>JAVJAQ010000493.1:243263-454133 GCA_032362365.1 Zygogramma bicolorata
ATGATAGTTAGAAACATACAGGTCAAATAAAAAATACGTGAAAGTATATCATGAGGAATAATGTATAAATGAATGTTTACTAAACTGAGTGGAAACATATATTCATGAATAGTTCAAATGTTTCAAGGATACCTAGATCAGTGGTCGAGCTTATCTTGAGCGGAATCTATGAATCGGTTTAACCTCGGAGTTCAATTCTTCATATTTGAATTATTCATCACATTCTGAATTCATTGAGATAAGACCGAGGTTGAGGTTATGAATGAGTTCAGGAGGGAAATCCATCTCTGGAATGGAGATAATGGAAAAATTACGCTTGAACTTTCGAAAATATTTTTCCAACATATTTACTCTGCAGATATACGTGCGTATACTTCTGATAAGTAATTTATTGCCGAATGCCCTCCTACTTGCCAATTCTAGTTGAAGTATCCAGTTTGTATTTTTTAATACATTTTCTTTCACTTCAAGTATCAATTGTTCTCCTCAATATGAGGTTCATGGGATTGAGATTTTTCTTCTTCTCCAATCAGTGGAATAAGATGAATATTGAAATCAATCAATTCCATCGATACCTGAAACAAAAATCTCCGTACAAATCGCTACTGCACTCAAAAACATATGCCGTCTCTCGCCCGCACAAGGACCTACCTTCTTGGCGCACGTGCACATGTAGTTTTTGAAAGGTTGTATATAAATACATTCATCCGCATAATCAGTGTATTAGTCATTATCCGACAAGAGTTGTGAATTAACTGATTTTATGTTCTTCATTCCAATATTCTGATGAATTCGTAGTTGTAGTTTTTTGTGGATTAACCTTTTTGCTGATTTTCAGTCGTTCATAAAAATTTGGAGTAATGAACTTATTAGGCTGGTGAGTGTGTAGATGAATATAAACCATAGTAGATGAATGATGAGAAACACTAAATATATAAGTTCATTTACTTTTCAGGAGAGACATTGTCATTCGTACAAGATAATGAACGTTTCTGAAGATATTATGAATGAGCTTTATCAATGATCTATCACTTATTTCAGGCAACTCGGAAATCATCTCAAAAAGGAAATCGCAAATTTGGAACCGAAAAATTGTTAAATTCAGCTTCTCGATTCTATGAACGAGACACTCCGTATAACAATGACAAGGCATTATATCCAAAATATCAGTGATCAAAAAGTGATGTACTAAATGGAAAGTAATAACTCGGAATGACTGTTATTTAATACCAATATACGCTAATTTGAATACCGTAATTATGGGATGAAGTGTACAACCATAATTTTCTCTGGCCCCTGATCAACCACAGGAATTATCATCTTAGCTGTCAATATTTTCTCGGAATTCACTAAGAACACAACCTCTTGCTCAATACCTGAGACCCGTCATAAGATAGTTGTCATTAACTTATTTTAATCCCACTGTTGAGGACTGACAATATTTTTTGCAAATATGAAAGGGTCATTAATACCTATCGTCCAATTGTTTGTAGGTGAGTGCGGTGAAAATTTTTACAGAAGTGACGACACCTCGAAATATATTAGATTTTTGCATTTAATCCATTTATTAGATCCTCGGTTGAAGATAAGAACGATGATCACAGAAATCTTTTCTTCGGTGACATGGATTATTTTGGGAGGTTCTCGTGTTGATAAATTATCGTTTATTTTCAAAACAGTTCGCTGATATTACCTCTTTAATATTCGAAAATCACCAGTTTTCACACCTTTCAACTGAACAGTTTTGTTATAGTGGTATACAATGAATTATACTAAGGTCAATCAATCAATCAATCAATCTTTACTGACGGAGCTCAATAATTCGAATGAGGAAAAAGAACAGCTTGCAAACAGGACGACGCGTTTCTTCAACTGATTTGATATCTCCAGGAGAACCATTTGATTGAAGTGAATGCAAAAAACTGATAGTCTGAGAGATGTCCTAGATTTATGTTTACATTATTGCCGTTACTGAAAAAAAAAGATCTGAATCAAGTCTGATATTCTTTGAAAACGATTTCTTCAAATCATTATTTGATCAGCCACTGGATATAATTCTTTTTCATGTCGGCCTCTCTCGCTGAGCTTTTTTTATCGTCAAAAATGCTGATATTATGTTGGTAAGTTAATCGTATCATATTGCTCATTGTGTAATTCTCCTGAAATACTTTCAATGTCGAAAATGATGCTAATATGTCAGTGTGAATCTAGTTGAGAATTGTGAGATATTATTGAGATAGATGTGTAGTTCCGTGTGTATGGTGTCCAAATTGAGTACGAAAAAGTAAGTTCTATATGATTCAATGTCACCAAGTCATATAGTCAGGAAATTTGTTGTTCCAATATATTCTAAAATGTGATATTCTACAACTTTTGGATAACCAAACTATATTTTTAGTAGTTCCGTGTGTATGGTGTCCAAATTGAGTACGAAAAAGTAAGTTCTATATGATTCAATGTCACCAAGTCATATAGTCAGGAAATTTGTTGTTCCAATATATTCTAAAATGTGATATTCTACAACTTTTGGATTACCAAACTATATTTTTAGTCACTTCTGGTACACGTGCTACGATTCACACGTGGAAAGATAAGGCTTCGTTAAACTATTGCTCGCACAAGTTTCTACCTCTGAGGGTTCAATTTCGTCAGCTGGTTAACGGAAGAAACTATTTTGAACAGCTTATTACTCATTCAGGGCTATTCACTAAGTGAAGTGGTTATCGCAGTTGCTAACCGTCGTAGCAACTCTGATAATAACTTGCCATAATGACGGTGGTGAGCTGTTTTTCCTTAACCAGATATCTAAAGCAGTTGCCTGTGAACCACTACTCACAGCAACTGGTCATTATAGTAGCAACTTAACTTGAAAAGTGAATACCAATTTCGCGTTTAGCAACTGACCTTGAACATAACGACAATTTTTAGTCGCTATCCATAACAACTCTGCTTAGTGAATAGCCCTGAATGTTGTTATATCAATCATTAAACCCTATGTTGTAACCGGAAGGGACCCGCACTGCGACTGCGAATCAATTTTTACAAAAAAATTTAGTAGGATCAATTTATAGTGTACAACGTAACAAAATAAATGCGCTAGATAACAATGTAATGAGGATCCCACATAAAACACATATTTTAAATGAACTAGGTAAAAAAGTAATATGCTGGAATTTAATGCAATAGATAAGAATGTAATATGATCTTCTTCACCTTGTGGTCATTCAGAGTTTAACAGGGTTGTCGCCGCTGGGATTCTCAACTTCTCCCTCCTTTAGCTGGAAAATGGGTCGAGGAGAGTATCTGGTGGTGGTTTCCTTGGAAATAGGGCTAGATACTTTCCGCTGATCCTTTTGCGGTACCACCATAACAGCACTAGTATGATAATAATGAGTACAATGGCTATCACTAGAATATTGGTTGTTTGGTGGAAAGATTACATGGGAGCCATTGGTTGCAACTTGTTCGCATGGTCTATGAGATGATTCAGGTTGTGGTAGTCTGGTTGTTGCAGAGTGATTGGTGGCAGCTCCTCTGGAGTGGTAGTGGAATTGACAGTGATATGCGATATCACTAAGGCCCGGTCTTTTCACCTCCAGATATCCTAAGGATAGATTGACTGAATGTTAGAATATGCTTTTGTTATCACTTAACGATAAACAAAAGAATATTCTAACCGTCAGTTAGTTTATCTGTAGGATATCTGGAGGTGAAAAGACCGGGCCTAAAGGTGGTATAGTGCTGACTTCTTCCGTATTGTCGAAGTATTCGTCATTGATTTGAATCTTACATCCTTGGGGTAGTCAAATTTGTACTTCGTGATGACTAGGATGGCATCATGCGTGCATTTTCGCAAAAAGTGACGACACCTTCAATTTCTAAAACGATTGATGATAACAACTGAACAGTTTATGTTAGACCTATGTTCCACTTCCTTTTTCGGTTATATAAAATTACCTGAAGCTGTTGAATACCATACAAGAAAGGACAATAATTCCTTTTATCTGAAATATTTTACTTGAATTCGTCCACTCATGCAGTTTCAACGGGATGGACCAAAAGAATAAATACAGCTTTTACCCCATCATCCTTAATTTGGAAACCTAGCAAATATATCGAGAAGCCTTAACTTCTATATGAAAATGTCGGTCAATAATTTTTATATATATATATATATATATATATATATATATATATATATATATATATATATATATATATATATATATATATATATATAATAATTTCGAAGGTGAGTTGTTCAAAATTCACCGAAAAAGTATAATTGATGGCTCAACTCATGACTCGATGGACCGCATTGTAATTTGACGCAAAAACCACCTCTCCCCGATCAGAGAACTCCTTCCGATTCCGCCCGATTCCCAAATAAATCACGCGAAATCTTTTCCGAAAGTCGTACCGACAGAAATTACACTCGATTATTCTTTCATTAGATGCGGGGAAGTGAATTTAGCCAATCTGCGGCGCACACACCATTACCCTCATCTCGTCAGCCTGAAAATTTAATGTCTTTTCGCTCCACACGCAATTGCACTAATGCGTTTGTGTATTTTCCTGATTTTTTGAATTATCTCTAGCGGAGCGGGAGGAGCATCGTCTTCCGAGTTGGGAAGTGATACGCGCTGCACGCGGTAAAAAAGAAAAATGTTCGTTTACACAGTAAAAGATTGGGAAATGTTTCGAAATAAAGCGTATGGTTGAAAAATGAGCAATTTCGTGATGATATGGCGATCATTCAGTAGAAAATAGAAATTGATATTGAAAGGCAATATTTTTAAAGAAAACAATTGACAATGAACGGCAAGTTTTTTTTGAGAGCGTTTTTTCTGAGTGATTGATTAATTCTGTAAACTTTGACAAGTCTTCAGACGAAATTTTTTTTCGGTTTCATACTATTTTCGTGAAGAGCAGTTAACATGCATTTTTTCCATTCCGTATAATTTTTAATGTTAATAGCCGAGTTCATAGAGAAACAAATATTCTCACAAAATCCATTTACTTGACAGTAACGATGTGCAAAATCAAAATCGAAGATACATTTCTTTTTGTTAACTGAATTATTTTCAATGGATCGATGTATATCATCTGCATGAAATTGAAATGATTATAAAGCAGTCTAGTTAAACCTCTTCAATGAAACTAGAAAAATATTTGAATTTTCATTATGGGCAATTCCAATGTCCTAGCTAAAGTTCTCCAAAAACATATGAAGCATGTCAACCACCATTTCTCATTCCTTTCACTTGTACATTCTGCGAACATACTCGACCTCTATTCCAGCACTAATTCTGATCCCTATCACATTAAAATTTTTCCATCACTCGGTAAGACTGATCATAGTTTCAAATATGCATTTCCTGTTCATTTTTTCCTTTACTCAGTAGAAAAATATCATTACACATCGCATATTAACCGACTAGGACGTTCTTTCGGCTGTCCAAAGAAGGCAGTAATTGCATTTCAGTAGACATTAAGAAAAATGCATTTGCAATATAATTTCATAGCTTCAATCTATTTATTGAGAGTCACCCACGGTATTCGGAGAAAGTGCCAGTTGGACCTTGGTTATCAGAATGCAATGCGGAAAAATTCAATGATTCAGTTATAGTCGATACTGCAACATGATTTATGGTTTTGTATTGTACTATTGAAAACAGCCCAATGCGAGTCTCATGGAAAACACAGTAACTGCTTTCATTTTGTTACTATATTTACTACTACTATACTAGAAAGTTGTTAACTCTAATGAATGAACGGAAAACATTTGCAAAAGTGAAAAATAAATACTGATTCCTTTGGTTCTCCATGAAAGATTATGTATAAACTTCAATCGATCATTGATCGTGATATTTCAGAACTGCTACAACACACGGGTGATACTGCAAATAATACTTAACTTGCTCGTCAACGAACACTGACAGATTTATTATAGAAATCACGGGACACTTTGCAGTTACTTGATTGGAGTGAGGGAAAATGATTCTGAACTGGTCAGAAAATTGCCTATATGACCATTCACAAACACAGTAATTACACAAACCCAACGAAAAACTCAATTAATGCCATGAACTTACTGTGTTTTTCCGTGAGAAGTTTGGGGCAACCGCTTCGGCCTCTGGAAGAGAGAGATCGGTTCAATTCACTCTCTTCCAAACAATATGAAGACACAATCTGATAAAACGATAAAAATTACTCGAGAGCAATATTTAATTACTGGTGCCAAACCGCAAGACCGATGACTAGATCACAGTACACCGAAGCAGTGAATACATGTTATAAAGCTAGGGTAATTGTTGGTCAGCTAGATACTAATCCTTCGTTTCTCTGGGTTTGAAATAGCAAGACGCCTCAGAGCGCTACGCCACCTAAGAGCATTAGGCATCCTCTGCCTGCAAAAGACTCTGCCTTCTAGTAGCACTCATAAGTGTGGAGAAAAGGAAAAAATTAAAAAAACTTCACTACTAGGTCAGTGTCTTCCCTTACAGAGAGATGAAAGACAGGTGAACTCTGAGATCAATTACCCTCACACGAAGCTTAGAAAACTAGCACTCAAGTACATTAATTCACCCCAAGTTAGCAAGTTCCCATACATGTCCGCACCATATTGGCTAACTTCAGTTGGATTTCAAATTCCGCAAACTCCATGAGTATGACGTTCAACTTGGAAACTACAATTTTACCTGTGGGTGGCTTTCATTTTCTAGGTGGCCGTTTATTAGCGAAAAATGAGAGAACAGAGAGGCATGTGGTCGAAAATTGTACTCAAGAACGGAATAGATTCAGTCACAAGCCTCGCTTGAAAGAAATAGAATTTAATAAACACAAAAATTATAAAAAATACTAACGAATATCTGAATTTTGTGAAATTCTCCAACTTGTTGAATGGTAATGGTTAGGACTTTCATTGTCTATATTATCAACTCTATTGAAACATGTTGAACGAAAGGATAGAAATGAAAATTAAATAAGGTAATCAAACAAAAAGGTTGAAATGGATTTTTGGTCGAAAGTAAAATAAAAGGTTTGTACACACGACGTTTCTGTTGTTGGTATCCGCAATCGTCTTCGGGTGATGACAGTCACAAAATTATTCTCTTTGATCAATCAAACCTTCAATTTTACTTTCAAACAAAAATCCATTTCAACCTTTTGTTTGGATTTGATTACCTTATTTGATTTGTTATTCTATCCTTTCGTTCTCAGCAAACAGGATTCACTAGAGTTAATAATAAAGACAATGGAAGTCCGAACCATTACCATTCAGCAAGGAACATTGTCAACCACATTCAAGCAAACGCTCCAACTTGTCTTGACAAAAATGAAAAACAAAATACCATTATGAAAGTGCCTGTAAGTATTGAGGTCAATGGCTACATTGTAGTTTTGGTTACCGAAATGTTGTACGAAAATCTTGAATTCAGCTGTGCAATTTTCCCACAAGTAAAAGAAAGGGTTGTAGCAGAAACTTACAGCTATCTATGTTCTTCTCTCTGGTGTGTTAATTGCTTTATCATTCACTTTTTACATCTCGATAGTCCCTTTTCTCTCTTTATAATCTGAAAAAATCGAAAACTGTTTATCGTGACTGAACGACATCATGAGAAAAAAATTTAAAACGTGACAGAAACCACTTGAGATAAGATTGGATCTATCCGGAGGTTATTGCTGAACACTGAGTCATTTTTGTTTGTTTCTGCATCGAGGTAACTTAGTACCTTTCTCAGAAAGGGACAAAAGGAAAAAATTCTTGGTTTGCTGGGTAGGGCGTGGCTTCAACGCGCAGTAAGCTGCAGAAAGGGTAGTTGATTTGAGTATGGCAGTTTTTCCAGTAGCATTGTCTCTATATAAAAAAGATAGGTTTTGTATATATGACACCGGCTGACGACGAAATTACGATAAACTTTCATTCTCTGGCCTTGGTCGTACTAGAAATCGCACGCTGCAACAGGTAAGATCCTGTTAATGTTAGTTTTCACAAGTATATTTTTCCGAGAGTTCTTGTTCGTCAGAAACTGACAGTCTATCAGCAAAATTGAAACTTGAGATTTTGGGAAGGGAGTTCCATCACTATCTGACTATCGAATCGCATTCATTTTTATACTACTCAGGCATAGTATAATATTCATATTCTAGTTAATAGCGGAACTATGAACCAAAAAATGGCCCGGACGTGCTAAAACGCTGATCAACTTTGTCATAGTCCTATATAAAACCATACGCTTCAATGTAATTTTCTTTGTTCAGGTACATTCTGATGTCAATTGTTTGTCCCATTTGATATTTTGAAATTTGAAATTGTCATTCGTTTATAATTCTCAGATCTCTGAAGTCCCCATTGATTTGTTTTCATTCTGACGCGATATATTGAAATATACACGTTGTCCAGAACATTTTTATTGGTCTAACGGCATGAATAAATATTCCGTTATTATTTATTTATTTATTTATTTACGGGATAAACCCCATTACAGTAAAAATAACATACTAATATATATATATATATATATATATATATATATATATATATATATATATATATATATCGACTAATACAAATTAAATACATACACATCAACACACATAACACAATTACAAAAATAAAATAGTGTCAGCATTAGACTCACTGATTAAAGTAAGATTTGAAGCTATAAAAACCTCTATAACAATCCTCATCCGACCCCCTATTGAAAGTTTAGGTTGTACAAAGATTTTTTGAATTTGTTGTAAGATATTCCCAGAATGTCTATATTCTTGTTATTTAATAACTCTAGCGTACTATCGATAGGTGAATGCTTGCCGTAATTAGTTGAATGAAAGCGTAATTTAAATGAATAAGCGTGTCTGAGATTTTTTGTTGGTACATACAAGTTTATGGACTCGAGAAGATCCGGACAAGAAATTTGACCATTGACTAGTTTGAACAGGTAGCATAAGTCAGCGAGCGCCCGTCTTGTTTGCAGTTTATTGAGATTCAGTTCTTGAAGGATGATGGAATAATCATGGTTATACCAATGCATACTCATTTTGAAAGCACAATATCTCAGAAATTAATTCTGCACTCTTTCTATTGTTGAGCATGCACTCTTTCTATTGTTGAGCAATGAATTTGATGACATGGAGACCAGATAATTGAATCGTACTCTAGCTGTGACACTACTAACGATGAATATACTCTTTTTAATGATTCGATTGAAAAGCCAGTGCAATTATGAAGGACCATTCCTAACACTCTTGCTGATTTAACGGTAATATTATTTATATGCTCTACGAATCTCATCTGTTCATCAAACGTTACTCCTAAGTCTTTTATAGTTTTTGCGTATTTAAAAGGGTCGTTACTTATATGGTACAAGGTACTAGTTTATTACCTTTGAAGAATGAGATAGAATAGCACTTGTTCGTGTTCAAACATAACCTGTTGAGAATGCACCAATGGTATACATTATCTAGATCTTTCTGTATGAGATATTGGTCTTCGATTGATTTAATTTGTCTATAGATCTGATAATGTATACAAAGAAGACCGTAACTCAGCAATTAATTCGTCCATTGATACTCCCACCTCAAGTCGAGTGTTCAATTCACAAGATATCCGGGTCTTGAGAAAAATTGTCGATAGTACGCAACGAACGGAACCACCGGAGATCCAGAGATCGAGTATCGCCCAGAAGAGTGCGTACCCGCAGAAGATTAGGAGGAAAACGAGACATTTTCCGAGACGTTTGAAACCCCAACTGGCGAGACGGTGTCGAGTTACCGGTAAAGCGACACTGGGCGATAAAAAATCCCGTACCAGCACCCGGCACCGTGATACGCTCAGGTTAATTTGTCATACGCAGCGGGTAATCCGGCTTTGATTTATCGTGCCACCGTCGAGATATTCGCTACTTGTGTTTTGATAATTTAGTGGATTTGCATTCGGCGGTGATTAGCATTTTTCGAATGGTTCGGCCGGTACGATAAGTTATCGAAATTACTGAAATGCTGGCTTTGTGATGGAGTATGGCTCTGCGTAAGGGCTATTATTCAACGGTGATTTCGCTCGGATTCCGCTAGCAGGGTAGCTACGAGGGAAAGTTGGAAAGCATTCATTAACTGAGCAGAAATATATTGCTTCAATGTTTCCGCAACCGACACAAGTGATGACTAACCTGCCGAACTACAAATCTACCTCCATTCGTATCGTGTAAGAATTATTGAATTCAACATGCAAAGTTACACACACACCTTCACTTTCCCATGTTGCCAAACTCAGTTCATCGCAGCCCAAGTCATCTGCACTATCCACGTCCCGCAATCAATGAGCTAACAATAAACATAACCAGCAAAAATGAGGTATTCAAAGTATTGTTAAACTTCAGAAGGGGTCACCTGTAATCATAAAATTTTTATATGAACAGAAGATTCTAAGAACAAATAAAGCTATAGTCTGACAATTTTCCATTCCCACGCATTAAAAACTAACTGTCAGATGTGTTTGAAACATAATAAAATAAATATTTCACCTCTTAGAGAGATCGTTCATTTCAAAAAATGAGACAAAGCAATATTTCTCAGAAAAAGCAAGATTGCAATATTTCAAGTTATTTGCAATATCGCAGAATTTTCTTTAGAGAGGTTTTACTAAGAAGAAATGATTAACCAGTGGTCTCGGTGGTGTAGTGGTTAGCATATCTGCTTATCAAGCGGAAGGCCGGGGTTCGAATCCTCGCCGGGCCACCGTGCTGGGTAATCGCACGTTAAAAGGTAAGGCCTCGTTGATCCATTGCTCGCACAAGTTTCGACTTCTGAGGGTTGACGTTCGTCAGCTGGTTTACGGAACCAACAATTTTAGAACAATTTTTAGACGCAATGTTTCTTTGAAAAATATATCAAAACGTTTCAAATGGAAAATCTGACAATGTCCCCATGAAACAACTTCACAATATTTCAACTTGAATATCCGTAAACATTACCGAAACTTCATCAGAAAATGTCGAAACCCAACCTCTTCCTCAAATCATTTTCTACAATGAATACAGTTGTTAATAAATATACGCCCAAGTTCACTAAAAATAAAAAATCATTTGAACTCCAAGTGGGAGTTTGAGAGGAATAATCTGACAGGATTTTCATTTTCTTTCAGGAGCATAATATCTTTTCTCCTGGATTACTGATATCAAACATGTAAATAGCCCTACAATCGATCAATTGTTAAAAGTACAAGATGTTTCTTTATATAGGATTACCCAATGAAAACTTTTTACTCTGAATTTTTCGAAAACCTATGGATTCGTCAAAAATCCTCCAGGCACGAAACTGTAGTATTAGTTTGGGGGATATATATTTGTCACACTCAACTGGCAACCCTGGAATGTTTTCAAATTGCAACAGACACGAATGGCATATCGTCGGAAGGACATATAGCATAGCATACAAAGTGTTTGTTAATGTGTTTGGGTTCAACTCCCACTGTAGCCTGATAAAAATTGATGTTCCATGAGGTTAACATGATTATATTTGATTTGTTGCTGCAAGTTACTCTTTTTTGAGCTAGGCCCATTCGGGTTTCTAGGTGAAGTATTTTCAGGTTGAGCTGGGTTTGAAGTTATGACAGAATGGATCCGTTCAAGTTAGGTAGTCAAGATCTTTCAGTAGAAACAGGAACAGGTCATCGACAAGTGGGAGTTGTACCATTCGACTCATCTCATTGAGCGCTTTTTATTGACATATTTCCCGATAGTGCAAAAGTCTGAGAGCAACATTAGGAAAATTTCGATTTGGGCCATTGAAATGATCTGAATTTTGGTATGGATCTTAATACTGGTGCAACCCTCGATTTATTTCATTCAAATGGTATGTTCTTATTTGAAAAAGTAAGGTGATATCTCTGGGAGGTGTTAGGGAGTTGTAGTTACGAATGTCGTTTGTGCTTAAGAGTATATTACATACCGACGCGAAAAGTGAATAATTTTTCTCAAGAGAAAAATATAGCTTATTCCCGACAAAGAAATTTCATCTTCTCCCAAGGTTTGTTTGTATACTATCTCATTCATAAGCATTTAAAGTAATTTCACAAAGCGATAAGGAAATGAATATGGGCAAGATCAATTTCAATACATTTTGTGTTTCGAATAAGCATTGCAAATAGAAGAACTACTTCGTGAAAGTCGCAACAAATCAACTATTGCCATTATTGGTGAATATCATTTTCTTACGTAGAGGTTAGGTTTTGTCCGAATGAATGCGTTTGGCATACTGATAATATTTCACAAGTTTCAGTTGAGTCACTGCACTTGAAAAATGGCTTACGTTTAATTTTTGAAAACTGGATGAAGCTTCAATTATTGAAGAGGATTGGAGTTTTGATAAAAGAAGTGAGTACCAATATCCGTTTTGAACGTTGGTGTCTACACGTAAGCGGTGATCTGACGCTTCGTAAATTTCGATGAGTAGAATGACGTTTTGAATAAAAGTCGAACAGGTTAGAAAATTTTCAAAAAGGTCCAGACATCTCCGAATTCTTATGAAATAAATCGATTCCGAAGGTAATCCCGCACAAATCGATCTGACCCACCCTGCTATCAACACACCCCCCGCCAATTCCGGCTCCGAATCTGCCGCAAATTGTTTTTCCGAATCTTCTCACGCGACCCGAAATCAGGAGAATTCCTCTCTAGGAATTAAAACGAAATTCTCGACGACGAGGTCAGGGGTGACTCGACCGCCGCGATTCGGTACATGGCATATGGTAATTACGGCTCCGTACGCTGGCGAAGGGGAGTTTTCCCTCGGAGAGGGTTGTCGTGATTTTACCGTGGGAATCGCCGAGTACGTACCCCGCCGTACACCTGTTCCCGAACGCTACCATTATTATTATTACGTAATCTGTGTGAAAATATTTCTCTCGCGCTACCGGATTGTTTTACACGAAACGCCTAGCAGGATGTGTAATCATTTTCCGAAAAACAAATGCTGTAATTTCGCGGTTGCACGTGAAGCAAGTAGTGCGTGGAATGAGTTTATATGGTCAAGGGGGTTACGGGTGGTGTTTCGACTTACCCCGATTGTTGTGCTTTGCGATACGTGGGACTAGGTCTCTCGTGTTCGAGTCTCATCTGCTAAATTGATTTTTACCGTTAGGGTAGTTCAGGGCAATGGAGCAGCAGTTGGTAAGCTCAATATTTCGAAAAGTACTTCTCAATGAGGCGAAAAAAAGTTACACGACAACTCGTTGTTACCCATGTTCATGTAAAACACTCTAAGAAAATAATATATCATGGTGCTCAGCTGTGGAAGACTAGAGTCAATTTCAGTTGGAAATTGAAGAAAACTCTCGATCTCGATCGATTCCAAGTCTCAGGATTTCAGCAATTGAAATTGACTGCACACGTGGGAGCATTGGATATTTTACGAAAACACGATCTGTGCCGTGCTTCATCAGATTCAAATTTTTTCTTGGAATGAAATGAAAAAACAAGCTTCTTGGAAGTACATTGTGACAGATGATTCCGTTGGAACTGCTATTACCGACGTCAAAATGCTGATGAGTAACAGTATGTTTCGACTAAGGTGGCTATATACTGGTGTGTTTACTCCATATAAGAGGTTGTCAGCAAATCAGACGACCGATATGGCCAACTTGATGAAAAATTTGATGATGTAGGCTTAGTAGTACTGCAAAAAATCCGCTAGGTACCGGCACTCTTGCAGTGGAGATGAAAGTCCTGTGTTGCGAATTCTGGTCCAGATCAGTAGAAACACAATGCAAATTTATTCCAATTGAGAAATTATTTTCAAACTACATGGAATAAAAAACGCATAAAGTTAAACACAAATTTGGCGCGTATTGGTGTTTTCAATAACCTCACATATCCAGTCCCAATAAATTCTCTATCCTTTTACAAAAACATCAGAATTGGCAACAGCGTGTTCCATGGATCGAGTGATCACGAAAATTAATAGAAATTTTTGATAACCAGCGCTCCCTCATGGCTACTGATGAACTACCACGCCTTGTCCACAGGTTTGTCTGAAACAATATCGCAACATTAGAAACACCAGTGTATAGACATCTTAGTTTCGACGATGCAATTTCTCGCGGCAACTTGTCAGAGAAATGTCATCCATCTGTCAGTTTGCATTGCCAATATAAAAAAATAGCACCGAATATTATCAAGATAAACACCCACATTATCACAACTGATATTCATGATTTTATTCAATTCTAATAATTGAAATTGTGATTAATAAAGATTCATGCAACTCGAAAAACTTGCATTTTCTGGGGTTGCAACGACAAATTACATCACCGAAATAGGCTGTGAGTTAGAGTGATGAGTCCAGCATTGATAATTTTGACATTTTCTTTGAAACCTCTATTGAAAATGCAACATAACACGAGAACGCCAACGGATCTTTTTTGTATTCAATTGTAACCCACGTGATGAAACAACTTGAAAAAAAATGTTGCAATACTGATATCACTAATACCTGTATCCATAGTTCAAATCCACTGGGATGTTTGATGTCAAATAGATCACGAACATAATAGTGAAATAAGTCTCATAGATCATCCGGAGATGTGAAATGTGATTCATGCAATCCATGGCAAAAAAGTCGGCGATTTCTCTATTTTCTATAGATATTTTCACGGCCGATGCTCTTCTGACATTGACAGTAAACATGGTTGGTCTTATGAGAACAGTCTCTTCAACATATTGTTGTGAAAAAAAAAATAACAGAACGGTCAGTAGCATGGTTACACAATGGTAACTGCTGATCTGGCAGTTACTGTGTGCAGCTACTAGCAACACCAGTTGATCGTTACCTCGCATCCAAGTTATCAAAAAAACTATTCATTTTTACTTCCCGCCACGTAACAAGTCGACTCGGGTGTCAAATTTCAATTGCTAGTTGTACAGGGGTGTTCTACTGACAGGTCGGAAACTCGTACTTATGCTGTAACCATGCCTCAAGTTTGGCGACTGACATTCTTCAACAACCGAAAGTGAACATCATTTTCCATCATCTTTCGAATGGTTTGTTCAGGCCAATCTCGACTACCTACGCAGTAGAATGATGGGTTTTCACCTACCACAAAACAACTAATTCTCTGGCAAATAGCATGAAGGGCATTGAATTACACCCAACAGGTGCCAGTGCTAATTTCTATCTTCTCTTGCTGGGTTCACGCGATGTTTGTTGTATATCATAGAGTGTACCTTTTTGGTGAACTTGACGATAGAAAAAAGAAATGAATTGTTCTGGAATGGTCCTTCGCATGCCAAGAAACTGCAAATTCGGGTTGTAGAAACGTAGGTTGTCAATTCTCAAATGAATTATTATTAACTGATAGAATTTTGAAGGAAAAAAAAAATGCTAAATTTGGGAGCATGTGAATGCGCCTTGAAGTTCTCGAAAATCATCTAGATAACTGTTGTAACTATGATGTGTTTGATGACGAAAGTATCGAATACAGAACCTATCGGTCACGTTTCCAGATTTGTATTAATTAATTTGATACGAGCATGATCTGTGAAATTTATGCTTTTAGTAAGTGTGTAGTGGGGGTTGCAAAGATACATTCTTGGAATAACGAGAAAACCCATTTTGAACCCAACTGAATTCGATTTTGTCACTCGAGTTTATTTATTCAACTTGATTATACCAACACCAATGCGAAAAATGAAAACCATTTAATTTTATGTTGAACGTAATTGGGTCTCGTTTTGGTGTCAAACTGATTTTCTGTTTACAGTTTTTCATTTACGGAGATATGATTAGTAAATATTGCAAATTCTGTTGAATATTATTCACATTTAGTTATTACTAATTTCAGCATGGTCACTTCCTCGGAAACTTGCTGACAAAGGAAGAATACTGGTATTCAAACGAATTGGAAATTTGGTATTCAGTTGGAGTGGGGTAATAAGTTGAAGTTTGTGTAAGTACTGAATAAAGGTTGTGCCCAAAAAGTATGTCATTTATAAGTACCCATGAAAATAATGATAGGTATCATCGGATCCAGATCAAGAACATATTTGAATATGATTCTGAATGTGAATTCAGTTCGTCTGACAATAAAATTCGATTTCTCAAACTGTAGTTAGCTGATGTTCTGTAAGCACAGTTCAGGAAAAATTTACTTTCTGAAACTAATCATGTTATTGAATTCAGTCAAGTATTTCTGTAAGGTTCCCAATGATGAAATATTATGACATGAATCGGATAACTAATCGTATATTCATATTCAACTGAATGAATATATTTTATTCCAAAGCAAGCATCATAGATTCAGCGCTTGATAAAATTGTATGTATGTAGTGTTATAATATTCGATTTGTTAGAGAATCACTCAGCGTACTTCCTATTCCTGTTTAATCACCACTATTCCAAACAGGTCAGATCATTTAAAATAACTGCTCACAAATTGATGTCGGTAAAAGTTACATGGTTGTCAGGTGTGTTTTTCGCGGAACACGCCTAATTTTTCAATGCTCTTGGTATAATAATTCCACTGAGTAACTTTCACGATGTGTGGCAAAAATCAGGAATCTGTGTTTTGATTATTTTCCAAAAAAAGGAATTGATATATTTCGATAACTGTTTTATTTATGAGAAAATACTATCTCTTGCGATAAACCAAAGCGTCTTCCATCAGAGAAATTTAAATTTTGCATTAAAAAGAAGTCTACTCGCTTCTTTGAAACTAGTATTTTCAGTTATAAGATTGACTCGAGGCAAGTGGGTTTTGAAATAGAACTTCTGGTTAGAGCATGCGATATCACCTTTTGTTCGGGTTCTTCCATTACTGTATTGTGAAGTAGACTGTGATTTTCAGCCAGTCAGATATCAGCCTCATGAAAAATGGGTATTTCCTGATTTTCAAGCAGCGAGTAGAATTTTGAGTCAAGGATGAAGTTACTCAAACACAATTCACAGCAAAATTAAAATTTTCCGATAGTTGTTATTTTTACGAATATTTCAGGTTGGCAACTTGGAACGAAATCATCTATTGGATATTGGTATATTGCCAGCATCTTATTTCAATACCATTTTATTCGTGTCTTCTTTCTCGCTTGAAGTCGAGAAGGTTTGAATGAATAACCACTAAGCCCTAAATAAATTTCGAAGGCACTATGGAAGATCAACTTTTTTGGTAGGTAAACCTAGAATGAAATTTTGTTTTTCTATCCGTTTATTTTTCAATACAGATAGAACAGAGAATAGTATTACATCATGGTAAATGGAAATTCTCAGTGTTATATCTGAGTACAAATAGGTGTGTGTAGGTACAGTAAGACTGTTGAGGGCATGTTTGTTGAAAGAGACAGTTAGTCATTTATCACAACCTAGATCAATAGAAGTATTAGGGATTTCCAAGCATTGATTTAGCAGGAGCCAATTATTATTTTCAACACTATCGACATGGTAACACCATCATTTATAGGTGAGGTCCCCGTCGACAACCTCATAGAAAGTTCTACCAGACAGGAAATGTCAGAGCACCCAACTGGGTAATTTAGGGTATCAAACGCCACTAGATGTTCTAGATGTTCGAGATAATAATGTATGTGGTATGTGATGTGGGATGTGTTGATAAGAACCTGATGAAAAATACAAGTTTCCGACCTTGAAGATGGTGCACGCAATCCGCCATCTTGTATTAAAGGTACGAAAAATAGATTTTTCCGATTAAACTCCTTAACGATTGACTGACCCCACGGCAAAAATGTTCAATTCAAATTTGAAGAGGGCAAAATTTCCTACAATTTTTGTGACAACAGTTTTTTTCGTAAGTTTAACGAGTGACAGATCACAAAAATTGTACATTTATCCATAAAATCGTCCATCTCACCGTAAATCTAGTAAAACTGGGTTACATTATGTTATTGGGGTTAGCTATTGATATAATTTACGATACAAGGTAGTGCAACAACTACCTGCAAAGTTTTTTAGTCCAATTTGTACTTCGTCTGTTACTACGTCTATTAATTTCTCAACAATAGCCCGCTTTCCAGTTTTTTTTCTGTGAAATGAATCGGAATAAGTAGTGGCAACACACGAAGTCCATAACGGACCATCATTTGACGACATTTCGTCGTGGGTGAAGAAGTAGATCTTCTGGTGCTATTGACAGCGTTAGGATCGTCGAAGGATGCTGCTGAAAATTGTATTCGGCGAGAAAAACGGAAAAACCAGCTGTCGACGCCTTATTGAACGTCATCTTCTGCGATTGTAAGAAGGGATGTAGTGCTGCATGTGGCTGCAGGAAAGGTGTGTGCGGATTCTGCATATCTGAAAATGAGAATAACGAGGAATTTGACGAAGGAGGAAAAATACTTACATTTCGTCCGCTGTAACTCGCCACCCGTTAGACGAAAAAAGAATGTGTATACAAGAATAATACGGAATTTTGTCCTCTTTAAATTTGAACTTAAAATTTTTGTCGAGCGGCCAACCGTTATGGAGTTGAATAGGAAATAACTATTTTTCTTACTTTTGATCCAAGATGGCGGATCCTCAAACATGAATTTTTTTCTTCAATGTCTTTAGCCTAATAAATCCCAGAATCATAATTACTCGACCTTTTGCAGGGCAAAAACTCCCCATTGACTGGAGTACAGTTCTTCTGAAGCATCATATTTTCCCAAATTTGCTTCTTTCCCATTGATGACATCCCTACGTTTGTGAAGAATAATTTCCGCAAAATGATGATCTTTAACACTAAATTAAACAAAAGAAACTGGCACTCTTCACTTACAACGGTATACTTTGCGATCGATGCATTCGACTTTTCGATATATTCTTCAGAAAGAAAAAGTTTCATTTTTCAATTGAAAACTTCCTAACCTCAGAAATGTTCGAACTTAAACATGGCCGGCAACTAGTATTCGATTGCCACCCATTATATCATTTATGTTGCGATCTCTTCTCACTAGCCAATCAACTAAAAATGTTGAGAGAAACACGACTATACATTTTCGTATCGTATTTCGCCAAGTTTATTTGAAACTTTCACAGGTATAAGTGACCACACCAGGGTTTCTAGGCATCTTAGGTTAGGTCAACGGAAGGTTAATTCGACGATAGTTGATAGTGTTTGCCCTGTTATTCCGAAATACAGTTCCATTGAACATGTGAGCAATTTTAGTATTTGTTAGACCGTGGTCTCATATTCCTTAGTAGTGAAGATCAGAATGAATAAGACACAGTTGAACACTGATTTTTGATGAAATATTAGCATCTACATTTCTTCGACAATTTCGAATGTTTTGTTGCATAATGGACGATGCTAGATCGCCTTTTTTCGAAAAGATAGATTTTTGGATTTTGACAAACTTAAATATTTCCTAGTTAATAGGAGTATCAAGAACACATTCTCAGCATCTTTTCCTCTATCTCGTTTCATGAGGAAGTATCTATCGGACCTTTGGACGAAAAGCAAGAATGTAGAGGTCTCTTGTCCGCAGAACTATGCTTTATGAATAAATTGTCTGCAAGTTTATGAGCCTGACGTTTCAAAGGCGATGGGGCATTGGTCAAAGTGTCTTCCTCTGCTGCGAGGTTAATTTTTCAAATAATATGAAATTGAAAGTGAATTAAGATGGATAATTTTAAATATAAGTTGAAACGCACTCTGACGTCGGAGGTCACATCGATGACATTTGTTTACATTCGAATCGTTCCTCTTATAATAGTTGGACCAATATTTTCGATTTCACAAGGAATTATTGTCTGCATTCGTGCTTTACAGTCAAAAAATAGATTCAGACGGGTATGTATTTGAACACTTCTTTTTCTATATTGAGATTATCCAAGTTCTCTTCAAAAATTGAGTCAATGTCCGAGAGTTTTCCGATTACTCGGAAGGTTTCTATTGAAAGTTTTCAAATTTCATATCATTTATTACAAAAGTGTTCCCCAATTTTTGGATACGAGATAAGCGAAAGGATATCAAACTTATGATATATGATGCAAATATAACAACTTTTTTTCGCTTTATTAGCTGGATAAAAGACCACACTGAGATTGCGAGCGATTTGAGGAGAAAGGCGCTTGAAGTATTCGATTCATTTTCTTCATGAACCGACCGAGCGAGGTTGTGAGAGTATCTGCTAACGAAAAATATGAAATGAAAAAATTTCGATGTTTATATCAACAGAAATGAAAATAGGGTTTTGTTGAGTCGTACTGACATAGATCTTACTCTAGGGTCGTGACAATCTAATAGATCATCAATATCACAAAATATACAGAGTTCCTTCTTATTGACTGAGACGCAAGACAAACGACGGGAAGTTTCTCGCGAATCTACGATCATTTATCGTTTAGCGACGGCCCCTCTCGCTGCCTCCGCCGCCGCCCATAACTCACCTAATTTGTTAAAATTACTAAAAGGCCATTACGGAATGTTTCCTGAATGTTGGCAACAGCCTCATGTAAGTCTTGTAATTACCGTCAGTATTAGGTTCGCGGCACTAATGCAGTCTTCGCGTGAACCGGAGGCCCTCCTGCTATACGACGACGACGTGCCTTTATCGCCTTTCCTCGACGCTGCTGATACTTTCCACCGAAAACAGCGTTATTAATTAGTTCCTTTACGTCTTTCAGCTGAAATTCCCCATTTTCGATGGGATTTCGTACGGAATATTAAATTTATGGATGCTCTGGAGGGTTGTCGAAGCTGTAACCAGGAGGGCTTCGAAGGAGTTCGAATCATCTTTCTTCTCATGCATCAAGTCTCGATAAGTTTAATGTCTGTATTTCAAAGATTATTTCACAGCTAAACGGTTGTACTGTGGAATACCTTGCCGAATGAAGTATTTCCGAGACCTACACTCTTCAATAATTTGATGTGATTACTATCTAATTCATAATGTCTCTTCCTCGGTTCAAACAATGTACAATGCGTCCCAGGATGGAATCAACTGTGCATTTACTTCACTCCTTTTTTTAAGCTCACCAGAATATAAGATATCCTCCGACCTCCGCTGACGGTAAAGACTCAAGATGAGTACCACTCGAAAAAAGATTTTTGAATCCGATATCACATGAATTCAATAGACAAATATAAATGAACTGAAACCAAATGCAGCGTTGCTTCTTCAAAAAAATCATCAAATTGGTCGTTTACACATTCTCACGCCAAAAATAAGACGTAACCGGTATATTAGTCATATTGTCAGCCACGGCAAAGATCGAAATACGTCTACCTTCGCAGAAAGTACAGAGATGGTATACAAAAGGGTTATTACATGGGCAAATAAAAACCATTTGGAATTGAATGTAACAAAAACAACACTAATGAATTTCACGTTGAGCAATTTCTCGGAAACCCCCTCAGAATTCTTGAAAATCGTGTAGAACTAGTAAAATGCTGGGTCTCACTTTAGATTACAAACTAACATGGGCACCACACATTGAAACACTTTGCGAAAAACTTCGTAAAAACTGTTACGCGTTAAGGTACATGTCGAACCATTGAGGAAAGGAAGTTTTAATGAATCTATACTTCTCTACCATCAACTGTCATCTGCGGTATGGAATTCTGAACTGGGCTACTGGATCATCTGCTAAAAGGGTGTTCATCCTCCAAAAATATGCCATTCGCATCATGGTTTGGGATGGCAACAATCTTGTAAAAAAACTTTCAAAGAGCTCAAAATACTCACGGTAGCTGGTCTCTATATCTATCAGTCCTGCATATACGTTTATAAAAACAGATCGCTATTCCCGTCCAAACGACCAGCCCATGAATATTCAACTCGTTCAAAAGATTTACTGGTGCCCGATACACATCGTACCTCTCTCTATCAAAAAAGTCATCTTTATCTAGTACCAAAATTATTTAATAAGTTAGACGAAGCAATTGAACTCTCACCAAACTTAAATATTTTTAAATCTGCTCTGAAACGTAGTCTTGTCGGAAAAAAATTGCTACACCATCGACGAATTTTTGAGCTGAACATATGTAGTTATTTATGTAGTATAATACTCATTTTTACAATACTATATTTTTTTTCTGTTTGTCCCTATTTTTTTGGAAAAACGTGTTTTCTGTTTTTCTCATTTTAACACTCTCTGACTTTTCCTAGTCATTGCACACTGGCAATTGCTTTTGCTTCTGCATTGTACTTTTTAACTGGTGAAATAAATATTATTATTTTTCGTTTAAACGAATCTAGTCGGGTCCGTACTCCCCACTGCTCCGACCCAGTGGGCGAACGCGCTAGTATCATTAACCAATGACCACACCCCGCACCGCGGGGTAAGTGGTCACTGGCTCCGAGAATCGTGAGTCCTGAGCAGACGCAACGAACCGAGAATATCGGCCTTCTGCATGCGGCCGGCCAAGATCTCTGCCGCATTACGGCATGCCGGTATGATCTTGAGCTCCAAGAGTAGCGTTGGTCTGGAACCACCGAGAACACCTAGAATCAGAACCACTAACTTGACAGAATAGTCCGGGTGGAGCCTGCGGAATTCGAAAAGTAAATCCTGGTACTTTGTCCGTTTTTCCTCCTCTTTTCGGACAATATTCGTTTCGGCAGGGGCCGAAAACTCAATAACGAATATCGTCTTACTTCGGTGATCGAAGAGGACTATATCAGGCTTATTGGCTTGTATTTGCATGGGGGTGGGAAATGAAAAGTTCCAAAAAATCGGCACCTTTCATTCTCCACAACGGACTCAATATACCCTGGAGCGTAAGGCAGCACCGGTGTCCTGTCTATTTCATACGAGTGTCGAAGAAAATAGTACAGCACAGTAAGGCCGCGTTATGGCGATGGATATAGGCCGAGACCGCATAAACTGCACAAGCACAGCAAATGCATCAAAGTCTCGGATGCCTGTCGGCAGGCCCTGCATCTAGTATCAGGGACCTCTATACCCATCACGCGGCTCTGGTAGACTACGGTGTTGAAGACACCGTCTAGGCACGCCATGACGGCTATTATTATTATTATTGTTATCATTATTATATTGCCAGCCACGGCATTGCATCTTTCCTCAGTCGGAAAATCGATGCTCTCTCTCCTAGGCCCAGTCGAAGTTTTTCATAATGTCTATGGATTTGTCGCAGAACGAAAGTTCGGCAATTTTCTCATAGGAACAAGTGAAAGATCCGGATGAAAGTGTAAGGGTTCATTAATATAAATAATCAACAACAAAGGTTCCAGGAAACATCGCGGCGTGATGTTGTCAAATTCTTCAACACGAGCAAGAAAACCCTTTTGAGAACTTCTTGGCAAGTACGCAGGAAAATATACCAGTTTTTTGCAGCCCCAACTATATCCCGTGGCGTCATCCCACCCTTAAAAAATAACACAGCCGAATCGCGTTTTGCGGTTCGACCATGCGGACACTTCCGAGCAGAGATTCCCATGCTCGGAGGCGAATATCAGGCCCGGCTTCCGGTTCCGGGCAGGTGACCGCACGACGCGCGAGAGCGCCTCCTTGGCCGACCGGGGAACTACGCTTGCTTGATGGTGCGGAATACCCACCCACGCCTGCTCTGATCTAATTGCGACCAGGTATAATATGAATATGCTGCGGTCGCCACCGTCCGTTTTGATTTCGCACACGACAGAATATAGACTGGGCGGCAGTGACATTTTTTTTGGACAATTTTTTACACTAAGTCTTTGAAGGAGCAAATACTAAAACGAATGGTTATCAACGAAAAAAATACGCGCTGCATATTACTTCAATTGAGAACCAATATATGCGTTTGTATCAGTATAAGGATAATTCTAATGGACGACTTTTTACAGGCTGACGTACATGCATTTGTTACAAATAAAATCATCGATCGAGGTGAACAAAATCATGAACGCATACTGAATCAAATGATATAGGGCGATTCAAAACTTGCATGAATGTGTTCGGAAAAAAATTAACAAAAGAACTTTTGTTTGTATGGCAATTACAACATATTAGAAACATGATTATTTTCTTGTAGAGAACGAAGTCTGAGCAATTATTTTTGCTTCTTTTTCGCCGAATATTAAAAGGGATGTACGGAACTGATATGAAAGAAATAAAATCAAAACAATTACAAACACTCTCTGTTGATGGTTATGTATATATCGTTGATACTGATTCATTCACGAAAAAGAAGAAATATTCTCTCTCAAGCAGCTTCTTCCCAACCTACCTATATCAATAATAGTAACATCATACAAGGGAAGGAAGTAATAGATTTTAGTCCAGGAGGGAGGATGCAAAGTGGAGGGAGACAAAAAACCGAAGTATAGAACCTAATATTTTTCTAGTGTATATTAGACAATTTTTTTCTGTGACGATTTAGTATTGAAATATGTTATTACAATATATTAAAGTTATAAACTGGTGGGCTGTACTTATTGCGACAACTATACTCACGTTGCTAGAGAAAACTTTGAATGCGATAAATATCTATTAATTCAAATTTGCGATTTTATTAAAAAAATTGGGTTGTCGTTCAGTTGTGATATTGAATAATATCGGGTCAAAAAATATCTGATTACAGGTTTCCTCTGACCTACCTTTACTTATGTTCATATATTATGTACATCCGATAAACGAGTACTGTTTTCTCAGGAAAAGAAGTATTTTCATAAACAGTATTCTGGAGAAGGAGAGGGCTTGCGAATCTGATGGAATCCCAGCAATTGTTCTGAAAGCATGTGCTCCCGAATTGACAGCAGTACTTTGCGCATTATTCAACCTTTCATATAACTTGGGGGTTTTCCTGAGTCCTGGAGGACAGCAAGAGTTCAGCCAGTTCCTAAAAAAGGATATAAAACTTTACCTTGTGATTATAGACTAATTGCATTGCTTTCTTTCATTTTCAAAGTTATGGAAAAAGCAATCAATATGAAGCTCATCAAATATCTAGAGAAATCAGGAATAATTAATTAATGATCGACAATACGGATTTCGCCATCAAAGATCAACCAGTGACTTATTGGCTTATGCTTCTCATATTTGGCAACATTCAACCGAAAAATTCGGAGAAACGCTAGCTATTGCACTTTCTACACTGCCGTCTTATGGTTTACCTCCTCAGTTGTGTGCTTTGTTGAAGAGTTTCTTGTTTGATAGGTCTCTGTATGTAGTTGTTGATTGAGTATCATCTGATATTCTCCCAATAAATGCCGGTGTTCCACAGGGTTAGTTCTGGCGCCCACTTTGTTTCTGCTTCATATCAATGATTTCAAGGAAATCCGATCTATCATCATCTAGTATTCAGATATCAGGAGTAACTATTTCTACCAAGTCAAGTATCTCGATGCTAGGAATTACGATCCGTGAAAGTCTTTCATGGGAAAACCATGTGAGATCGATAGCTGAAGGTGCTTCCCAGAAACTTAGATTGTTATTTCGTGCGAAGAAATACTTTACTTCTCGTCAGCTTCTGATTCTCTACTAGGCTCAGATAAGACCTGTCTTGGAATATAGTTCTCATGTATGGAGTTCGGCACCAAAACATTCATTGAAGCTCCTCGATTCTATTTACAAAAAGGCAATCCGTCTAATGGGTGATTCTTCGCTCACAGACTCGCTCACTTCATTGGAGCATCGTAGAAGGGTCGGAAACGTGTCTCTCTTCTATAGATATTTTCACGGTCGGTGCTCTTCTGAATTGTTATCAATCGTTCCCCGCTTGGCAATATCTACACGGATGACTCGACGAGTACAGAATCCCACCCCTTTGTTGTGAACTTGGAGACATGTCGAACCTCTCTTGCTTATAGATCGTTTTTTAATAGAACAGCTGAGCTTTGGAACTCCTTTCCGAGAGAGGTTTCTCCTGAGGCTAGCAAAATTCATAAATTCAAAGTAAATATTAATTGGTATCGCCTGTCCGTTGATTCGCGCAGTATTCTTTGAACATTACAGGGGTTCCCTTTCGTGTGAATCTGCATGTAAATAATACTTGTCAAATGTTCTTCCCATCACAGAAAAAAAGGATGTTATCTTCAGATTGGCGGAATTGTATGGGGAATACTGTTTGGAACTATCAGTATATTGCTGGATACGCGTGAATTCTATTGCATTTCAGATTCAAGTATTTCCTTTATCAAACACATACTGTAAAAAACTTTGATTGAGAAATATGTCACTGCCGCCTGGTCTAACACTAGTAGTTACTCTGGAAGTGCACGCATCACTGGACGAAAAAATGGCAGGGCGGCAGGAAAACAGGTGACTCGCGGGTAATTTGAGTCGGTTCGTTGAGATTGTGTGTCGGTGTTTGTTTAATTTCGTATATTGCTTGATGAGTGTCACTATATACAGTTCGTGAAAACTTGCAAATATAAATGAAATGTCGGATATTCTATACTAATAATACTTTAAATCTCGTGACTGGTAGTAGTTTCCTGAGTTCGAAACCTGTCACAATCTGAAAAAAAAATATGATTCAATGCAGGTGTAGAAGACAGACATCTAGTGAATCCCAAAAAGCAGCTGCAGTTTTCTCCCAATGAAGGCAACTGATTAATCGCCAACTTGTCAACTTATTCGAATTTGACTAAAATATATGAAAATATTAATACACCATATACTTATATATCATTAACGTTTCGGAAAAACAAATGTATTTTCATTTTCAAAGCTCCAATTGAATCGAAATCTATACTATGTTGTATCTCGTGAATATCATGTTGCTAATTTTGATGAGAAATACAATTCTCTACATATTATGCCACTTTTATTTGTGACGTTACTGAAGTTTCGTCCTTTACGGATATCAATAAACAAATATCAAAAAGTTAATAGTGTTTGTTCGATTTCTAGCATTGGCAACCGATTAGGATTAGCACATCGAAAAGTTATCAGCGCAAGGTATACTGATGCAATGTGTAATGAATGGCCCGATCATTCACACAACTATTATTATAATAAATCAAACATTGGAGGTATATTCCTCTTCATCTTGGTGAGATTTGACAAGATGTGGTTGGACCCTCCTGCCTACTACCCATGTCGTCAGATTTGACTTGACATTCATTTCTGAATAATAGTAGTAAACAACACATACTCTGCTGTCCATCATCAATATGTAGTTAGATAACTCGCGATATTAGACAACCAAGTCGATTTCATTTTGCAAATTATGTAATATGGCATCGACCCCTGGAACTAGCCAAATATCGATCGAACTGGTTTAGAAGATGAGAAGGTCCATTGAAAACAACTAGGGACTTGTTCCCTGATGAGAAGATATCCCTTCGAAGAGAGGCTGGAATTAGAGAACTGAAGATATCTGTATTAAAGTATGCTGAATTTTTTGCATTTCTGTGAACTTAAAGCTAGAGATGATTTCTTTAGTGCCAAGTCTGTTTTACGTTTTCATTGTCACTTTACTTTCGATAGCTGTATTTCAACGTCAATACAACTTTTATTCTCAATAATTCATTCTTCTGTTGAGCCTTGTTCCAATTCGACGATAATGCCAATTTTTTCACAGCTCTGCTACCATTCGATTGAGTTCAATGGCAATGAAAGTTGCATTCCTTCAATTTTCAAAATATACGTGGCCTCTAGAAAATTTCCTGAAATAATTTATGCTCTTGTGAATTAGAAGTGAAAATTTTACACCTCTACTTTTCAACCAATGAGATGCCTCAATTTTGACTTGTTACCATGGCAACTGAAAAATTTCCGGAAACTTTTTCGAGGCGCCACGATATTCAAGTGGAAATGTTCTTGACAGTTCGAAAAATCAACATGATCTACAGCCCGTAAATAATGTAGATATGTCTGTGAAAAATGCACATTTCTACCAACTTCACTGACCTTAAATTATGAAAAGGCGATAAACTGAACTAGGTAGTACCCATCTGAGTTTTACCCTTTGGTGTAACTAGAGATGGTAATTTTTTCATCCAACGAGATATGGTTACATAGGAATTTCTTCTAAATTGAGTCATGTTACTTGTAAAAATATATTTCTACCAGCTTTAGTTAAGTTAAATTACCAAAGGGCGATAGACTGGGCTGGTACCCATCTGAGCTTTAGCATTTGGTTTAACTGAAGTTGGTATTTTTTTATATTTGGCGAAAAATGGTGGATATACCAATATGATTTTTTAAAATAGTAATTATAATGCTTTCTGACAGAACAAAAAAAATGATAAATCAACATATTTCAAAAATCAGCAATACCCATCAGCAATACTTGACAATCAGAGAAATTAATTTGAAATGTCAGGTTGGATTAATAATTTTTTTACAAATTATGGTGTGAAATTTTCTCACCGAATACCACGTAAGCACAAATTATTCCTGGAATTTGTCTTTCGGGCATGAATATTTCAAAAATTAAATTTTCAAAATATTCTTGCCCTCTAGAATTTTTTTTCAATATTTCTTAGCAGAATTTTACAAAGAAATAGTAGATGGGTATGCAAACGATGTCTCCATTAGTATTATAAAGAGGGACGTATATGCCCCAATTGTAAAAATGAATAATGATGTTAACTGATGTCATAGATTACGAAAGTCGAGTTTTAGGCGCGCACATTGATTGTCGGTATTCTCAGAATGGTTGGGACAATGTCAAATCTGGTTTATGATGCGTTCAAAGGCTAACAGTATTCTAAAATCTTTCAGTGGGACATATATAACCATACTGCTCTTGAGGTACGATGGAAGTAGTAACAAGGCGTACTTGCTGAAGAATTTCGATCAACGTTTCTGACGTTTGGTATGAAGATACCATAAATAAAATTTACTGCTTCTGCGTTATAATTATCTACTATTCAAATGTCCTCAATCAGCCCGTTCAGAGTATAATATAAAATTTCAATCGGGGGTTATATCCTGAGTGCACCAAGTTTAATCGGTTTGAATGTATGCTGCACTTCCATGATTTTCGAAATTTTGCTTAGCAAATGACTTGAGTGTATGATAATTTGATAAAATTGTGTCCTGAATTCTGCACGAAAGCGTTTGCTTGAAAGCAAAATTTTGAAAATTATGGAAATGCACGCATTTTGGTCGATTGGGCTTGGTGAAGGAGGGATATATGTTGAGATTTTTTCCAGAAAATATGTAAACTCAGAAAACAGCAAAATCGAACATAGGAACAATATAGTACCCGAGATAGTACCTGAAAAGTAAGCCATACGCCCAGTTTATTTTGATCCATTTAATCGATTGAAAAGTCTGGTGCATTTAATCGCTGTAAATTTCTGTAGAAGCAGTCTGGCCTTCAACTTTTCCATCGTTTATTCGCACTGAGGCAAATAATCACAGATATCCTTATAACCATTTCAAAACGACTGGTTTGGAATATTTGATATTTTTGTTATTGAAAACAAGAAAAAAGATTTTTCGAAATTCAATGTAAATTAATGATTCACAAGCCAAGAAAATTTTTTTTTTTGATATCATCCAATATGTCACTTTTGGATTCTTGCAAACTGATCCCATTATATATAATGGTGATATCAGCAAACATTTTGATTTTTCCAGCTAGTTCTGAATTTGTTATTGAATTGATATAAATGACGACGAGGACAGGTCCAAGGATTGATCCCTGAGACACTCCGCATGGAAAAGTTTTTTGAAATCCTTCACTCTCTCCTATAAATACATATTGTTTTCTGAATGAGAGGTCATTTCGAAACCAATCATGTGCACATTCCCTTACACCCATTTTGTTCGAGATATTCAACAGAATTTGGTGATCAACTGTATCAAATGCTTTTTGCAGATCAAGCGGCAGAATACTACATTTTTTACCGGAATCCATATCGAATTGAATCTACGTTATGACATCAAGTACTGCTGACTCGGTATCGCTTGATCCTCGAAAATCAAATTGCCCATCATACAACAAATTTCAAAATTTTCAAAGTATTCGAACAATCTAAGATGCATGGCTTTTTCAATTACTTTAGAAACAACTGGAAGAATTCCTGACCTAAAATTCACTTTTGCAATTTTGATTTTATCAGGTAGTACACCTGAAAGTTAAATTCAATAATTTGCTCATTATAGGCGCGAGTTCTGATGTCACCACATTAACAACTTTGGTACTGATTTGATCAAAACCTGGAGATTTTTCAATATCGAGAGGATTCATTATTTCTTATATTTTTTCATTATTAACTTTTTTAAAAAACATAGAGTGGAATTCCGATTGCAATGGAATTTTCAAATTGGAAGGAAAAACAAGTGATGAATTGTTGCCGATATTGAGGAAATAATTTTCGAATGCTTCGCATTTTTCAAGCATCTTTTTTTTATATGCAGATTCACACGATAGGGAAGCCCTGTAATGTTCAAAGAACACCGTATGAATCAAGGGACAGGAAATATGAATTAACATTTACTTTGAATTTTTGAAGTTTGTAAGCTTCAGGAAAAACCTCTTTTGGTAAGGAGTTCCAAAGCTCAGCTGTTCTGTTGAAAAAAGATCCCTGAGCAAGAGAGGTTCGACGGGTTTTCAAATTCACAACAAAGGGGTGGGAATTATTTACTCGTCGAGTCATCCGTGTAGATAATGCTAAGGGGAAAACGATTGATCTATAATTATCAATCTATAATTGAAAGTATCTATAGAAGAGAGACAAGTCTTCGACCTTTCTACGATGTTCCAATGAAGTGAGAACTGTATTCCATGACAGGTCGTATCTGAGCCTTGTAGATCATTAGAAGCTGACGAGAAGTGAAGTATTTCTTCGCACGGAATAGGAATCCAAGTTTCTGGGAAGTACCTTTAGGTATTGATCTCACATGGTTTTCCCATGAAAGACTTTCACTGATCGTAATTCCCAGCATCGAGATACTTGATTTTGTAGGAACAGTTACTCCTGACATCTGAATATTTGATGATGAGAGATCGGCTTTTCTTGAGAAGAGACATGCCTGGGTTTTCGTAGCATTAAATTTCACCAAGCTCATGTTACTCTATTCTATTATTTTTGCCAAGTGGTCGTTAATTTCATTGACGTGAATGTTTCTTTGAATTTTTGTTGCTCGAGCTGGTATGGGGACCCTGGAAGAGAAACTGGTATGAAAAGTACTGTCGTCCGCAAAACTATGTATTGTGCAATATGTTTTCTCGAGCAAATCATTGATATGAAGCAAAAACAAAGGGGGCGCCAGAACTTAACCGTGTGGAACACCTGCATTTAGTGGGAGAATATCAGAATATACTCCATCAATAACCACATACAGAGACCTATCAGACAAGAAACTCTTCAATAAAGAAAGGAGACCCTGATGCCGAACTCGATCAAACGCTTTTGAAATATCGTGTCCAACAGCTATCGTTCCTCCAAATTTCTCGATTGAATACTGCCAAATATGAGAAACTTATGCCAATAAGTCGCTAGTTGATCTCTGATGGCGAAATCCGTATTGTCGATCATTAATTATTCCTGATTTCTCTAGATATTTGATGAGCTTCATATTGATTGCTTTTTCCATGACTTTGGAAATGATAGAAAGCAATGTAACTGGTCCATAATTACAAGGTAAAGTTTTCTCCCCTTTCTTTGGAACTGGCTGAACTCTTGCTGTCCTCCAGGTCTCAGGAAAAATCCCCAGGTTATATGAAAGGTTGAATAATTCGCAAGGTACTGGTGTCAATTCGGGGGCACATACTTTCAGAACAATTGCTGGGATTCCATCAGATCCGCAAGCCTTATTCGTCTTGAGGTCCATTAAACATACAACAAACATATTTGCAAATAAATTGGCTTTTTGATGGGCAGTGGTGGCTTGTGATTCATCTTCTTTGGTTGAAGGAGGAAATGAACTAGAAGTTAAATTTTCGGCAACAGCTTCAGCAAATGACCAAAACGGATAAGAACCGTTCGGACATTCATTTTTGGTTTATATTCCGTAAGTGATGGATAAGAACAAATTTCAATATTTTGTTTGTTCAATGATTGGGTATTGGACTTGGGCCAAGAAGTGCAAAACGATAATTGTAGTCAAAATATAACATCTAATCATCAAAATCCGTAATCAATTCGCGACTTTAATTGATTCTGGCAATATTCATAAGTTGGGCAGTTCTTATCTGACGCATGGTGATTGATAGAATGTTTCGTTTATACCTTGAATTGGAGAACATGCATTATTGCAGGTGGGTTTTCCAGTATCACTACACATTATCATTTCGTGTGGGCCAGATGAAAGACAAATAATACTGTTTTTACACTTGTGTTTATGCTTGAATCTGAAACATCTGGTGCATTGGGTAAGATTATTATTTTTATACACTTTGAGATTTTCATTATTCTGTGTAATAAACCTCTATCCACTTCGGAAAAAACAGTCAAACAATCTTTGTGTTTGAGAGCTGTGAATAAATGAACTGATTCTGATTCTTGATATAAGTTATTTGAATATTTTCAATTGACAAATAGTAATTGGCATAGAATTCACTCAGAAATCAAAAGGATTCTTGCATTGAAAAATCATATATTGAAACAATCGTCTAGTATAAAAATTTCTGGTATTCAAATATAACCTAAGCTATCCGAAGTTTACAAATATATTGATAGATTTTAAGTTTTTTGGTAATCAATTGTACGCTTCCAGTCCTATCTATTTGTTGGTAGGCGAGACGATTTCTTATAATTACAATAAAAATGAGTTATTATTCAAATGAACGTGGGAGATCTTTCCGTATGTAAAGCGAGAAAAGTGTTAATTTATTCAAATTGAAAAGAAACCACGGCAGGATTGTGTACTCAAACCTTTGCGATTATCCTCGAAATCTTCTATTTTGATAATATCATGTGAGCGTTGACAAGTTCCTCACAAACAAATTCCTTATTCCATGCTATAGGCTACGTGAGTTGAACCTCTTTGAGATTCCTCAATACAAAGCAGAGGGAGTCTAGTGTCGGTCAAGTCACACGTACGCGCATTGTTAACATTTATTTCAGCAGGAAGATATTTTTATCTACACCCGTACTCTAATGATACACTTATATGCCCACAACCCGTTCTATAATAAAATCCATTACGATACAGATTTTCATTACGATACAGATTTTCAACCAATAGAAACCTATTATTTTTCAATCAAGCATGATGTGCAAGCTTTCCATTTTGTCAAGTCGAAATCAGTAGGTATTGAATTTTTGAAGAATTTAGTCAATTTTCGATAATCGAATGAGACTGTCTTATAGCAGTGATATAGAAGAATTACCAGCGACTCCTCCACAGATGTCTTAGACAAGAAAAAAATACAATCGAAAGGATTATATTTTTCATTTGACAAATGCAACCCATGTTTTTTTATGTTCGACGAAGTCAAATGAGATCTCATGGCCGAGTGGTCAATGGCGCCGGCAGTGAACAGGAACGTCCGGGTTCAATTTCTGACCTCGCCAGTTTTTTTTTTAATTTTTTTTCTTTTCATTTCTCATTGTATTTTCCGTGATTACACCATTAATTATGATTTTGTAGAATTTTTCAAAGAAATACGATTGATTACCTACTATTATTGTGTTCAATATATATACCTAATAATATAATATTTTTAGTTTTTCATTATTTATTGGGTGTAGATGAAATAGCGTATGCAACTCTCATGTAATGGTTATTAATACACTCGTATAAACCATACAGAACTCACCTTCGGCTCGTTTCGTATCCCGGTTTATGCTCATATATTAATAACCATCATTACACGATCGTTGCATAATATACTATTTTAATGATTATGAAAATTGTGTATAAGTGTTTTATCAGCTTTCAAATATAACGAATTCGCACCACTCCAGGTGTGTATAAACCTCTTACAAGTTCCTCGAAGATTCGTGAGAATTTCACGTAAAATGAAATATACTAAAATTAATGAATTCCACTTCGCCGAATTTGGATAAGAGTTAAATATTGCCGCTTCGAACATTTTCTGATTTTTCAAGAATTTCCCAAGGAAGTTGCAAAAGTCGGTTGCATAAATATTTGCCTTTCGAAAGGCGCTTTTGTTTTTATGTTGTGACCGTCAATGAATCGAAGGCGCTTGGTGAGTGCCCATTCATGCAGAAATCTTAGGAACTGTCTAACCGTAAGACAAGCTTTCCTAATTGGTCGATTTGACACAGTCACTCTGACGTCTGGCGATGTCATATTTTTGAACAACCAATTATGAGACACGACATTTGACAAAACAAACCAAACTGGATAACGCATGCGCATTCCGAAAATTCGTAAGACGTAACTCGTAAGAGTTGAAACTTTGTCAACTTTCCTTACGAATTCCAACTTACGATAGCTGAATGAACGATCTTATCGAAAGTCATTGACTGAACTTCTTCCGACTTATTTCTTACGACTTGCGAATTCCGAGCTACGATTGCTGCATGAATCCACCATGAGAGTTTGCAATGGTTGCAAATTTAATATTGTTATGTTTGTACGACATAGTTCGTTGAAGATATCCCACTATATTGAAAAACAAAATTCAATAATAGCTTGATTATATATTATATGTGGATGAAATGTTCTGCTAATGTTCTTCTTTCGTAACCGTAACTGTTTCGTGGCAACAAGCTAATGGATAAACTCACAATTCATTCATTTATTTTCCATCTCTCAGAACGCAGCTACCAAAGGAAAAATACCGAACCAACGTGGTTTATTGCTAGAGCCTGTCGTAACGAATATTTCCTCACTCCTTTCGAAATCGTGGAAGTCGAATAAATTGGAAAATGATTTGTCGCCGGAACTTTTGTGAATCGTAAAAGACGTCGTAACATATTCCTTTCGCCTATAAACTGGTACTTAGGTTCTTAAACATATTTTTCTTCGTCACATATTAAATGCACAGACACGCAAAGCGCGATAATATAGGTACGACGGGCATTGATGGAGACATGGGCGCGCAGAACAATCAACAGGGGTTATGATCCCAAACCATAGTAATACGCGACTGTCAATATCTTTATCCTAAGTGGAATTGAAATTGCAAATCATTGAGCAAAAATTGTGAATCAAAATAAAGAAAAATGATAATCAAATCATCATGCTGCGAGTAACAAAATAATTATGGATATTACAACGGTATTGGAATAATATTGAAAAGAAACGTGAATCCAATGTATTGAACAAGGTTAGAAGGTTATTTCGAACCAAAATAGCCATATATATTATTTTTCGATTGTTGATGGTTCAAAAAATATTGCTATTTCTGTATTTTCAACACAAATTGCGTCACAAGAATTCATGGAAAAAATATTAAACTTCATTTTCTTGCTAGTTGCGAATGTGGCCTAGGAGAGGTTAAATTATATGCATTGCTGTTGCTTTCAGTGGTTGGAAAAACATTTTTCAATTCGTTATAGTTCAAGATAAGAGTTATTTGCATTGAATTGAAGCTGTTTCTGAACAAATGTACCATAAAAATGAAGAAGTTTCACAAAAAGTTATTAGCAAAGATCATCAAAAACACAAGAAGGTAATAACTCCGGAACCACCAACAATGGGGTGATAATATGTTTATTTTGGTTCGAAATGATATTCTCTATCACTGAATTTTAAGTGAATTTCCTCTTCTAGTATACCCTGTATAGAGATAAGAATTCAAAGAAATAGTTCCAACGCAAAAATTGGAATATCGCATAGAAGTAAAAATATGTATCCACATATGCAGGCAGTCCGTAGTAGGTACGAAGGACCGAAACTCTGAATGAAATACCGACAAAAATGGAAAAGGCAAAAATGATATCGAACAACTTTTTTGAAAAGCCAGTATCGTTAGAGTACAAGGTGGACGAAACATAACTATAAGAAGGAAAAAACACAAAAAGCAGAGGAATGAGAAAAGAAGAGAGCAAAGAAGAATAATATAATTTCCAGAAGAACTCAAATAAATTGAGTGAAATAGTTAGCGTGGATGAGGAGGTAAGGGAAGTGAATAATATTTATCAAAACCATAACAAATATATGGAAACTCTTGAATATATACTTCGTCTCTCGACGAAAGTAAAATATTTTTCGAATACTGAAAAGTTGTAAGAAACGGGTGTCTACATTAAACGCGACCTAAAGATGGAACATCAAAATCTACGAAAATATTTGAGGCCATCCCAACAGAAAAAGCGACGGAGAAGAAGACTAAAAGAAATTCGACAAAAAAAATACTGAGAAACAGAACAACATTATCAATTTGCCACCATCGTCTTCACAGAAGAAAGTAAAACCGAAGTAGAAACGCAGTTAGCTCAATTACGAAATGAAATAATAGATTTGAACCTCGAACATTTTTTTATACGCTGTATCATTGAAAATACTCCCACTATACAGGGTGACACATAACAGAGTAATGACCCGATTAACTTTTTTTCAAATGGCTCACCGACTATATAATTGTGTTTGAATGCTCATACATATCCGAGGGTGGTGAAAATTATCAAGAACAAATCATGCCATCCCCTGGCAGTATATCTTCAGATGCAGTTGAAAATGATCAAATGAGTACTTATTTTATATATTCTTCATAGTTTTTTTTTGGTAAAAGTAACCTACCACAAACCACAATCCGAAATAATAAAGAAATAATGTTGAAACCTCTACGAGTGCAGAAGGGCAGATTTTCAATCTACGCCAAGAAGTTGAATACCCAACAACAAACACCACTGATTATAGTATTTTTCAAACATAGACATCAAATTGGCACAGAGGGATATAAATCATCAATAATTCTTCAATTCCGATTTCAATGATGATAATCCTTTGGCGTATGAGAATATTAATAAGAAACTGATATATTTTGAGGAGGAAGTTCCATCACTCTAGTCTCATCACACTAATTCATGATTGGTATCGTCTGGTTACTATTTGACTATCGAATTGCATTCTTTATACTACTCAAGCGTAGTATAATATTCATCTAGTAGTTATTAGCTGAATTATCACCCAAAAAATGGCCAGGACGTGCTAAAATGCATAACAACTTTGTTATAGTCCTAGATAGAAACATACGCTTCAAGTAATTTTTTGTTAAGTTATATTCATTTCATTTGTTCATGCTACTCTATACTTCGAAATATGAAATCATCATACGTTTATGATTCTCAGGGCTCTGAAGTCCGATTTAATTTGTTCCATTTCAAATAGATATCAGATATTTACAATGTTTTCAATTGGTCTGATGATATGAATAAATATTTCGCTTATAGGTTTATTTTATTTCAAATAATTCACCCGAACGAGATACCAGACAATATGACAAAAGAAGATCGTACATATGCAATTAATTCGTCCATTGGAACTCCACCCTTAATCGATAAATATGACCAATACCCTACTAACCCCGCACAAATTCTATTTGCTAACATTCAAACGTCAAAGAGGATAGAATAGTCTGAAATAATAAAAATCACAAAATTAGGTGAAAAGAGTTGAAAAAAACATTATAATGGAAAAATATTAGTCAGTAGCGAGCTAGAAATACTTATTAGAAAAATATAAGATGTCAATAAAAGTGATACCAAGGAAAAAAAGACAAAAATGGATCACAAAAGTTTCAATAGCTTCAGCGCAAACTAAAAACAAACTATAGAACTCCGTTTGAACCCAGGAAATGAAGAAAAGAAGAATAATCATGAAATATCTTTATTATCTATCAATCAAAAAATGATAGCCAATGAATTCAACGAATATATAGAGACATTTTTCTAGCCACTCACTTGGAAAAACCTGAAAATTATAAAACACCGAGAGTTCATTTACCCAAAGAATTTTTTTATCGGGTACTTTCTGAAAAACTGAAAATGAGACGTTCAAAACAAACTCACAATATAGGCTGTATAATTGAAATATCAAATTATAGGCCGATATCACTTATTTCATAGACCAAGTTATTCATCATTTAGGGAAAAACTAGTTACTAACAGATAAAGAATATGGTTATAGACAGATGCCATAGTTTATCTAACGAATAATGGTGTGCATGAAAACCACAGAGTACTTTGTGTATTTGGCGATTCAGCTGAGGCCTTCGATACTGTCGATCACAAACTTGATTGACGTATTCGCGAACCTTGACTTTCAAAGAGCATCCTGGAACTCCTGGAAAGTCCAATATGTCCAGTATTCAGGAAAACGAATTGATGGTACCATAGAGAATTCTACTAAGGCCCACGTTGTTTTCGATTCATATGAATGTATTGTTGAACATCGAAACAACTGGCAACATGTCCAGTATCGCATAAGATACGGTTGTACATTATTCACCAAATACCTGAAATTGAGTAGACGCTGGAAACAGACACGGTAAGAATGAAAATTTTATTTGTTGGCATATTCAAGTAATAATTTTGATGAAATGAAATCCCTCTAGTTGGGATTTGAACATTGGCTTCTTAGTGAGAAAATCGAGATCTATCCTCTATAAATTTTTGCAACCGAACAACAGACATTCATGAAAGTAAGACAGAAGCTACAGGGAATTGGCTGGCATGCTTTTCGCACTGTGGTGATTTCTAAATAAAAAGTCTTGATATTCTACGCTTCAAAATTCTCGAAATCGACCATCTACATTTATTTTATTCCGAATATTAAAATATTGTGAAGTGGTCTGTGACGATGGTTTGGAAATGTACCTATTCTGAGCCTAAGATATATCACACTTACATTATTTGTCTAATGGGGCCAAGATGGTGATTACTTTCGATGAAAAACCTTGAGATTCCAGTCATTTCCAGGTTTTTCCCAAACACAAGCCATCTAGATGTGATTCGAACTGCTCTAGGACTAGATAAAACAACCGTTTCCAATACCCCTCAGCAAAAACGAATCCCGTACGCCCGTACCGTGTTCTCTAAAAAGCGATTCCGAAAAATGTACACGTGATTTATGAATCGAGTGATCCCATCTCTGTGCCGGGATGCAGTAAGGACCGTTTTACCTTGGTACAGCGACCGTGCAGCTGTGTGCCCAGGTGCGTGATTCCTTTTGCACCCTAAATGTGTAAGGACAATGAAGGGGAAGAAAGTTTCGGTAGACGGGTAAACGCAACACGCGCGTGGAAGTAAGTTTTTTGGCTTTTTACGAGCTCGTTATTTATTGCTCGGACGATTTGTTCAAGACGAATCTCGGGAATAGCTTCGAGATCTTGCGCTGACTACAAGACGCTTCTGGGAAATCGTCCTTCATATTCTGAGATAAGAATATAGTAGATTCCGAAACGGGCCGTCTTTGCAGTGCGAAGTTCGAGCCTTACGAAGACAATGAAAGAAATATTATTTCCTATGGAAAAAAAGTCGAGTGAACAATATTACTTACCGAGATACTGGATGCACTATCAGGGCAATCTTGGGTACGTTTTTAATGTGAACGAGTATTATAATTTCGCAAATACTTTTAATTAATTAGGCTTGTTCCTATAGCATTCATGTCTCTTCTGGACCACGTGTGGAATTTTGATGGATCATGTAGAATCACGATTAGAATTGATTGACTCGAAAAAAATTCACGCATTTCATTTTCTATATGAATATCCTATTTTAATGATAAAATACTGTAGTGCTGAATCTGGTGATCTTGCGGGCCATGAGACTCACAATTTCAAAAGCGAATTGAAGTGTTCCTGGTATTGGGTCTGTCATTATATTTGCCGAAAACGAACTAAGGGAGAAATATTTGTGGAGACGTTCCGAAACCGGAAGCGGATTTGATTCCGAAACGTAAACAACGATAAGTATTTGATAATCATTAGTTATCGAAACGAATTATGAAAATTTTTGTAATTAGGGGAATTTAGGACATCCCTAACACAATAATGACATAAATTGGGAGGCTCCAAGCCAACCTTTTTTCCCAATTGAATTTTTTCATCTCCATAATTAAATGTAAATTCAGCTGATGATGAACCTATGTAGGTTCGAAACATGTACTGAAGCACCGTCCTGACATCCTTTAAATATTAGATTGTGGAGACGACTTAGAGTTTTTTTTTGCATCGTAAATCTACTACACTCCACTTTGAGATACAATGGACTTCTACCACAGGTTCAGAATGTATATGTTTCAGACAGGAAAATGACATATTCATCATGGGTTATTATAGATTATTGGTAGAATGAGAGAGGGGATTAACACAAATTGAAATACTTCATAGCAGTAGTGGGAAGATCAAAAGTTGGTTTTCTCAATAGATTGTTGTGAAATTTCTCATCCTCCTCATATTTTTTATCAATTCATGATTCTGTTGAGAGAACATTGAATTGTTATCGGTCCTGACTTGTGTGCTATTGATTCCTTTCTAATATTGTCGTTTCTGGTGGCACTGTGTTTTGTATACCTTTTAATTCAGATGAAAACCAGCGAGAAGTTGAATAACACTTTATTGTAAGCAGTGGAAAAAAGTGATTTACCTTTAAATCATCCCTGTAGGAGATATACTGAAAATTTGTTTCTACATCTCAGCACTGAAAAATCCAAAACATATAAAGATGAGATTTACTAAACTTGTGATGTTTCAAAAAAAAAAGTACGCTGTGGCATAGTATCGCCGAAGTGGATGTGATTGGTGGAGGCGCATTCGCCAGTTCTTTGAAATAATTGCACAATGTCCAGAGATGAATAATACGAGGAATAAGTCAACATAACATGTTTTGAGATAATAAATTTCGGAATGAATACATAAAAAGTGATTTATTTTTCAATTTCACGAACTTTCATTCAAACACGACCAATATTTCAGTCTTCATTTTTGAATCATACATAACCCTCAATTCTACTAAGACATCTTGAATAACTGTGTGAATAAAATGAAACCCACAAAAGTAAAATGAACAGATACAACAGACCAAAATGGAAAACGAAATGCCTTACTTCTGTGACTCACATAACCTCACAGAAATAAAACAACAATTCCTCAATTCAAACTTCTCCTTGAATACCAAAAATTCATATATAATATTCAAAAATCTCGAAATAACAACAGAAACTTATTTATATTATATGATGTATTGAAACAACATTATGAATAACAGCAATTTCATTGAATTGGAAAAGAGAACGCGATAATGGTGATGCATCTGTAGCCTCGTCGAGTAGGCCCAATGTAGGCTCTGCAGTGTTGAAAAATACAAGTTTAGTCATTTTGGGTACTCTGTCACTGCACTAATCTAATCACATTCTAATTTATAATTTTCAATCAGAACCGTTGACATAACTTAACTAAGGGAATGATGCGGAATGTACTAGTGCAGAAAGGATAGAGAACCTGAAGAAATACTGTTATCCTGCATAAGCTCTCCTTATCTGCTACATTTAGGAAGGAAGCGATTCAAATAATACTTTGAGTATTGTATAGCTATTCCGTTGTCTTCTCTCTCTCCAATCCATCAGGATTATTGGCAATGATAAGTACTAACAATATTTCAATGTATATTATGACATTCTCTCACTAACAATAGGTTTACAAAACCGCTGCAGTAAGCGGTTTTGTGAACCCTTTCAGCGGGAATCGCACAGAAAACCGTGATATTTTCAATATGGATTTACATCAAGTATCGGCCAGCTCAAAATTGTCGTGACAAAGCAAACTATTCTTCAAATAAAAAATTCAAGAAGGTTGGTTGGCATCTGCCACGACTGGCTTGTCAACTTCAGTTAGTTTCGGCATTTTCAGTTGATTCAACAGAGACAATCTCGACTATAAAATAGAGGAAGAAAGGAGACAAAAGGGTATGAAAGAATTAGAATTTATCTCCAAGAATTTTCAATGTCCTTTTGATTTTATACGAATTGCTTCACATTTCGTATCGTTTTGTGAGAGATTCAGAAAATAAAGACATTGTTATCATTATTCGGAACATTGCAAATTGTATACTATAATATACTTTGTCTCCTTCACTTTTTGTAATATCAAAGAGAAGTTGGTTCCAATTCATATTATCCAATCACCTTTCATAATCTGAAATTTATTTTTTGAAAATGTTTCAGTACAAATTATAACTGGTCATAACTCGGGAACGTGTTGGATACAGTACCGAAAAATAAGTTTAACAAGGTATCACAGAACATCCTCTTCCATTCAAGTAGGATTTATACAGCCCTCTTTATGTTACTCAAATATTGCTTCCGTAATACTTCAATTATCCCTTTTCACGTGAATTTTATTAGACCCCGATATCTCCTCACGTTCAGAAGTTAAACGAGGAAGACCATTCACGACCGCACTGTATATCCGAATCTGTCAGAAGCGATCTTATGTTTCCTATTGGCACTACTAATCATTCTCCAAGAAACAAAAAAGACGTTCACGATTCGTTGATAGCAGTCAATGAGCTTGCCGTAACTCGCAGTTAGGCCCAATAAGAGAAAAAAATTAAAATCAAACCACCATAAACATTCAGCTTTGGTGAAAGGGTAGAAGTCATGTCCTTCGGAAACGCGTCTCGAACACCCTGTACTACATGAAAAATTGGCCAACGAACTTAGCGCGAGACGCGTACTTGCTGCAAAACATCATAGCCGGTACTTAAATTGTTTAGGAGCGGGCACAGCGGGACGTCCCTCTGCGCGCAGGGATGAAACCGCCCGTCCAGACGCAGGAATGAACCCCCGAATCACTCGAAACCGGTCGCGGTTCGATCTGGTCGGCTGTAACACCTCTTCATTTATCCCAGGCCGCAATTTAAATCAACCCCATTTTAATCTCGTCCCACCATATGGCAGATTTTTAGAGAAATGTTAGTTGACCGTTGAGTAGGCAAATTATCAGCTACCGCCGTTGTTGTTCCGACGTAATTTCTGTCATTGGGTGATCACTCGTAGGGGTTCGCATAGGGGAAGTTTGCATCTCCAGTGTTGGGGAATATTATTTCGTTTGTTTGATATTTATTCCCTAGGTTCAAAAAAAAAACAAAAACTCATTCAACTATACTGGAAAACAAAGAAATCATTATACACGGCACCATTCAGTAATTTGTAGGGTCATGAAATTTCTATTTGGAGGCCGATATTTTCAACAATAGAACAATTATACATCACTCCGGACTTGGCAGAAAGTAGACCTGAGTCGAAAATTTGGAATGGAATATTTTATATTTTTCTATCTATTTCATAGGAAATGAAAGTATTTTTCGTACAAAATAACACAATTCGTCATTTTTATCCAAAATGGCGGCGTAGCAGCCATTTTTTTTTAATTTCCCATGGCGGCTCTAAACTAAGGCTCTATTGCCGAACAACTCACTAAAATAAAAACATGAATTCAGCAGAATTCAAAATTGTTCATCAGTTCATACATATTTGACGTTTCTTTTATTATTCCATGTTCAACATAAATTTCCTTCTCTCTTTAAAGTAGTATGGTTCGAACTTAAATCTTGAAGTATACATAGGTATTTTCGAATGAAGGAATACTGATTATACCAAGCGTTCAATATTTATATTCCAGTAAGGAACATTTGAGTGTCGAAGCAGTAATATACCATGATTATTTATCAATACTGGAATCCTAAAATGAAACGGATGGTATAATCAGCATTCCTTCATAGGAAAAGATGCATACTCCAATTTGTTTTTTTTTTATAAGTTTATTCAACAATAAGAAATCTATATAAATCAAGTAGTAAAATTGCTAGTAATTCAATTGAATAAACGCTAGCCACAATAAAATCCTTGTCCGTGTCGACGAAGTAAAATGTAGATATTTGTTGGAAATGGATGATCTATCTTACCTATTGATTATTTTTCAATTGATTGTATTGCCTATAAGATATCTCGGCCATGAGTGTAACGATTTCTTTAGTTTGTATTTATGATGTGGGTTATTCGGTTTGGAGGATTTGAGATGATCGGATGAAAAATTATAAAGTTTTGGACCATTCTGCTAATGGTCGTTGAAAAATAGTTCTTTCAAGTTTGGGGGTTGTGGCCGTCATATGTGCTTTAGATCAGTTCCAGCCCATCTATTTCCTGTTTTGAAGGTCCTTATCAAGATCTTTGAAAAAAAGTAGTTGTCCGATGGGGAACATTTTTGATTTTTCATAAGAGTTCATCTGTAGGAGATAGGTGTGAGTTTTTTTTATGATCATGTTCGATATATATTTTTGAACAACTTTCAAAATGTGCTTCTAGAGCACCCATCCAAGCAATGAATACATATCTCAGGTGAATTTCAACTAAGTAGTGGTATATCATTGTTAGCCGGTCTTACATGAGTATTCCTGAATTTTGGTAACAAAAGCATACAACTTTTCTATTGCTTTCGAAAAAATCAAACTGAAAAGAGAAATATCAGAAAAATCTGATATGTGTGTGAATTGGTCGAAATTTCAAATTTTTTGAGTTTTCGCCAAAAAATGAACAAATTTCGTCTTTTGTATTTAATTTAAACGAGGTGATTGACAATAGCGGCAAATATGATATCATAGTAGAAAATGGAATATCCGAAAATATCTGAAATGTGTGTGAATTGATCAAAATTTAAATTTTTCGGAATTTTCGCCAAAACTAAACAAGTTCGTTGAAAATGGAATTCTATATTCTAACGAATTGTCAAAAAAATAAACAAGATTCTATCCAGAAATTTCGACTTGAATCGGTTTCTGGTAAAATTGAATCATTCTTGAAAATATCAATCTAAATAAAATATATTGTAAATATTAAATTTTCAACCCTATAAACAGAAGAATAGCTTGTTTTCAATGATTTCGTTGTATCTCAGTACTCGGTGAACTAACTGGTTGTTTTATTACTATCACCTCAGTTTGATGATCACACCAATTTCGATCATCATCATCAAGTATCACAAGGTCTTTAGTGAAGATGCTGGTTTTCAAAATGTCTTTAGTACACTCGAAACTGATTCATTTCATTATTTTCATTAATTTTCTTCTCCTTTTCATCGCTTTTTCGACTTTCATTATCATTTGATTTCATTATCCCAATACTATTTCTCTTTCTGTAAAAATTTCGGTAAAACTTTTTATTACCTAGTTTTATTTATGTCTTTCCAAATTTTCATTCCAAATGTCTTGTTTTCATCTATTCCTCTCATTCGAGACAATAGATATTGGAATCCATTCCACCCAGATAGCTGCGGAGAACACAATATTTTCCAAAGTACCTAATTGAAGTGAAAAATCTCATTTTTCAGTTCCCACATCAGAATCCATCACTAGCCCAGATAGTTGCAGAGATAATGAGAAATATCCTTTCTCACAGAATTGAGTTACACCCCCAATCGGAAGATCGCAATTCACACGAAACTCGACACGTCAACTTAACTGTATCGGCCGGAGATTATCCCCGCGTTCCACAAAAAAAGACCCAGCAAGAGTGCACCTCTGTCCGTCATCTTTCGTGAAAACACTTTGTGTTACATCATTAAAAACTGAAGACCAGGTAAATAGATTCGAAATGGCAATGAGAGGAGCGTTTCGGTGCCGAAACCGAAATTCCTAGAAAATCCATTCGCATTTTTCAGATCTGCTAGACATGTCGGCGACTTCGTTTTGAGGTCCTCTCGGCCAGAAGTAATTCGAATAAACAGGTGTGCGAGGTGAACCATTCTCGGATGGCGGAGACAAAGGCGGCGTAAAAAAGGTTTTCCTACCGCAGCCACCCAAAAGTGTCACTGTGTTTTTACTACATGATCAACAATTCTCATGTACATTTCTTTACATACTGACCAGAAATTCAATTTATCAATGCAAATACACGTTATCGCCTGAAATTGGTACTTTTTTTCTAGACTTGACAGTGGAAGTATTGCATATTTTTCAAAATCAATCACTTCTCATCCAACTATATTGCTTCCGAAATGTTATTCGAAACTATCAATGAACCCTGGTGGTAGGAACACTATTTTCAATACAAAACACCGTTATCGGTACCAGAAATGTCGTTTTTGATGCACAGTTAAGCAGTCGACAGCTACTTTCAGAATCGTCCCACTTCTCTTCCATAGCTAGAGTCCTTGCTACGAAACTCATCGACTAGAGAAGTGTTTCCTGAGGATTACAACAATCAGAAATTTAAAATCAACAAGAATTAATAGCACCAGTCGTTTGGTTTACATGTTGTGCACTGAACATTGCAATAATATCCTTTTTTGTGACGCAATAATTGAAAAAGCTATGGCTTTTGGTGGATCTGACCAAGTTTTTGTGAATCAGGTTCTTCAAGTTACTAGGTAAAGCTTTTACTCATTCAGGGAAACGGTGATTTTTGTACAATATAGCTAAATAATAGCATACTTGGCGCACTTTTCCCGGTATTGCCGCTGTCATGGCAGTTTTCACTGTGCAATCTACTTAATTCACTACAATTTCATTGAATTTTCAGATGTGATACCCGAAATTTGAAAACGATAACTATGCTTGTCATCATTATATACATATAAGGTTGAGGACTTTGATGCATGGAAATAAAAATAACAATGATTCAAAGGGATTTATCAACACATTTGTGGAACAGTTCGACACAAGGTATAATATATCACCAACGAATTTTTCTAAGAACTATCTACCTCACAGAGGCACTCGATCCCACCTAACCTCTTTGTAGCGTAATGCATTTGGTTTCAACGAAGCTTTGGAGGAATTTTTATTTCAGGTTTTCCTTCCAGAGCTTCGTGGTTTTACGAAAATTGTAATTGCTGTTACTTTTTTCATATCTTTGGAAAATGTAATCCTGTGTCATGAAACAGAAAACTCCCATGAGACAGTTATGATTCCTAAACGATAGCATCAAATTGAAAAAATTCAATAATTTACTGTTTTCTTCCGTGATTCAACTACTAGTTTCAAATATATTTCTCACAATCCAAGCCTGGATAATTTACTCTCATGCTTGCTTTCCAAAGGATTTTTTTCATTGTACTCACAAAATCTCTTCAAATACTTTACGTACGCCCATGGATATAGGAAACATAAACTATCTCCTCCCGAATAGAAATAAATCTGCGTTAAGCCATTAGGTAGGAGAGAATTTAGCAAATCATTCCTACACATTTAATTCTCAGCTGGAAAATATATTACTCCGACATACCTTACCTGTCCAAAAATCCAGGTAAACATATTTGTTTTAGCGAGCAAAAATGCACTTAGTCGAGCAGGGTAGCAGTGCGATTGATAGTATTCACACCAAATTGATCTGAAATGATTATGATCGACATTGAATTATTATCTTCCATGGAGAAAAAATATAGAGAAATGGTTGCCAATTACACAACTTTGGGTATCTAGATATGCTGAAGTAAACGAATACGTATTGGTTGTTCGAATGGCAGTGGCCGAAACCTATCAAAGAGAAGATTGGTTGGAAATGTAAAAATTATAAGAATCTGCATTCCGAAAGAATTAAAAAAATTAAATGAGGAAGTTTTATTGGGAAATGTCACATGACCTTTCGATTTCTGGTACCGATTATAGAACAGCAATCTGAATGTCTTTAAGAACGGAAGTTATGGAGTACGTATAATAAATTTGATGATTTGATCTTCAATTCAAATGCTTGAGCGATTGTGTGCGAGGTGACTTTGTATATGAGAGGCACAAACATACGAAATGAAATATTTTGAACCCCAAATACAAATACCATCTTCTCAACAACAAGAACTACAAAGAGGATTGTATCCCACAGAGTTCATTGAAACTCCTAATTGAAAATGTTGATATCTGTATTACTCGATGAGATATATCCAAATTTCTTTCTTCATCCATCTGTTCAGTTCATGAAATGAATTATGATAATGACAGATATGTATTCTGAAATATACACATCATTTTCGGTTAGGAAAGTCAAAAAGATTCGAAAATTCGAAAATGTTAATAATAAACATCCCAACTAGAAACAGACACATTCTGATTGTATAAGAACCACTCTTATGCTCTTTATAAGCGTGATTTTTCTCATGATGCCATAAAAATTCAATTAATCACCAACGCATTTTTGGGACACTACTGAACTTCAAAGAGAATTTCAAAGAATATCTTCGAGAACCACTCTCACATAATGTGGTGATCTTTAAGGTCCCTTAGCCAACAACCTTTCGGGTAAAGTTCTATCAAGTTAAATAGTAATTGACCAAGTCTATTGGATCGAACGTTAATATCTAAACCCAAAATTAAGATCTAACCATAAGGTGACCGGATACTGTAAAATGGCAATAAGGATCCATGTGTCTCTGAGTGAACAACGCGTTTGTGCCCTGGATTATCTTCCTTATATTACGGCATACAAAACTAGAATAATATTAATTATTTTTTATGTGGGTGCATTTTCGAAATTCTCAAAAAATGTTTTCATTGCAGTGATGTTTCTTGATTTGGCTTATCGAGACACATTTATTTTTTTTAATTCAAATATTCGTAGGCTTAATTGAAAAACCAGTTAGTAAACATTCACGTCTTCCTCAAATGTAAAAAATTGTTAATGGAGAGATTCATTAGTATTATTACCTGTGGGACTGAATACCCTGAACAAGAAGAATATCACAAAAAATCATAAAAAAATAGTTACTGATGAATTATTTGTTCTATGTAAAACACCAGCCCTCGGAGAAAATATGTCAAATGGAACTGGGTTGAAAACCAAGTAAAAACGAATATCTACCACACAATAAATCTGATATAACAGCAGTTTGTCGAGGAATTATTGATGACATCACTAATAAACCAAAACATTCTTAAGAATAATAACAGAGGTTGTGCTTTGTGTACTTCGTACAAGATGCATGACCACCTGATCTTCGGCGTTTTCCCATGAATCTGTTGATATGTACTTACTAAGTTTATGTTATTCTGTCAGATCGATATTTTGGGAAATAAAGACCTATTATTATTATTATTATTATTATTATTGTAATATGTATAATATGTAATATCGTAGGAATTATTCCCGCTTCTGGGAGATATTGCATTGAAAAACTGAATGAGTGATTTTTTCCCGGTGTAACAATATCGTCGGCGCCCACAAGAAAATGTGTAGCTAACTACTATTCCAAGTCATAAACGCCTTCGCATATGATTCTCAAGTTATTTTTTGCAACTTTGTTATCGAGCTTCAAATTGACTATTATGTTATCTATTTGTGATGGATAAATGATGATTCTTCTTTTAGTTTCTTTGGGTTCTTTATAATATTATATAATGAGAATCAATATTGGAATGTATACAAGTTTAGAGGGGCAGATTTTCAATCTGCACAGTTCCTTCTGAATGTAACACTATCAATCAATCAGCAACTTTTCGTGTATCTCAAATTTGCCTATCAAAAAAATTCAAGAACCAATAATTATCAAAATATTTCTCGTTGACGTTTCGTAAACCAAATCCACTTCCTTTTCCAGAACTCTCACAAATATATAAAAATAAACTAGAAGAAAGGATACATCCACCACAACATAATGAAATTCAAACAGTACATAAATAATGATATTTCACCTTACATTCTTCAGGAAGTTTTTTGACCTTGTACGGTTTCTACGAGCTACCAATTAATCATATTGTACTGCATAAATTTCAAACAAAAATAATCAATCAGCTATATCGCTGTCATTCGAAAACCGGCAGAAATCCTCACCGAATCTTGCTTATTAGGTACCGGCGTTTAAAAAAAGTCACGATCCCGCGGCCCAAATTAATTAACGCCAAAGGCGTCTTGGCCGTCAAAAACTATTTCAACACATCATCATCATCGTTTGCTGCAGGAACGTCTTTTTCCCCGGGCCGGTCGGCAGCAGAGAGAAATCAAGCATACATCACTGTAGCTTTTTGTAAAGAACATTTCACTTTGTTGATAAATAATCGTGAGCGCGGAAAAGTAAAGCGAACCGAGCCCTCGGCGCATTAATGCGTTTTCCTGATGATTTACTGCGAGCGATGGCCCGACCAAACTCTATTTGTATCGCAGGCAGCCGTGACAGTCCAATCTCGCACCCGAGCTCCCGGCCCAAGATTAATAATTCTACTTGTTTTCCTCATATTTCACGTGTTAATTACGTTCATTGTCGACTGTTTTATGAAAAATTACCGAACGACGAATATGGATTCTTACGCGGAGGCGCCTAATCGTATACCCACGTATTAAAAGTATTCAAGTGGTAAGAAAGCATTGTTACGTTTATGGGATCTTCGGACAAAAAACAATCAAAGGGAAATTTTGCTATGGCGAAAGTAATACCAAAAACCTCAATATTTGAATTTCATACGAAGAACTTCGGTGTTTAGCATCAATGAAAATATTGATACTAATGATATACCCCAACAAATATCAAAGAAAATATCAGAGAGAAAGCTGGATGTTGGAAGTGTGTATATCATGTTTACCTCCTGTTTGTATCTGGAGGTGCTTGAAGGGTGAAGTAGTGTCACAGCACTCATGCCTCATTGGGTCCATTGCGTCTTCATGAGCTAGAGTATTCCACTTAGGAGTCTACTAGCCCCACCGTTTTGAGGTAGTCGAGGAACTCACTAAGGGATTACCCCTTATGCTAGACCTCTTACTTTGATTCCTAAAAAACCAGAGAAATAGGCCTACGAAACCGACTATTTTAAGTCTTCATTGTTTCAATTTTTGAATATGTCGATTTCGTTCAATGTAATGGCACCAGAAGAATTCATTGCCAGCAATTCAACACAAATCAATCATCGTTACGTACGATAGAAATGAATTAATTAATATCTATCCTATCTTTATTTGACTGGTGAATTCGATGTTGTATTTATGGAAGGTGCCGTTTGATTTCCATTGCCTTTCATTGATGCTGATAATGATTGTGCTCGAAGTGTAAATTCAGGTATTATCAGTTATTATATGATATAAAACGCATAGTGAAAAAATAAAATAACAGAATCATGACAGAAAAAACGCTGAAAAACTTTATTTGGGTTTCCTAGCCTTCAAATTGTTCATTGAAGGAAGTGGTCAATATGAATATAACATATCTCATTGAATAATTCGAGCACCGATTCAAAATCACCATTCGACTAAATTTATTTTCTATACAAAATATAATCTATTCTACATATTAACTATCCGCCCGTTCCAAATATACTCTTGATTGCTCTTGACCTACACAAATGCTTGCATTTTTACTGAATTTCTATCACTTTCGAATCGAATCATTAGATCATTCTATTCCTGGAATTGCTAACATACCTTCTTCAGAATTCTGAACTCGGAAGGGTCTTTCTCTGAACGAGTGTGTCAGTGACTTGACAAATACTTTGGGTGGAATGATTAATTGATTATGATCTATTACTTCAAGTCTTTGCAAATAATGGTAGTAGTAGTAGTGAGTAGTGTTTGGAGCTAATTTGGAAAAGAAAACTCAGTACCAAAAAAAGACGAAGTTCAAATCAACTTTTTGCATAATAACCAAAGTTTGGTGAATTTCGATTAAACCATGTAATTATATGTCCTTTCTGCATCTACGATTATTTGCTATTTCCAGTTGGCCCTACATTTTTACGTTAGTTATGGAATGTCGTGTGTTTAGAAGAAACACCTCTTTAGCACTTTTACTATTTCTCGTACGATATCGGAAATATTTCAGAAATACTGTGGTCGAATCGAAGAGCGAATAATCAAGATTAAAGGAATATCTGCAGATTGGCGAGGATCATTGCAGCTGCACCAAGAAAAAAGTTTGGATTTTTCGAACCTTTATATGAAAATGATTAAGTCTTGGTCTTTCCGGCCAGATTCGCTAACAATTACTCCAGAAAACTGTAATAGATACCGTTATCTACTATGTCCCTAGTCTCATCGCAACTCACATTCTACCAGTGAATGTGCTACTTCGATAACCGCCGCGTCCGGCAAATGACATCGATGGAATTCATCTCGGAAAATCAGCGATTTCTCAATATGAACCGTCATTAGTACGTATCTAGCAGTCTATCGCTCATGGCAGGCGAGTGAAGCTGAAAAAAAAGACCAGTCGTAAGTAGAAATGATTACTGATGGCTAGCAAATGGTCATTAGCACCTCCGAGTGACCTCCACGCTGACAGTTACAAATCACAGATGCCGTACCGGTATACACATCATCTGATGAATTTATATATCATCCGATGTCAGAATCTTCGGCGTTATTAGTCACCGGTAGGGTAAATATTCCTTTGTGACACTGAATGAAGAGGCTGTGGTGCTTCATGCGCTCGACTGACGCAGGAAAGTGCCTCGTTTACCATAGATGGAACTCTAGCAGAAGATCACTTTTCTGGTACAAGTAAGTACGAAAGTCATTCGAGACACCCGGAGGGTATTATTTCAGATGAAGGCGTGAAAAATATGTTTAAAAGTTGTTGGGATGTGTGTGTGTGTGTGGATTGAGTATATTGATCACTTCGAGTCATAGGCATCAGCTCTAAAGAGAAAGTTGATTTTTGTTGACAAGTTTTAGTGTTTTCGTGGATTTTTTTGGCCTTATTATGAGCCGAATCAACCAACAGGACACACGACTGCCAAAAAAAAAAGAAATGCAACGGATACTGTCACTAGAAGTGGAAGAATCAGCAATTGATCATTGTGTAGACCACTGCTTCTGGAAACAGTTGACAAGCTCTGATTGAGAAATCCTGGGTTTTCCAATGGTTAGAATGAAAAGAAAAAACGAAAGAAATGAGATCCGACGTCGTAGAGCTCCAACACATAATAAGAGTTATACTTTGTTCCGAAGTTTTCTAGGTTTGTAACTTACCACAATTTAAAAAAATAAGAATTAATATTGGAAACTATACAAATGTAGGAGGGCAGAATTTTAATCTACCCCGAAAAGTTGCTGTGTCTATTGAAAAACAGTTCTTTCTGGATAAAACCAGATAGATAGTCCAAATAGTCAGCAAATATTATTATTATTATATATATATACATATATATATATATATATATATATATATATATATATATATATATATTATCGTTAACGTTTCGTAAACTAAATCTGCTTCCGTGCTCGAAACTTTATCGCAAATTCCTGTTCAAATGCAAATATCTCTTGTTGATATTACGAAGACGCCCCTGTCCACCGTTTGTACCACTCCAAGGCCACTTGTCATCCGGTTGCCGACATACGTTTGATGTGCCATTGCTTCAACTGAACTAATTTCGTGTATTCCCGACTACGGATTTTTCATTTCACCCATAGGATCACCTAAAAGCTGTTAAAATCTACCAGAGGATACTGAGAGTATCAAAATAAATTTGTAAAGTCATAGTAGTACAGCTCATAATATAAAATTGAATCTCAACTAATATAACACCTTCTAGAAATACGTGTGAATGTTGAATACAAAAAAAATATTGTTCGGATTAAAAATCCATTCATTTGAAGGTCACATTTGCATATGATAAATGTAATATGTTGAAACTTTTTATAGAGACCGATTACCCAAACAACAAACCCATATAACTCGCACACGACTCTTTCATTTTATATGCAGATTCACACGATAGGAAAGCCCTGTAATGTGCAAACAACACCGCGTGAATCAAGACAGGAGATACGAATTAACATTCACTTTGAAGTTTGTAAGCCTCAGGCAAAACCTCTCTCGGCAAGTTCCAAAGCTCAGCTGTTCTATTGAAAGAAGATCCCTGAGCAAGAGAGGTTCGACAGGTCTCCAAGTTCACAACAAAGGGGTGGGAATTCTGTATTCGTCTTGGCAATATCCACGGGGATATTGCCAAGACCGTGAAAATATCTATAGAGAAGAGACAATTCTCCGACCCTTCTACGATGCTCCAATGAAGTGAGCGGGTCTTTGAGCGAAGAATAACCAACAAGACGGATTGCCTCCCTCTGAATAGAATCGAGAAGCTTCAATGAATGTTTTGGTGCCGAACTCCATACATGAGAACTATATTCCAAGACAGGTCGTATCTGAGCCTATCATTAGAAGCTGACGAGAAGTGAAGTATTTCTTAGCACGAAGTTTCTGGAAAGCACCTTCAGCGATCGATGGCACATGGTTTTCCCATGAGAGATTATTACTGATCGTAATTCCTAGCATCGAGATACTTGACTTTGTAGGAATAGTTACTCCTGATATCTGAATACTAGATGACGATAGATCGGCTTTCTTTGAGAAGAGACATGCCTGGGTTTTCCCAGCATCAAATTCCACCAAGTTCATCTTACCCCATTCTACTATTTTTACCAAGTCATCGTTAATTTTATTGACGGGAACGTTTCTTTGAATTTTTGTTTCTCGAGCTAGTATGGGGACTCTGGAAGAGAAACTAGTATAAAGAAACTATGTACTGAACAAGATGTTTTCTCGAGCAAATCATTGATATGAAACAAAGTGGGCGCCAGAACTGAACCCTGTAGAACACCTGCATTCATTGGGAGAATATCAGATGATACCCATCAACCACATACAGAGACCCATCAGACAAGAAACTCTTCAACAAAGCACACAACTGAGGAGGCAAACCATAAGACGGCTGTTTAGAAAGGAAACCTCGATGCCAAATTCGATCAAACGCTTTTGAAATATCGAGTGCAATAGCTATCGTTTCTCCGAATTTTTCGATTGAATGCTACCAAATATGAGAAACATAAGCCAATAAGTCACAGGTTGATCTGTGATGGCGAAATCCATATTGTCGATCATTAATTATTCCTGATTTCTCTATATATTTGATAAGCTCCATATTGATTGTTTTTTTCTTGACTTTAGGCTGGAACGCATTTCAGTCAGCAATAAAAAAGCGTATTAACTTCCACAAATATAAGTTAGTGAGTACACCTGAACACTGGTTATAAATCAAATCATCTGAAGGGACAAATCATCAAGTCAGCCTCAACTTACGTATATAGTAGATTATATTGGTCAAACACCTATCTGAAACAGCTAGTCATCTAGCATCTAGCTAATACCACGAAGGGCGTTGAATTGTATCCGACAGATGTCAGTGCAGGATTCTTCAGAGAAGAAATTTCTCATTTAACTGACGCAATGAATTTTCGATCATCGGAACGGGCACAATTATAGACCGGTTTTGGGCTATTTGGCCTATCAATTCCTATGTGGTATTAGCCAGGGGGGAAATTGTTCTCTGATAGGACTTAGTCCATCAACCTACTGTGTAGGTGAGATGACACTTTCCTGAAAGAATTATTAATTATTCCTTTTGGATGATTCATGGATGGCACTCATGGAATTGGTTTCCTAATGCTAGAACACTCTGCATTCAAACCTTGTTCTATAATATATCGATACTTCATATTGGTATTGTTCAAGAGGAATTTTTTGTGACAGATGAATTTTATGGTGCAGTGTTTTGGGTTTTTTATCTTTCTGAACAGAATAGAAGTCTGCTCTCACTCACCACTTGTATGTAGTGCATTTCTTTAATGTCTCCCCCTTTATTTTTTGAACGGGTCAACTCAAAAAATTGAAACTTGGGATAATGAAATTGATGCATAAATACTATATTCTGAAGGAAAATTGACACATGAAGAATTCGAGATGGCTAGGCAAGGGGGTCTTGTGATACATCATTTTGAAGCTCCCCACGAATACTTAACAAACCTACAATATGAAGTCAATATCTTTACCTACTGCAAAATGGCGGAACATTTTATGATTGCCTGAACACATTGACGTTTGTCTTCATAATTTGAGGAAATAAGCTGAGTTCAGTTCAGAAGATGCTCGAAATGGTTGCTTTGAACGTTTTGAGATAAAAACAGCCTATCCGATATTTCACGTCGAACATTTTCGAACAAGGCAACATCGATATTTCTACAAATATTTATTATTCTCTGTCGTACATTCAACATTGAAGCAAATTCCGTTTCGTACACCTTCTGCTTCAATCAGACCCATGAAAAAAGTCTAAAGGTGTCAAATCTGAAAGCGGGCTGGCCATTCCGTAGTGCCTCGATGGTCAATCCAACGACCATGGAAAGTATTATCCAAAGAGTTTCTTACTTGTCTGGAGTTATGTGGTAGTCCATCTTGTTCGAATAATAATATCCATATCGAATTCATCAGGATTCACTTCGACGATTTCGGTGATTAGAGGATCAACAGTAGTTGCCAGTATATTCAAATACAATTCCTCTGTTGAATTTTATTCAATTGACCATTTTGAAGAAAGTTCACGTGATACCTATCTACTTATGAAATCAGAAAATGGATGAGAAAATTTGAACTGAAGAATGATGTTCGTTGTACTGACATTTTTGTTTATTTTATAAATGAAAAATAACCTATCAAATTTATCCAGATGTGTCAATTTTATTCCAAATTATAGTATTCATGCATCAATTTCATTATCCCAAGTTTAATTTTTTCTAGTTGACCCGTGTTTTTTGAACGGTTCAAAAATAAAAGGGGGAAGGACGTTAAAGAAATGCACTATATATTGATTCTCAATTTTCTCATATTCAAATTGGTTCATTGAAGGTGCTCTGAAACTGAGAATAAAGAAATCGTGCAATGAGTAAGATAATCGACACGGTGTACCACTGAGCATTTGCTCAAGGAAAACCGAGCGTAGTTACAGCTCATACCTAAAGTCATATCATATTTGCTCTGTAGAGAAAAAATTGTAAATTATCGGGGGTTATATCCCGAGTGCACCAAGTTTAATCGGTTAAAATGTGTGCTGCACTTCCATGATTCTCGAAATTTTGCTTAGCAAATGACTTGAGTGTATGATAATTTGATAAAATCCCGAGACCGCAGGTCGAGGGATTTTATTTTAAATTATTATACACGAAAGCATTTGCTTGAAAGCAAAATTTTGAAAATCATGGAAATGCACGCATTTTGGTCGATTGAACTTGGTGAAGGAGGGATATATGTTTAGATTATTTCCAGAAAACGTGTAAACTCAGGAAACATCAAAATCGAACACAGGAACAATATAGTACCAGAGATAGTACCTGAAAAGTGATCCAAACGTCCGGTTTATTTCGAACATTTTAATCGGTTGAAAGGTCTAGTGCATTTAATCGCTGTAAAACTCTGTAAAAGCAGTCTAGCATTCAACTGTTTCATCGTTTATTCGCATTGAGGGAAATAATCGGGGGTTATATCCCGAGTGCACCAAGTTTAAGCGGTTAAAATGTGTGCTGCACTTCCATGATTCTCGAAATTTAGCTTAGCAAATGACTTGAGTGTATGATAATTTGATAAAATCCCGAGACCGCAGGTCGAGGGATTTAATTTTAAATTTTTATACACGAAAGCATTCGCTTGAAAGCAAAATTTTGAAAATCATGGAAATCACGCATTTTGGTCGATTGAACTTGGTGAAGGAGGGATATATGTTTAGATTATAACCAGAAAACATGTAAACTCAGGAAACATCAAAATCGAACACAGGAACAATATAGTACCAGATATAGTACCTGAAAAGTGATCCAAACGCCCGGTTTATTTCGAACATTTTAATCGGTTGAAAGGTCTAGTGCATTTAATCGCTGTAAAACTCTGTAAAAGCAGTCTAGCCTTCAACTGTTTCATCGTTTATTCGCATTGAGGGAAATAATCACTAGTATAACCCAAGGATATTGATAATTGTTCGAAAATTTCATAATAGGTTTCGAAAGCTTGTTGCTAGGAAACAGACCGACGCCGCGTCGTAGGTGGAGGTCTGTTTCCTATGAGCAACAAGCTTCAGAAAGTTGTTATAAAATTTTTGAGCATTTATCAATATTCGAGGGTTATTCGGATAGAAATTTGTTTGCCATTTATAGAAAAGAATACAAAGCAAAATCAGTTTATTTAAAGATGCAACTGATAAATAACAATTAGAAAAGTTAAATGAAGGTCCAGACGTGTTAGTTTCTATAACTGATGAAGATGTATTTCCAGCACGCAAGCTGTTGATAATTTGATTATGATTTTCTAGGTCAATATTCAAGTATGGTTTTATTGAGTTGGCATTGTTATGACCCGTAATTTTTATAAGCTCTTGCTCTTGTACACCACTTTTCGCCAATCGACAGACCCCGGTCGATCTATTGGACTGATTAGTAACTTTTTTCCTTTGGTATTCAAGCCAATCGCTTCGGCAGACAATTTTGTCCAATTCTGGATCGTATTTCTTCCAATAGGCATATTATCATACCAGTGATCATTTTCGGATTTCCAGTGACGATTTGTCCTCAAGAATAACCTATTGGCCCCCTTTTTAACATCAGTTTTTCAAATAATCTGGCAGAAAAAACGTTGCTGTCATTGTTTTGTATTGAATATTTGCTTTCGGTACACGTTCTTGAACCACCCTGGCAACTCTTGCTGAATACAGAGTTATATTCAACTCGATTCGTTTAAAAACCATCGTTGTTTAATTCGATATGGAATAAGTGAGTCTAGCAAGCATTAGCTTCCCCACATACAAGCCAAGCTAATTCCACCGCGGCTATATGATAGTGTTTTCAATCTATAAATTTATCATTTTGGTCAATTCTACTCCCCATAATGCTATTGAACTTATTCCTTTTACAGGTATCTGATTACAGTTTTTGATGCATAGAATCGCGGGCAGCTCGCTTGTTGAAATACAACAGTTTCGAATGGGTCAATAATAACTTTCACTTCTGTATAGCATTTTTCTTGTAACAGCTCACTTGTAAGGTTCCACATGGTTTTCACTGTGGCTTCTTTAAACTAAGTTCCATCTCTTCTCCCCATGTTCACCGCCAATCTTTTAAAATCAACGCCAACTCTTCCATCGTCTGATTTTCATCTAATTGATATTTTCTATCATTACAAAAGTCCACAAATGCCCTCCACACAAATTTTTGATCGTGAACGATATTTTTCTGAATATTTTATGCTACGAATTCATTGATATTCTCGTCAGTATCACAACCAAATAGTGACATTATGAAATATTGAATATTCGAAACAACCAAATCGAAATAAATTAATTTGTATGTATTCATGGCAGTAACATAATAAAGTGAAAGGAGCCCATAGGATCCCTTCAGTATAATTTTGTTCTGATTGGTTGTGTTCGATCAGATGACTCCAAATTAACTGATTTTATTGGATTTCTACTCGAGCAAAAAATATTCTATACAATGGATTGATTGACATATATCGAATTTCAATACAAAAAGCAATGGAAACTGTTTATTTTTCACAATAATGGAGGTTATAATTATTTTTGGTATTTACTACACACATTTCTGAAATCGATATCACAATATGGTTTCACCAAATGCAAATTCTTTATATCTACATACAGCATTGTTCAAAGTAGTTCCTTCAATTTTAACACTCCATTATACAATATAGTCAATGATTCTATACAAATAATTCACATTCGACACAAAATGTTGTTAACAAAATCATCACAATTCTTTTTTATCGAACATACGTAATCGTATTAAGAAAGTTCATTAGTTGTTCGGAATGAAGATCCAATTTTACAAAACTATTTCAAAAAAAAACAATCCTCGCCGAAATAATGCATGAATCGAAGTATACAAGAATTTGTATATTATTGGAACTATTCCGGAAACAATGTGTTTAGGAGAAATGCAAATTTAAGTGAAAAAATTGAACACATTTTCAAGAGTGTTTTAGCGAACTACCCACAAGCCATAGATTCACGGTGTGAACGGAATTTAAAAGATCGGAATTCTTCATTAAGGAAAATCAATTACAATCGCATTAGGAGATTTTCCACATGCCGATCCAATTTTTCCACCGAACCCGTCCAGTCCACACCATAACGAAACGAAAATGCATAGCAAAATAATATCGAAGAACTACCGTGTCATAATAAAGCCTCCACGCGGTGCGTATTATTACGGCAAGAGTAATATTGCGCCCGGCATGGGGTCTAGGTGTCCACACAGAGATCCGAGATTAGTTTTTAAACCGGCGTTAATAAGTAGCCGCTCCCATTGTGACTCGATGTTAGAATGTCGGATTTCATTTTCGGGACCTAATAATCATTCCGGCTAATCTCCTTGCAGTCGGGATAATGCAGAAAAAGGAAGGAACCACCGAGGCGAGATGAAGAGATTTCGAATGCGCCGGTGTCAATCACAATTTGACGTGTCCATTTTGTGCGAAAACACCCCGAAGAGGGTAGGATTGTGTTCGAACAAAAACAACAGTGGATTGATTATCGTCGTATTCAAAATTGCATAATCAGTTATTACTGTGTTGAATACTGTGTTGAACAAGGTTCAGTTTTGAAGCCCATTGGCATTGGAATAATTCAGAATTTGGATTTTCGAAATGATTGTATTCACAAATCCAATTCCAAAGAGCTGTTTCGTCCCGCCATAGGGCTCCTCAAAACATTTAGAACGGTTTATTGCTCAGCAAACATAAGTCTGAATTCAGATGGTGTAAATCAGGGATCAGGGGTGCTCAAACTTGAACTGTTGGCGATCTACCTCAATATTGTCAGACTACGATCGATCGACTCTGAGTGTAGGTCTACTCTAAAATGTCAATGAAGAAATTATTCAAAATTGCGAGTTTATTGGTTCTTAAAAACAAAGTTGTAGTGTCTAAACCTAACTAAAGGGTGACATTGGATATTGAAGCGTGACACTGCATGTCCTCAGCATACTTTTTATAAGAGGGTACGTAATTACCGAGTGCAAATCATGTTCGTTAGTTAGTCGATTGCGATATTTTGACTTAATTATCTTCATATCAGAAAATGCGGACTTGCACAAATAAATTGACCCAAACGCGGCTTTCCTTGGACAAGTACCGCCGCCTTTTCCTGTTAGCAGGAGTTTATCACGACGAGAGAAAGTGGTGAGGGTGTTATTCTGGCCTAATGGTTGATCGAGTAAATTTTGGTAGTTTATTCATTTCATTTTGTTCTATAGTGTAGCCGCTGAAAAGATAGAATGATCACGTGAACGGCACGCACTCTTTGAATGTTCCTCTCCCCAATGTTACAAGTCCGATTTACACCACTCAACAAAAACGTCGCCTCAACAGTGAATTCAACAGTATTTCCCTGTTCTCCCATAAACTCTTGGGAAGCTTTTTTATGAGTGTTCATTATTACACCTTTTTCCACTACAGTTGATTGTTTTTTTTTAATCTTTTTCTTGAAGGTGAAAGAGTGTTTCCATCCATATTATTTGATTAACGTAACACACGTGAATTCACTGGCATTCACTGTTCACGCGTCCTTGAATTCTATCTTTTGAACAGCCCGACTATAGTGACCTATCTTCTAAAACAGAATCTTTGAATAGTTCTATATCGGAAATTTATTTTCAAGATCGACTCAAAAAGCACTCGCGATCGACTAGTCGATCGACCGTTTGAGCACCCCTGGTGTAAATGTACAATGAAAATTCGCGGTATTACTTCAAATTGGTGTAAATGTAAATGAATAATGACTCAAAAAATTAAGAAATTAACCATCTAATCAAATGGTATCGAATCGCGCGCAAAAACCTTCTAGAAATTTTAATATATGTTTTGGTTTGTTCTTGAGAGATGAATGTATTGTTTGGAATACAGTGGTGATTTGATACAAGTACACGTTCATCTATTGTATTACAATCGTAATAACTCGTTTACTATTTATCACTGATCTTCATTCAATTCAATCTCTTAATACCATCGCAAAATACTATAGCCCGGCAGAAATTGAAAACCTCGTTGAAAAAAGTACAAAGCGGAACTTCATTTGTCCACGACCATTGTATAAAATATTCATAATTCATAAATGTATATCGTAATTATTGAAGAAACACATGCATTACGAATAATTTTGTATATTTATGTTGAATTTTTTTATATCATTGATGTTTCTTAGGTTTCCGAACAGACTGTTATAGATTTTGATTTTGATGAAATATAACGATTTTCTTTTCAAAATAGCTTTCAAAATTTATAGTTCATACAATAGTCGTGGACAAAATATAGTATTCTACTAGCATATTACGGCTTCTATTCTCTCGGTGATTTAGACAATGTAAACGTACACTTCACCTCGTCAATCATACGCTGAAATAATATACTATTACACTCGATGAAATAAAAAACGAAGATGATCTCACCTCATAACATTTTTCATGAAGATCACCTGTCAACTCCAATCTCATTGGCGCTGGTGAATATCATTTCCAAAATTATTATGAATCTATAATTTTTGAGGAGCCTACTGAAATATACTGAAGATATAAATGAATATTTTCAGTGTTTCTGGTGACATATGCATGGATTTCTCTAACTAGAAGAATATGTAATGTAAAGGCGAGTGTCATAACCTCATTAGATTTCATTGTATTTTTTAATTTTACAATAATTTGAAAAGCATTTCTCTGCATGTCGGGGCCTTTAGGTGATGAACGTTAAGAGGCCCCTTTACCTATTTCTAACTCCGATAAATGTATACTTCTACCACAACGTAACTCAATTCATAATTGATTTCGTTCATTTCACTTTATTTGAGAGGAATACCTCCACCTTCAACCCCATATCCAGAAAAGTAAAAACGAGTACAATTCCATAGAATACAATAACACTTTATTGCACAAAGAGGACACAAACTGTACTTGCACTCAACTGATATTTCGTACATATATTTATATGTCGATAAAAACAAAACCTTTTCCAAAATTATATTTCCAATAGACATTATAGGTAATGCATTTGAACGGTCCTGAGATTATTTTGAAAAAAAGCAATGTTTCTGTGGTTATTAGTATAACTACTGCTCTTCGGGCTTGAAGGCCGTCGTACTTTGGAATTTCTTCCTGACGTTTCGCTAGCGCGAGTGGCCAGCTTCTTCAGAGGCTTATTCATCTCCGATGACTAAACAGTTCGATTTCTCAAGGCGTATTTATATTGATGCAGGTAGTCTGGAGTGTTAATTACTTCTGTCGGGTTCGGGGAATAATCATCATTATTAGTTGCCGCACTACCTGCTGTGATTTCATTAGTTATTCTTGATTTCTTTAGAATCGGATTCCAAATTCTGTTTAGAGTCAACGTTTCTTCCTTTCTGTTAAAATTGTCCGCATGTTTTTGGATCTCTATTGCCTCCCGTACCAGTCGGCTATGGTAACCCTGGTTGGGGGCAATCAGTGTTGCATTTTCGAACAGAATCTTGTGGTCGCCCTCGCTCAATGCGTGTTCCGCCACCGCCGATTTGTCGGTTTGCCCCAGCCTGCAGTTCCTTTGATGCTCTTTGAGCCTTGTACCCATGGATCTTTTCGTGGTACCGATGTAAACCTTCCCACAGGTGCACGGTATGCGATAAACCCCTGCCGCTGACAGTGGGTCTCTTTTGTCTTTAACCGACCTGAGGCTTTGCTGGATCTTCTTGGTCGGCTTGAAAACTGTTTTTATGTTATATTTCCCCAAGAGTTTTCCAATTCTGTCAGTGACTCTCGGGATATATGGCAGATATGCATTCGCAACTACCTGAGAGTCATCCCTGTTATGAACCGTGGGACTCTTCGGTTTCATGGCCCTGTTGATCTCAGATACACTGTACCCATTCGACCTCAAGGTCACTTGAAGATGTTCCAGTTCCTGCTCTAGATGTTCTGGCAGGAACGTCAGGAAGAAATTCCAAAGTACGACGGCCTTCAAGCCCGAAGAGCAGTAGTTATACTAATAACCTCGGCCGCGAAAGCCTCAACCATTTTGTTTCTGTGGTTGTCAGTTGGAAAAGTGAAATTCTAGATTTTCCATGAGATTTTTCGAAGTATTACCTTGTATCTGGAGAAATATATAACTCCATTGAATCCTAACCAGTGTTGCCCTACCATTTGCACCGAGGCAACATCGACATCTTGTGGCCTACCCATTGATGATCATACCATTGAAGTAAGTCACTGTTTTCATTCGGGGCGCGGGTCCCCAAGCCCAAGCGGGGCCCCTAGGTGGCCTACACTAGGGATAATCCGGCACTGTTTTTTCTTATATTCAGCACTGCATTTTCTCATATTCCAAATAGGAACATTGGGTATGAGTTCCGGTGTATTAGACGTACCAGTGAGTAAAACAATTAAATTATTAATTTATTTTACGTATCACGTGCAGATTTTGTGGTATCGGTTAAATCGAATATATCCATCGTATGTTAAAAATCCCATATGAAGCGGGACATTTTCGATCAATTACAGCGATAAATTCCCGGCGGGACATTTTCGGACTGGTAAATACCCGGTAGGTATCGAAAAATACCCGCTCGGTCCGTGTATCAATAGTAACGATTGTTAAAATGTACATTTGTCATCTTGACAGGCATAAATACCGAATTCCAAACGTCGTTGTTTTAACTCCGAAAATATTCCACCGAATTACACTCGTGCATCAAAATAAACCTGATAATTTTCTATTCAAGCATGTTGTCAGTTAAAAAAACTGCATTCGGTTTTTTTCACATTTTGCTAAAAGAGCCCTCCTCCTTCGGAGTCGGGCTCTTTCAACAAAATATGAAAATGAACAATGGTAATTTTGAAGCACTTGTGTTATTACTCCCGATAATTTCAGAAATCTGCTCTTGAATTAATGAAATTATGAACACCAAAGGAGTTAGCTGAACGCAATCAAATAAGGATATAGGTATGGATGCATTTTGACCAATAAAACTTGGTGCACTGGACATATCATTCTTCATGCATTCCAAGAGGCACTGATATTTCAAAAATTAAATGATGCAAGCGGCTGCAAGTAACAAAATAGTTCACCAGAGATCTCTTCTGAATTTGGAAAGAATGACTACCACCGAATGCAAACAGTATTTGCATTCCTAATTGAAAAACCCTGGTAGCCACGAATGTTTTATTAATATTAACACGTAAAATGAACGACAGACCGCTTAATTCCGAAAAGTGTTTAATAAATACCAAAAAATCCGATCCGGTATCTCGGTGATATATGACCGCTTTAGTCGTATAAAACCAGTACATAAAAAATGAATGTGCGCGGCCGAGTATTTAGCGTCCGGACATTCCGGCGTTGTTTTTCTTCTTCTTCTCTTCTCTAACGTCCAGGAGATTAATTAGCCAGACCAAAGCGTAGATAATGTTTCAGTAATTATAAAAGTTGGAAAGTGGAAATTAAAAAATGCCGCTTTTCAAGTAAAAACACTGACAAGTTAATCAAGACTTGCGTGAGTCAGCAGTACCAAAACATGCGTCTCAAATCCACGGTAATGAGGAGTTAGTTCTACATGACTAGGCGCTTTCGAAAGATAACCGCTCATTTCGAACTTTTGGAGGTGTCTACAGAGCGGTTGGCGATCGAGTTCCCATGAGGGCCAGAATGCCTGTTTCAAATAATAAGGGGCACTCTTACATATAACTAGGCAAGTAGCATGAAGTGCCATTTTGAGTCAATTGACTGAAAATATTTCAACTCGCTCCTACTGACAATTTAAAAAGCCATGATACTCAAAAAAATTTAAACGAATTGCCACAACCTCGATTTGAACAGACTGGCAACAGATACAATTTTTTTATCCGATCTACTCAACAGTCAGTTCTCAAAAATACCCCACTCACCAAATTTTTATCCATCATCCGTCTAGTTGCTTGAAGTTCCATATAAAAAAACACTAAGAGTGGCCTCCAAGGAAATACGCAAAGAGATTTGGACTGTATGCAATATGCATGTGTGTCAAGATCTGAAACACATTTTATTCGTAAGTCCCATACTGTCTCTCAGAAGAGAGAAGTGCCTTTAATAACCAATCTTCAATTCAATTCAAAGTCAAAAAATGTATTCACATTCAATATATAATAAACAGGTAAGTTGTCTAATAATAATAATAATAATATTATGGTGAATAAATGGAGATTCGACTCACGAGGTGGAATTCCACCTGTTTGTGAGCTTTGACGTAATAAAAATAATACTAGTTCAACATAGAATTTACCTGTAGACTTCGTACAAAGCATTAAATAGAGAAAAAAAAAAGGTATATGTACAAACATACATGTATACAGAACAAAACACAATATGTAGTACACATCTATAGATATATATACACACAAATACACGATGCACAAAATATGAATTAAAAACTAACAAGTTATTGACAAGGTCAATGGAATGAGAAAAGCATGACAGTATATTAACAAATGTATTGGATGTAAACATTGTGAGATCATGTATTTTCAATAATATTCTTTATTTCTTCACGAGGGGTATTCAGTAACAAAATTTTCAATTTAATCTTGAATTTATGGAAGATTGGTTCATTTTGTGTATCCTGTGATGAAGATTTGTAAATTTTAGGCCCTAAATAATTGAAATTTTCTTGTCCTATTGTTTTTTTCTTGAATGGTAACAAAATATTCCTGTTGTTTCTTGTATCATAATTGTGAATTGATAAGGTTAAATTAGAGTTGTTCCTGTATTGTACAATAGCTAAATTCATGAAGTAAAGCATTCTAGGGTCAAAAATTCCAGAGTCCTTATATAGAAGGTCACTAGGATAGTCATAGTTTTTTCCTAATATATACATCTGAGGAACCGTTTTTGGATCACTTCAAGCGAACTGAGGTAAGTTTTGGAAACTGAACCCCAGCCAACTATGCCATATGGGATTCTACCAGGCTCTTATAGAGTATAATTTTTTGTTTTATATTCAGAATACCAATGACTTTTTTAAATTTGTAGAGAATACATCGTAACTTTTTTATTATGTATTTGATTTGGTGATCCCATCTGAGGTGGCAATCTATTTTTTACCTAAGTATTTGATTTTTTTTTCAGGTTTTACTACAGCTTCTTCGGATACTACAATTTCGTATTTCGGTAAGTTAACATCACAGCTACTAAAAGGTGAATGAAAACTTTTTTTGAAATTAATTGAAAGTAGCCTATAGTCAAACCAATTTTTAATTTCAAACATAACTTGTTCAAGTTTGTTTTTCAGGTCATACCAATTATTGTCACTACATAAAATTACAGTATCGTCCGCAAAACTGATGATTTTCGAGTGGGTTTTTATACGAAAAAGATAATTCAGATATATGTTGAAAAGTATGGGTCCCAACACCGTTCCTTGGGGTACACCACAAGTGACTTTCTGTTCAATACTAATTTTTTCCGATATTTTCACTCTTTGTTTTCTGTTAGAGAGGTAACTACTGAAAAGATCATGTGGTTTGCCTCTTATTCCAAGATCTTCCAATGTATCTAACAGTATATTGTGATCGACGGTATCAAATGCTTTTGTTAGGTCCAAGAAAATACCTATTGTTGGCTTGGAATGGTCCATGAAATCATTTATGCTCTGAGTCAGTATTCTTATTGGATCTTGTGTGGATCTTTTCTCTCTGAAGCCATATTGATATTCAGATAACAATTTGTATTTCTCAAGGAAAGCATTTAACCTTTTTTGTATTACCTTCTCCATAATTTTGGCTAAGCAGGATATAATTGAAATTGGTCTGTAGTTGGTAACATCGCTTGTTTTTCCATTTTTATAAATAGGCTTAATAATAATTCTTGAGAACTCTTTACGATATTGACCTTTTTTCAATATACAGTTTCATACTGACAACATTATTTAATTTCATTTCAGAAGTTTTCGAATTGCGAACCTACGTTGTTAACGAATAAGTGAATAGCGAAGTGCCATAATCTAAAATTATTTTATTTATTTTATTTATTTGACACACTATTCAACAGCTGAAGCGTTTTACAGAATGGGAAGAAGGTATATATACAGTACATGCAATGTATATAGCTTTAAAACATCTAAATTACTAAAAACACAAAAAAGACGAAAAAAGTGTACACGAAGATAAATAATACCGCGTAAAGACGTGCCTGAGAAGGTAAAAACTTAGGAAAAAGCTCACGCACATCTTCACAACAGTAGGGGAAAATACCAAATGGACAGATATTCTGATAAAAAACCTTTTCTGATGTATGTTTGCTTGCAATGAAAAATATCTAGAATTCAGAAATAGTCATGATATATTCTATAAAGAGGAGAGTCATTGGTTTGCGCAAAGGAAAGAAAAAATGTAATGAAGTAACGTATAGGAAGCCTAGGAACATGTATATTGATACGTGCAAGCAAGTATGGGCAATCAGCTTGTGACTCTAGAAATTTATGAAAATTGCAATACCTTAATATGTCCGACGTTTATCGAGATAATCGACTTGATATTTAGAAAGTAGAAGATCATGAGGAACACCCCGCTCTGGATAGATGCGTTCACATTTGAAACAAACGTATTTAAGGAAACGCCTTTGAATTTTTTAGACTCTAGATATAAGACATGTCCAGGATTCCAGACAACGCTGCCATATTCTAACTTCGATCTCACAAGTGCATTGAAGAGTAGTAAGTGCGAACTCATTCCAGACAACCATTCGGAGTTTCTGAAGATAAAACCAAGTGTTTTGAAACCACTTGAAAATTTCGTATCGAAAATAACACCAAGATATTTGAATTCCTCCAGTTTTTATAGACCGTTTATGGTATAAGAAAAATAAATGGGTGATAATTTGCGAAAGTACGTCACTGAATTGCACTTTGTAATGTTCAGAGGTAACAGGTTCTGAAAAAACAATTGTTCGTTTTCGTTAACCAGCTGACGAACGTCAATCCTCAGAAGTCGGAACTTGTGCGAGCAATGGATCAACGAGGCCTTACCTTCTAACGTGCTGTGGTGCCACCGTCAACAAAGGAAATAAATTCACAAAAAATGCTCGATTCCATAAAGTCTTCATTCAAGGAAAAGCTTTCTAATTAAGTTTTGTTTTAAAATCCGTTCATGTTGAACCTTTAAATTTAACTATGTATTCACTCAAGTGAAACAAAAAGGGAAATTTTGTTTATATTTTCAAAATCATAGTAAAGTATTAACACTTTTGAAGAATTCCCGAAACGCTTGCATAATTAATTCTAAATCAAAATTTCGACAATTGGCCGAAATATTCAATGAAGTTTGTATTAAAGAATTATACAGAATATTAAAATTTTCGATCCTTACCTTCATACCAGCACACACGAAATGGACCGAAACATAAAAGCCTTCCACTCTCGAGTTGATAGTGGGGGAGGTAATTAATACGTGTGACCTCAATACCGAAACTCGTGGCAAATAATGTCGCAATTTCTACGAATTATTTATGCGATGTTTTGAAAACCATAAAAAGTAATGGGGAGCTAGGCAATTAATGTCGCAATTTTTACGACTTATTTATGCATTGTTTTGAAACCCATAAAATCTAATGGGGCAGCTGTTCAAGCCACTTCCTAAAGCTTGCGAAATTCGCAACTCAAAGGAATCTTTCTTTGTTCGATGGGGGATATAAAAACATTTGCGAATTTCAAATTCATCAGTAGAGTCAACGAGTCAGTCAAGTCTTGAGTACAGTAATGTTGTAGTAATGCAGTAAAATTCTACTGTTCAAGTGAGTGATGTAGTATATACTTGAAAGTACAGTAAAGACGGTAACTAAACAACTCAGTGCAGTAATAAATCAGTCGCTAGAAGTGCTGAAGTTAAACTGAAGTGTACTAGAATCGCTCCTCAAAATGTGTAAGTCTAGCCGTTAAAGTCGAAGCGATGATCTGATTATTTATGTACCATGTCTGTACGAGATTGAAATGAACGAAATTATGTGAGTTCTATTGATTTGTCGACGTGTTTTGTATTATGGAATCATCGATTTCGTCCTTATGTATTTCCTGCTTCATTTGTTGTATAACTGAATGTTCGAGATGCCGCTTATCATAAACAAATTAAAAACTGTTGAAAATTCCGCCAAATGTTATTATTTCCACCAAGAATTCACGAACAAAAATTAATCATGTGCGACTGGGTATTTAACATCTCAAGGACCGCTCGCCTTTTTGCCAACCAACAATACCCGGTCGACACTTTTGGTGTCAGATTGTGTGGGGTGAATTTTTTGGTTAATTCATAGGTAACCCCTATGAATATACGGAAATAATTAACACGTAAACATTTGGCGAGAAAAAAAAAATATTTGACAAAGGAAAATTCATAATGGAGAACGAACCGGTTCAGGAGGAAAAGAAAGAGATAATTTTCCCAGTTACATTCAACATTGATTCTATTCCAAATTTTGATGGTAAAACAAATATAAATGAGTTCATACAAATCATTGACGAAACTGCCAATATCGCAAACTGGACAGAGAATCAGAAAGTCGCAATAGTCCGATTGAAATTACGTGGGCTAGCAAAACAATTTTTGGAATCAGAACCCAGCCTGAAAACCACTAAATCTTGGGAAGAATTAAAAAAGGGTTTGAAAACACATTTTGGCGTTGTACAATATCCAGGACAGGCCCTAAAACAATTTTTAGAATGTCGCCAACGACATGGAGAGACATGCCGACAATTTCTAGCAAGATTGAAAATAGTAGCTCTTAAAACCCTCAAAGTCACAGAAGATCCAGCCGTAAACATCATTTTGAAACAACAATGGGAGCAAAGCCTTGTTACCCAATTTGTCATGGGTTTATTGAACCCGATAAGAAAAACTGTTTTATCATCACAACCCGATTCAGTGGAAGAAGCCATTGAAACAGCTGAGCGGGAAGAAATCATCGAAGAGATGACCAAACCCCAAGGGAGAGAATGTCGTGGAGTTTTTGCTAGTACGAGTGGGGAACAACGCGTGGAAAATACATCCATAAAATGTTTTAAATGCGATAAAAATGGTCATATTGCTAGAAATTGTCCTACATATGAAAATGACAGGAATAAAAATTTGTGCTATAAATGTCACAAGCCAGGTCACAGAATCCGAGATTGTGCAAAAGGCAAACCATGGGAACTCAGAGCATACAGACCAGAGAGAGACGAGCGAAATTATTTCAATCAACCCAGAAATTTCGAAAACAGGAGACCAGGACAATACAGGGATACATATACGGCCACGAGAGATTTTCAGCCGAGAAATGGACCGCCTGCAAGGAATTTAAACCGCGAAGCGGCTGCATTTCAACCCCGCAATGTAGCTGCCCCCTCTCAGAACGATGCTTAGATACTGGATTGGCAAGGATACTTAGTTGTACTCAGGAAGACGAAAAACCCCGAAATATTGCGCAGATATGGATTCAAGGCGAATTATATACTGCTATGATTGATTCTGGGGCACAAGTATCCTTAATAAAGCCAGACGTCGTCAAGGGGTTTAGAATAGATAGGACAACCGCATTTAATATAATTGATATACAGGGTAGAAAAATACCAGATAAGGGAATCGTGAAGATGCCTATCACGTTAAGTCGAGAAAAAGTGATTGAACACGATTTCATTATAATTGAATCAGGAAATTTCGATGCAGATTTATTACTAGGATTGGATTTTCTGCAGAAATTCGAAGTGAAAATTGATTGGGGAAATGGATGTATGTATTTGTTAGAGGAAAGAGTTGAGTTGATAGTAGAAAAAAGATTAATAAGGAACACAGGAAAATTTTATGATGACAGGATGCGAGAAATGGAAAACGAATTGAAGGAAATGAAAATTGAAATGATGAAAATGCAAAGATTAGTTAGTGAAAAATTCAAGAGCGACGCGAGTTCGAGGTCACCGTCAATGACTGAGGATTCCGCGACGTCGGGGTGTGACGACCCCTCAGAAATCGAGAACAACAGACTTCGTATGAATCTTTCACCTATACTACAAACAAGGAACTTGGCCAGTTCCAGCAGTTCATCAGAAGTTTCTAGAAAAAAATCAACCACCGGTGGAAATAAAATTAATACGAAAAAGGAAACTGGAAATGAAGTGAATAAGAAAAAGGAAACTAGAGATAAAGTAAATAAGGAAACGAGAAATAGAGAGTACAAGGAAATAGAAAATGAAGAGGAAATTGAGGAAATTGAGGAAAAAGATGAAGATAAAAATAAGAGAATACAAGGAATTCCAAGAGAGTTAGAAATGAAAGGAAGCGATACTTTAGTCGATCTCAAGAACGACAATGACGGACAGACAGAAACTGCTTCAAGAAGCTATTCTGAAACCGAAAAAGTCGTTACTGATGGGGTAGGAATTTATTTGTCCAAGGATTTAATTATTCCTGCTCGGAGTGTGACTATTTGTTTCGCTAAATTGCAGAAAGGTCCTGCACTGACTTCGGAAAATGTAATAATAGAAGGAGGAGAAACTCAACAAGGAATTATGGTGGCAAGATCTGTTTGTAAATTACAGGATGACATCCCCATACAAGTTATGAATATTTTAGAGACTGAACTATTAATTCAGCGGAATTATGTTATTGCCAGGGCATACGAAACTGATACCGAGGAAGAAAAATTATACGAGGATGCCAAAATAATACGAACAGTTAGTAATGTGGAAGAACACACAATTCTACAACAACTGCAATTAGATCAGCCTAGAGAAGAAAAGGATCGAAAGCTATGTGAGCTAGTAAAAGAATATATCGATGTTTTCAAGGCCCCAAACCAAAAACTGACGTGTACTAGTCAGATGAAACACAGAATTATCACGGAAGATGTACCACCTATAGCTAAAAGACCATATAGAATTCCATATCACAGGCAAAGTATTATGAAAAAGGAAATACAGGACTTGTTAGATAATGATATTATAACAGAGTCACAATCGCCTTGGTCATTTCCTGCCATTTTAGTCGAAAAGAAACTACATCCTGGAGAGGAACCTCAATTTCGACTATGCATTGACTATAGAAGTCTGAATGCTATTACTAAGGCTGATTTCTTTCCTTTGCCTCACTTACAGGATACAATTGATCAACTTTCAGGGAATACCCTTTTCAGCGTATTGGATTTGGCAAGTGGGTACCACCAAATAGAGTTGGATGAAAGAGACCGAGAAAAAAGTGCTTTTTCTACTCCTGATGGGCACTACGAGTTCAAGAGATTACCGTTTGGGTTGTGCAATGCTCCTAGCTCTTGGATGAGATTTATTTACGCCGTTCTGTCAAAATTGACAGGTATAGAGTGCCTAGTTTACCTGGACGATATTATAGTTTTCAGCGGAGACAATCTTGAGGAGCATCTCAACCGATTACGAAACGTATTCGAAAGATTACGAACCGCCAACCTCAAATTGAAACCCACGAAGTGTCATTTCTTGCAAAAAGAAACCAAATATTTAGGGCACATCATATCTGGAGAAGGCTGTCGCACAGATCCAGAGAAAACTGAAACAATAAAAAACTATCCAGTACCAACGACGGTAAAAGAAATACGTGCATTCTTGGGCCTTTGTGGATTTTACAGAAAATTTGTACCCAAGTTTTCCGAAATCGCCCAACCATTGACACATTTGACAAAGAAAGAAGTAAAGTTCTATTGGGGAGAGTCACAGGAACAAGCTTTTCAACAACTGAAAAACGCACTCATAACTCCGCCGATCCTGAAGTACCCTAACTTTCAGAAACCGTTTATTGTCACTACGGACGCTAGTGGAACAGCTATTTCTGGTATTCTAAGTCAAGAATATGACGGCCACGAACTACCGATCTGTTACAGCAGTAGGACATTAAATCAAGCAGAACGAAGATATTCAACCATCGAAAGAGAGTGTCTTGCTGTGGTTTATGCAATAAAAAAATACCGCTGTTATCTAGTAGCAAACCATTTCATAGTTTACACAGATCATAGGCCTCTGGTCTACTTACTAACTATAAGAGATCCAAGTTCAAGGTTAGCTAAATGGGCAATGTCACTCATGGAGTACAGTTTCAGTATCAAATATAGGCCAGGAAAAAGCAATACTAATGCCGACGCTTTAACAAGACTGAGAACTTCCGATCAACCACAACAATCTCAAGAAAGTACAGTAGCTTACGTGGAAACTCGAAAAGAGGAACTAGAAAGCCAGCCCATGACAACCGTGATATGGACAGCCGAAGAACTCAAAATAATGCAAGAAAACGACCCAGTTTTAGGCCAAATTATAGCACAACTCACAGACAACGACGAACGTTATTATATCAGCAACGAGGGTGTTCTTTATTTAAAAAGAAAAGACAATGAAAGGCATGACAAAGTATGTGCGCCCAAGGTAATAATAAAAGATATCTTGAGAATATATCACGATGCTCCTACTTCTTCGCATATCGGACAAAGAAAATTAATGGATTCAGTCGCAAGAGATTTTTATTGGAGAGGCATGAAACAAGACATGATTAATTACTGTAATGCCTGTCATTCGTGTAATTTAAGGAAAACTCATTATCAACCACCCGCCGAGTTGCAGAAATTGCCAGTACCATACTCAGTTTTTGGACGTATTTCAATGGATATAGTTGGTCCACTTAATCGCACCCGAAATGGTAACAAATATATATTGACAGTGATGGATTATCTCACGCGATATCCTGAATGCATTGCTATACCTGATATCACTGCAACTACCGTCGCTAAAGCTTTCGTCACCCAAATAATAACGAGACATGGCGCACCAAAGCAGTTACTTACTGATATGGGGAGCCAATTCACTTCCAAACTATTCAAAGAAATTTGCAAAATACTTCATGTTCAAAAACTACAGACAACACCTTATCATCCGGCTTGCAATGGGATGATTGAAAGGATGCACAAAGACATGAAAACCATGCTGTCTCACTACGTAAATGAAGATAACGACTCATGGGACGAATGGTTATGTTTCGTCATGATGGCTTACCGAAATTCAATTCACGGATCAACAAAAGAAACGCCATTTTACCTCCTGTTTGCAAGAGATATGAACCTACCTCACCATCTAACTATACGAGAAAACCGAGTTAAATACGACCTGGACGAAAATTACGCCACTGAAATGACTCAGCGAATACAAATAGCTCATGAAAATGCTCGCAACATGCTAGAGAAAACCGCGGAAAAACAGAGGCTGAAATTTAATGTTAAAGCCAAAAATAAGGAATTTAAAATTGGAGACAGAGTGTACCTGAACGACCCAGCAAAGAAAGGTAACAAAATAGCAAGCAAATTTTATCCCAAATGGACCGGACCTTACCGAATCATTAAACAAATAAGCCCTGTAAACTATATTATAAAAATCATTGGAGGAACACAAGAACAGACAGTTCACTCTAATAGACTCAAACTCTATAAGGGCAACTACGAAGACGAGTTAAGTAGCGCCTCCGAAAACACCGACAGCGAAGAACAAATTCTGGATGACCCAGTATATGCGAATGACGAATATCAAATTTCGCCCGAACCTGCAGATATCGAAAAAAGCCAACATGCCTTTAGCGAGCGCTCGGAGAACGAATCCAACAGCGATGCCGATACAAATATTTCCGAGGAGAATAGCGAACAAAATAACAACGCTGACCCTGAAAACGTAGACTCTGATTCAGAATCTGTCACCGAGATTGAACCGATAGTACCCACCTACAATCATCATCATACAAGATCGAAAGGACCAGCACCGGAACATGATTGGGTCCTGAAAAAACGATTTTAATAAAAACGTGTGTAGTAAAAGAGGAATGCCTTCCACAAGCCGACAACACCGTTTTACCGAGATGCATATTGTGAGATACAGCACCACTAGTGTCAAAAGGAGGCACCGAGTATTGATTTTTAGACAAGGATTGCCCGATCGTCTCTGTCTTAGACTTGAGAGTGGCACGCGCGCGCCGATATGATTTAAAAATGAAACCAAGAAATGATGGGACAAATAAACAAATTCAACCGACAACGGTAACGGATAATAAAATTTATCATTCTCCTGACAAGCCGCCAGCGGAGCTCGGGAATACATCAATGGCACCTAAAGACGAATCTGTAATTGCATTTTCGGAATTGCGTGAAGAATTACATAACATAGGAAATCCATTTAGAAGTACATGGCAGTTCGAAAAGTAATGTTTATACTACGAAGAACGCTTGATTGATATTTGTTTATTTAAAATACATAAGGCCTTACACCACTCCTACGCCAGCGTATAGTTAGCGTAAATATTAATTCAGCTAAATCTGCAGAATGGACATCAGAGGAAGCGCTCGGTCGGACTTAGTGTAACAAAATAATATTTATAATAAAAAACATTTAAAAAGCATAGACGAAAGTTCCAGCGTATAGATAAATAATTCTCAAGTGAAGTGTCAGACTCAGCTAAAATCATTTTTGCCTGGAAGGAAAATACATATATAGAACTTCGATACGTACGGGGACAGTAGTAGTTCACGACGTGAGTGGTATATACGCAAATTCTAGTATGGATCAATTGATTGACTTAGTGAGATCCATGCCAAACACCGAGGAAGAATGGGCATTGCTCATAGTGATAGTAACCCAACTAGTGCGGGAGAGACCTTACCTGTCCGAACCAGCAGTTTATTCATCCTATCAGTTGGGTTACAACCTATTATATAGCATGATTTTTCATGCCGAATTATTCCGCGTGTCCGTATACCTGGGGAAGCACAGTTGTACCTGTTTATGGTGCGAATTAGCCGGTAGACCACCATGCCCGTGCGAGAGGTGAACGCAGATTCCAGAAACCTCTGACCCAGAAGCAGCAGAAGAAGGAAGTATCAACCCACAACGACTTTCCCCAACTTCACTTCTAGACGAAGGATGCCGTTGCGTACTATGCAACCCACCGCCTCCACCTCGAGTTTTTGAGGGGTGATTCCAAGACGGGCCCAATCAAGTATTTTATGCCCGACAGTATGAAACATCCCCGCTTCAATCTCCAAGGGCTGACGTAGGGATAATAGCAGCCAACTCCTCTCCTGACCCATTCAATGGGCAGTTGGAACCTCAGAGTCCACCGCCTCCAGAGTGGGACGACATGTAGGCCCATATGCATAGGCCTTTTCTCCAAGTTCAGGGTTCTCTGAGCCCTCAGAGGAAGCAGCCCCTCTCATCGACTGGGACGCAGTGTGGGCAACAGCCCACGACATGCCACCCACTCCTGACTCTGGTTTCAGTGAAGAAAACGCGATGCCATTCGACGAAGTCGAATAAACTTAGAGAAAGAGTGAGTAAGAATTCGAGAAAAAATGATAGGACATTCCTGATATTTCTTTGTATATTATCTACTTTAAGATTTTTGCATATAGCCATTTTTATGTTTTTCTATATATCCATTTTTATTACTTTGAGTTTTTTTGCATATAGTCATTTTCAATATTTTTCTCTATATTACTTTAAGGGTTTTTGCATATAGTCATTTTTAATATTTTTTCTATATATTACTTTTAGGGTTTTGGCATATAGCCATTTTTACTATTTCTTCTGTACAACCATTTTACTACCTTAAGGCTTTTGGATGTATTCATTAGTAATAAGCATTTTTCGGACTATGAAATGGATCAAATAACAATTTTCTGAACTGACTTGGCTGTTCTATAGATGAAGGCCATTAGAATATTTTCATTTGCTTATTATCTGTCTTATATATGTATAGATATAATATGTGTATATATTCCTGGGACACTGGAATCCAAGGATAAGTAACTTTTGAATTCTTTTGAAACAAGGAGTCTCTGGGAGCATTTCTATTTAACAATAAAACGATAAAAATTCTGTTTACTGTTTGACAAGTCGTGAGAGTTGAAAATATTATCTTTCGAATCAAAAATGGTTTTCAAGATTAGGCAAACCATTTTTTTTGGGGTATTGGAGGTAATGTGGTGCCACCGTCAACAAAGGAAATAAATTCACAAAAAATGCTCGATTCCATAAAGTCTTCATTCAAGGAAAAGCTTTCTAATTAAGTTTTGTTTTAAAATCCGTTCATGTTGAACCTTTAAATTTAACTATGTATTCACTCAAGTGAAACAAAAAGGGAAATTTTGTTTATATTTTCAAAATCATAGTAAAGTATTAACACTTTTGAAGAATTCCCGAAACGCTTGCATAATTAATTCTAAATCAAAATTTCGACAATTGGCCGAAATATTCAATGAAGTTTGTATTAAAGAATTATACAGAATATTAAAATTTTCGATCCTTACCTTCATACCAGCACACACGAAATGGACCGAAACATAAAAGCCTTCCACTCTCGAGTTGAAGGTGGGGGAGGTAATTAATACGTGTGACCTCAATACCGAAACTCGTGGCAAATAATGTCGCAATTTCTACGAATTATTTATGCGATGTTTTGAAAACCATAAAAAGTAATGGGGAGCTAGGCAATTAATGTCGCAATTTTTACGACTTATTTATGCATTGTTTTGAAACCCATAAAATCTAATGGGGCAGCTGTTCAAGCCACTTCCTAAAGCTTGCGAAATTCGCAACTTAAAGGAATCTTTCTTTGTTCGATGGGGGATATAAAAACATTTGCGAATTTCAAATTCATCAGTAGAGTCAACGAGTCAGTCAAGTCTTGAGTACAGTAATGTTGTAGTAATGCAGTAAAATTCTACTGTTCAAGTGAGTGATGTAGTATATACTTGAAAGTACAGTAAAGACGGTAACTAAACAACTCAGTGCAGTAATAAATCAGTCGCTAGAAGTGCTGAAGTTAAACTGAAGTGTACTAGAATCGCTCCTCAAAATGTGTAAGTCTAGCCGTTAAAGTCGAAGCGATGATCTGATTATTTATGTACCATGTCTGTACGAGATTGAAATGAACGAAATTATGTGAGTTCTATTGATTTGTCGACGTGTTTTGTATTATGGAATCATCGATTTCGTCCTTATGTATTTCCTGCTTCATTTGTTGTATAACTGAATGTTCGAGATGCCGCTTATCATAAACAAATTAAAAACTGTTGAAAATTCCGCCAAATGTTATTATTTCCACCAAGAATTCACGAACAAAAATTAATCATGTGCGACTGGGTATTTAACATCTCAAGGACCGCTCGCCTTTTTGCCAACCAACAATACCCGGTCGACACAGTGCCTCTACCCAGCACGGTGGCCCGGCGAGGATTCGAACCCTGGTCTTCCGCTTGAAAGGCGAATGTTAACCTCTATACACCTGTGGTTTAACTTTTCAATGTCTCTTTGAAGACAGTTGCAGTCGTTTGAAAAATAAATATGCTGACAAAATTTACAATCATCCGCATATGATATAATTTCCGAGTCTATTCTCCTGGCAAATGGCATTTTTAAATAAAATAAGTAGTTAGGGTCCCAAACAGATCCTTGGGGGACACCAGATGATGCTTTAATTTCGATGAACTTGGATACATTGTATTGACCTATCATACGCCTCTCAGTTAGATAGGAGTACAAGAAAAGAACAGAGTTGCTGCTCAAGCCGAAAGAAAGTAGTACGTTCAGAAGTATACCATGACCAAGTATGTCAAAAGCTTCAGAGGAATCACTGTAAATGATATCAACCTGAGAAGAAGATAATCATATAAAATGTCACATAAAACCATTTGGTATAATTTGCCGAAGTTACATAGTATGACGATTGGTCCATAGTTTTCAATTATATATTTGTCACCTTTTTTGAATACAGGACACATCTCACCAAATTGGAAAGATTTCCTAACAAAAGAAAAACATACTGTTGTCCGTGCTAAATTAAAAATGATTGACAAAGGTTTAGCAAATATAATAGCAGTCTTTCAAGAGGAAAGATGGAATACCGTCAGGACCTGTTGTAATTTTTCATTTGAATTTTTTCAGCGACCTCAAAATGTCTTTCTCAGTTATGTTATAGGTACTGGCAAAGAATGGTTGATGTTATCAGATTGCTGAAACATCGAGGACTTGATGAAGGCGGATTCAAAAGAGCTGGCAAAGGCATCACCTTTTTGTTGGGGACCATTCATGCAGTTGTTTTCATAATTCAAAAAATAGGGAATAGATGAACAATTACGTATATTATTCAGGTGAGCCCAGAATTTAGAATTATCTGACAGTCGGTGCTCAGTTTCCTGAATGTAATCGGAGTGAGCAATACCAATATCTTTCTTTGCATCTCTGTGAAAGGTTCTAAACGCTTCAAGATATTCAATCTCACCACTTATATTTACGTGGGTATACTTTTTTCAATTTTTTAATTATAACCCCCTAGTGGATGAAATTTGATTTGATTATGTTGGATATCTATTAGAGAAACATTAGTAAAATCTGGAAAGAACTTGTAAATTTCGCAAGAGCACTATATTTAACTACTGTACAAAGTGAAGAGTATTCTTGCACTCCAAGTATTACCACAAATGAGTTGAGTTGAAAAATAATGAAAGGTAATAATCCGCTAATATTAGAATGGTTTATATTATTATTTTTTGCTACTGGTATTTTTGCGCGTATTTTGAAGTAAAACATGTCTATCCCAATACTTACAACTTCTAGAAATTGATTGATGTCACCAACTGAATTATGAGAAGTTGGCTCAGTGATTTCATCTGTTGTCTCTTTCAACTGATCTTCAGTAGTGCTTTTTATTGCTGGTACTGAACTATATAGCTTTATTTCTCGAGTTGACAAACTAGGGTTCCTCGAAATACTTTGCCACCTCGAATCCATTCATTCAAGCCAAATAACTTCTCAATAACGTTGCATCTCCATCCTTATTTATTTACGAGATTTTTCAATCAAACCGTATCGTGTTCACGAACATCATCATTTCTGTTACCCACTATCGAATATGCCTCGCCGCAACAAAGATGATGATGTACGGCCGAAAGCTAACCCTTCATTGGTCACAGAGGATATGCCACGCTAGTTAAATCACGCTTGTCATCCGACAGGATCGGGATGATGATGTAGGGGTTGGTAATTTATTCATTTTACTCAACATTGTTTACCAACATAACAATCGTGTCAATAAAGGACAATTTGAGAGTCAATTCAGTTTCGAAAGTGGTTAATTTTATAGGTATATAAGCTCAGGGAGGGTTTAGAGCAAATAGGCTACTTCGATATGATAGGTGAAGAAGCTGTAGCACCCTTGAGAGAAGACTTTGAAATAGAAAAGTTTTGATTCACTTCAAGAATTCAACATCAGTCAATACTTGGTTTTGGAGCAATGTTCTTTATACAGGCACTGAGAATCCGCCACAACTGACAGGACAATAAACGAGAAGTTTCGATTTTGTATATTAGAATATCTTGCAAAAATATTGATGTTTCATCCATTCCTTTTTCTGATGATATGTGAATACTTCATTTCGCCAACTTCTAACATCATTCAAAATAAGTTCCGGTGTTTTTGGGAAATAACAAATGCTAAAGAAACTAATAAAGAGTAACATGGAATCACTACCTTGAGACTGGTACCATATTCCTCATCTAATAATGTCCTAAAGTAAGTATCTATCATCAAGAGCACCGAACATCGGAACGTTTTATTAAAATGAAATCACAATAAAAACTATTAATAATTTCTATTAATATCCATTTCGAAGTTCTTGTTTATAATAGTATGTGTTCTCGGAATACCTAAGCTCGACATTTATCATGGAACAAGTAGCTCAAATCAATAATTGCTTTCATAATTTCACGTTGGATCCAAACAAACACTTGAAGTGTGAAAAATCGATAATACAACCCCTATCTCACCACAACTGTTCTCAATATAGCACTGTTAGTGCAAGGATGAAATAACAGGGTTCAAATATCAAGATACAAATTTAATCTCACACGAAAGTGAGCTAATCAAGCAGATGGTTGATTTTTGGAAATTAAATATCACATGCATTGAAAACTTGGATATGTAAAATTTATAATAGCACATTTGTTTCACTAAAATGCCATAGTAAAATTCGGAGTTTGTATTTATAAAATGATATTCATTCTACTACTACAAAGATATTATAGCACAAAAATCCACTAAAATATCTCCTACTTTCAACAGTTATCAAATGACTAATACATGTTACAATACATTAACTTGATGAAATGAACTATTGAAAATGGAAATACTTGGGGTCCAACTTTGAACAAATCCGTAAGTACTAGGTTTAGTGACAAGTGTTCAATATTTTTTTTATTTTGAAGAGATGAAAAAGTGAATTAGCGTTAACTTCACATTTTTGAAGTTTGTAAGCCTCAGGAGAAACCTCATCCGTTCTATTGACAAAATATCCCTGAGCAAGAGAAGTTATAAAGGTCTTTAAGCTCATTTATAGAAGGGAGACACGTCTCCGACCCTTCTACGATGTTCCAACGAAGTGAGCGAGTCCGTGAGAGAAGAATCACTACAAACAAGATTGGCTTTCTATTAATAGAATCAAGAAGCTTCAATGAATGTTTCGATGCCGAGCCCTACAAATTAGAAACTATATTCCAAGACAGGCTGTATATGTACCTTGTAGATTATTAGAAGCTGACGGGAAGTGGGGTATTATTCCTTTGCATGAAATAGAAAGTCAAGCTTCTGAGAAACTTCTCGAGCGATCGACCTTACATGGTTTTCCCTTGAGAGATTATATTACTGATCGTGATTCCTAGCATCGATATACTTGACTTTGTAGCAATAGTTACTCCTAACATCTGAATATTAGATGAAGATAGATCGGCTTTTTTTTGAGGAGAGACATGTCTGGGTTGCCGCAGCATAAAGTTATCGTTGATACTATTGATGCTGATGCCTCTCTGATTTTTTGTTTCACGCGCTGATATGGGACTCTGGAAGAGGAACTAGTATGAAGAGTACTGTCGTCTGCAAAACAATGCACTCAACAAGATGTTTTCTTCAGTGAATTATTGATATGAAGCAGAAACAAAGTAGACGCCAGACCTGAACCCTGTGGAACATCTGCATTTATTGAAAGAAGACCTGACGTCATTCCATCAACAAGCGCATATAGAGACCTATTAGGCAAGGAACCCTTTAACAAAGCACACAATTCGGAAGATAAACCATAGTACGGCAGTTTAGAGAGGAGACCCCGATGCCAACTCTGTCGAACGCTTTCGAAATGTCGAGTGCAACAGCTAACGTTTCACCGAGTTTTTCGATGGAATGCTGTCAAATACGTAAAACATAAGCCAATAATTCCCTGGTTGATATCCGATGGTGAAATCTGTATTGTCAATCATTGATTATTCCTGATCTCTCCAGATATTTGATGAGCTTCATAATGATTGATTTTTCCATGACTTTGGAAATGCAAGAAAAAAATGCAATTGGTCTATAACTACAAGGTGAAATTCTCTTTCCTGTTTCAGAAAAGCAGGAACTGGCTGAACTCTGGTTGTTTTCCAGGACTTAGGAAAAAAAGGTATACAAAAAGTTGAACAGTTCGCGAAATACCGTTGTCAATTTGGGGGCACACACTTCAAGAATTTCTGGGATTCCATCAGATCCACAAGCATTGATTATATTCAGGTACATTGAAATATTTTTTATATTTTGTTGGTGAAAAATTATTTCAGGCATATAACTGTCGACAGGCGTGATATTCAGGGGTTCCCGATGAGTCCGAAGTAGAATTTTCAGCAAACATATTAGCAAATATATTTGCTTTTTGTTCGGCAGTAGTGATCCATTCTCTTTTATGTGTTTCTTTAGCAGCTATAAAAGTTTTACTTAAACGATTTCTCGCGTTTCTGACCCTGGATTTTGGGCGTCATTGAAATACATTAATGATCATGGGAATAATTGTCTATGGAACCGTTAACAATTCTGTGTAAAAAAATATATATATTCATCGAATATGAGAATAAGATATCGACTGAAGTCTTAGTAACTACAGCTTTGATTTGCAAAAAATGTATCTGATAAACTCATTCTGTATATTTTTCAAGCGAGTAATATGGGTATTTTTCCTTATGTGGTCACCAAAACTGCACAAGCAAAATTCAACTTACTGAAGACAAATTCATTATAGATGGCTTTCACATTAACAAGAATATGTCTACATGATATCATTGCATAGCCTGACAGACTTCGTGATTGATCGAACATGTTGATCGAAGACGTTTATATCGAGTTTATATTGAGTCATATTCGTATGTCTATGTTAGATGATTTCCTATATAATTATCGGTTATAATTGCACGAGTGCATAAAAATTAACGATTATTTCGCAAGAAAGCGTGATATCTAAAAATTGCGAGAGCTTATCTTCATATTTTGGCGAAAGTGCCCGAGTCCGAAGGACTAGGGCTCTTTTGAAAAATATGAAAATAACCGAATGCAATTTGTATAAGATATCACCTTGAATGCAAAATTATCTGGTCATTTTTATGCACGAATGTAATTCATTGAAATATTTCACGAATAAAGAAATTCTCAAGGAAATGTTATTTTTTGTTCATTTATACTTTCCTCTATAGATTGTATGGAGCACTCACCAAAACGCGAAATGTTTTTCTATTTTCGAGGTCTATCTGACATTTATTTGCGTTGTTTACTGACGTTTAGCGATACGGTTTCAAATGTGTTGTTATGGTGACTTGATACAATTCAATTGCCGCTCTAAGTTTTCGATAATTGCATAGCTCTTATGAGGCATTTTATATGTGAGGGAAATATTCAGAATAATTCAAACAGATATTTCATGAGGATATGTTTCGGCTACTTTTTTCAAGTTTAAATTGGATGAGTTGTAATCTTCCATCAATCTGTTGAGATATTGCTGAATCTTGCAACAATCACGGTGAAGGACATTACAGCATGCCAAGGAGGAGATTAATTTGAAATCACTCTCACTCGAATTCAGGACTCTCAGAAGAAACATTGATTTTGAGTATCAATTTAGTCAGCATTTCTTGTTGGATTATCAGAAGAATGTGGCAATACATATCACTGGCTCTGGTGGTAATTATGTTGTGAGTATCGGAGAAAAAGCTTTGTTTGGTTCGCATGGTTACAATATACTCAACTTCAACTGGATTGAATCATTTTTGCCCACACCCACTAAAGAATATTATGATTATTACAGCACTAGATGAGAGGAGGAATGTTTCGGATTCATAGTATGAAAATAAACGATTTAGTCAAGATTTAAGCTATATAGACCGGGCAGCAGTGACAGATTTTTTGGACCAATTTTCACAGTCTGCCTTTGGAAAGGAAACTAAGTGAAGATAAAACAAATCGTAATCCGCAAAAAAATACGCGCAACGTGGTATTTCATGTAAAACCCATAATTGGCGTGTCTTAAGTTCAACAATAATTTGGGTGGAAGTCTTTTCACAGACTGCTTTACATTTGTTACACATAAAAAATCGATCAAAGTACATAAATCATGAAGATATACTGTTTTGAATGATACAGCGTGATTTACAAATTGTCCGAATGTATTGCGGAAATACATTACATTAATTCAAAGCTCACAAAAACCTCGTCCACGCAACCTGATATCGAATTACCGGCCGTACCTCCCGTGATACGATCATTAAAATATTCTCACAATGGCTATCACTTATAATGATATATCTATCAGATGACGGGTCGAGGTAGAAGAAAAAGAGAGGGAAGGAGATAGCGACAAGGGTCAAGGGTCATCTCGAAATTTGCCGCCGCCCTCATCTGACGAGTCGGAATCTGTGTTATCATTGTTATTGCATTAGCTATCTCCGGTACTATCTGAATCGATACGAAATTTCCTGACAATCTTAATTTACGAAACGTCGACGGTGCTAGCAAGTGCGGTTGTATGGGAAAGGAGAAAGCAGATGGTCCGGTTGAATTTGTATATGTTTCAGTTATATATCAGGTGAATATGGTAATTGGCCCAAATTCGAATTGAGAACGGGGGAACCAAGTATATCACAAATAGCTTTATATGAAAGTGTTACTTCCGGTAACAGACCAAATATTTTTACCATACCTCTCTGATTGATTAGCACAAAATAGATCTGGGCTTGAAAATTGCTCTCCGTGGATATAGGTAGCCATCGAAACATACTGTCGAGCTAACGAATTCCATTTAGAAAATATCAATTGGTCTCGTCTGTGAGACTTTCTCACGAACTCATTTGATTGTCTGTCAATGTCGGAGATTTCGTAATGTGTTTCAGTCATCTTGCATCCACTGATTGATGGATATCATCCTTTATTGTTTTAGTCTCTATATTCTGGCTCTTTTCGAACTATCTCTGTGTAAAACTTCTGTTTCCACGGAAGAACCCTTAGAATTCTCTGAAGTAAGTCCGCAAGGGAATCTCTGAGGTATTCCTGATTTATTCTGATATCTGATTGTATTATTTGGCCTCATAGTAATTGATATCAGAATTCAACAGTTTCATTTCTTTCAGGAATTTTAGTCTTCTGCAGAACTGCTTGGCACTCGCAAAGCGAATGCTCTGCGGTTTTGGCAGCACTATTTTTTCAATAGGGGAAAACCGAAATCCCCTTCGACATTGAAGGCCTGTTTTGTACAACCACAGAAGCTGTTCAGCTCTCTCAGGCGAAAGGCTGTTGTCTTATACCAGTGACATCTTGCTTGATCAGATTCCTATCTTCAGAATTTCTGCTTCATATGGCTAATCCAAAACCTTTTCAGTTCATCAACTTCCTCATGTGACAACCATTTTACCTAACAGTCAGCCCTAGTAGAAAAGACTGTAATGTTTCAGATCACAAGGCACAGCCGAAACTTTTGTTTTTCGGAAGAGATTGCTGTCTTTCAGAATCTTGCTCTTTCTGCATATTTGGCTGTGGTCGTGACTTCACTAACCCATCTACATAAGGCAGGCAGCTGTACTACTCATGAGCTGCAGAATTCTGGAAAAACCCTTCAAGACTTTGGAGATTACATTATTTCTAGAAGAATATTGGCAGCAGTTCTATAAAAAAGATATTTCAGTAAAAATGGTCCAGATTTTTACGCACATGCCTAATTTGAATTTATTGTTTGTACTTTTTGTTATACTATGTTCCTTCCATTTCTTGGGGTCAGCCAGTCCCATGCGGCATTCCGAGAGGATCGAAAATACAGGAGTTGCGGGTCTTATTTCAGAACTTTCAGTTCTCTGCTAGGCCGAGATAGAGAGGAACATTTGGATTCGTAGTTAGTGACAACGTGGTCAGTTCATTGTTTTAATGATTGAAGTTCCATCCTCCTGCACATCTGTATCCATTCATTTATATATATATATATATATATATATATATATATATATATATATATATATATATATATATATATATATATATATATATATATATTGTATTTTGTCAAGAATTAAAATGGATTTATTTTGCTATGATTTTTGATTTTATTTCCCTATAATGAAATTCCAAATAGACCCTGGCTAGTGACTTACTTACTTCTCTTACTCACTCTATTTTCCTTTCTTTTATTTTCCAGCTCAGTCGGTACACCAAACATGTAGAACACTCAAATCAGGGAGGATTCAGAAAAGATTCTTGATGTCAAAAATATTTTCTCAATGCAGATGTAAATTATATGTATTGAAACAAATAAATTCAATAAAAAATATAATTTTATTCAATAAATCTTGAAATGTAACCTTTTTGTCATGGATTTCCAATGATATGAGGCTCATTCTACCTACTTCCTGCGATACCTATCTATCTTATTTGTTGGACATTTTTAGTAGACACAATTTTGTCTTTCTGTGCTTGCTATTCACGGGACTGGATTCTCATCTACATTGCACAATTCAATGAATATTCATATTAGAGCTCAGCAAATGACCTTGCCTGTTTGAGCCATAGAATTACATAAGACGAATATTCTATGATAATCTAAACCACAAAATACTCTACCTCATCTTGGAAATTATTTTGAAATGAAGTTTTTGGTGAAATATCAGAAGAAAATGTCTCTTATAAATGCGTGCTATCATTCTTGGTTCACTAAAAAGTTTGTGATTTGTTCTCACAATGAAACGATTCGAACTGGTGCAATTCAGAATGCAGAAACTGGATTTAGGAGTGAAATGCACTCCTCGAATGGATGGTAATGAAACTCTCTCAAAAGAAATACCTTCTTGTACAGTGTTTCTCCTTCTGCAGATCCAGTGTTGATAACATGGATTCCTAGTTTGGATATTCTTGAAAACTGGGTGAAAGCTCTCTGCTGCCGCGGTTCTGATAAGCCAAATAGTTGGGTTGATAGCTTGGATGTTTTCGAAGGTGAATAACGATAGTTTCAGTTCAGTTGCCCCCTAAGATTTACTGATTTTCCGTACATGTACTTTCATCACATTTTTTTTCTACCTTCTACCTGTTTGCTTCCCCAGTTACCGTTGTTAGGGCATCCTTCCACACTTCTAAATCACTGAGTTCCACTTTCATTTTGACATTTCCGACTTATTTCTACGTAAAATTTTTCACGAAATTTTTCTTATTATTTACAATGATCATTGGAACATCTCTTGTCTAATTATATTTCAATATTTCCTAATTTTCTCTTTGTTTTGATTGATTTTGACAACAATTTTCTTTTCAACTTGTCCAAAATTCTTCTTACCAAGAAAGCCTTGTTTTCTATGTTGCATTTTATATACAGTATGTTCTTATGTTACTAGTGCCTTGAATTTGAAAATGTTTTATTATTCAGTTATTCGAATGCTGGACTGGAGAGATCTTCATGTGGGACGCAGACTGTGTTCGTGCTTTTCGGATATTGCTACAAAATGTGAGCTGATGGAATTGTTTATTGGTTCTGGCTGAAATTTTGGATGTTTCGGGTTTTGTCAATTTGCTAAAGGATAAGATAAGTTAACAGCCATGGTTTTTCTGAATAATTTAAATATGGTGATGTTGAAAATACAATTATTTATATATATTATATAATATATAATATATATATATATATATATATATATATATATATATATATATATATATATATATATATATATATATATATAAATTGTTGTTCTTTTAAAATTGTTCGTTTTCGTTAACCAGCTGACGAACGTCAACCCTCAGAAGTCGAAACTTGTGCGAGCAATGGATCAACGAGGCCTTACCTTTTAACGTGCGATTACCCAGCACGGTGGCCCGGCGAGGATTCGAACCCCGGCCTTCCGCTTGATAGGCAGATATGCTAACCACTACACTACCGAGACCACAAATAAAAAAAAATAAAATATATATATATATATATATATATATATATATATATATATATATATATGTGTCTGTATATTTGGTCTGGAATCTTGTCAATTTAGTCAATGGAAGTTTTGACCTCTAACATTCAGCAAGGAGTATGGTCAACGACATTTGAACGAAAATAAACATCAAGTGACTATGTGGAACATTGGTTCGTAGATCGAATGAGTGAATAATCTCAAAAACATTTCGCGTTCTCTTCGTTAATTATAGCCGCGTCCGAGATTCGACGTGTAAACCTATTCGATTTGATAAAAATCGTTCCGCACCCCTCTAATCGACCCTAATGAGTCTTTAATATAATACGCGTTCGTTATCGCGGCTATTTACATGGATTCGAACAAAAAATTACCGTCCGAATCGTAGATCTACACGAACGCCGAATTCGATTATGACGAGGCGAAGTCAGATGTCAACGCCGCCTTTCTGCGACTGCCTTATCTAGCACACGGGATCGGTCACGCACCTCAAGAATTAGCGCTCTGGCAACATGTGTTTTCACACGTGGAATAATTCATGGTTTATCGCGACTCATCTCGTGTGTGTGTGTGCGTCGATTAAAATCGACTCGTTCAACGTTACACGAAAATGACATAATTGGAGACGGAGAGCGTTTTCCAGGCATTACGCCACGCACGGAAGCTAATGAATTTTCTACGAGGATTTTTCCATATTGAAGGAGATTTTATCGGGCGGGTTGCATAACTGGAAACTGCGATAGAAAAGTTGTACAAATTAATGTTCCTGTTTCAGTATAAGTGACATTGTTACAACTGGTCCAGTACTACCCTGTACAACGAACATAATTCTATAGAATGGCGAAGGTACGTATAAATCAAATTTCTTCCTTTTCAATTCCATGTTTCCGTTCTGGGATTCATACGTTGAAAGGTGAGGCCTGTTTGAACTATTGCTCGCACAAGTTTCAACTTCAGGGGCACTATTCTTGAATCACTAACAGTTCTGCGAATACGTTGTTCTGCGAATGATCCGCTTGCGAACGATTCCTCAAATTGGTATTCTGGAAATCATTCGCAGGCATTCGTTCGCCTGTATTCTGCAACACTGTAACTCCGAACGATTTATCAAATTTTATCCTTCACGTAAGTGGCGTATTAGGAAAATAAAAGTTAACATGTTATAATAAATTTGATTAAAATAAGGGAACAATTAAAACTGTATTACAGGTTTATGAAATGAGTGTTTTAGCATCTGAAATCAAAAATGTAGTTGTTTTGTCATCCTCAGCAATGTACTTCTGAAAGTTGTTTTTATCCCTTCCAAACATATATGTTAATGGGATTATTGAACACCGCATTCAAACAGCATTTTAAGGTAATAAGAAATGAGCTCTAAAAAGTTCAACATCCACTTTTCAATCGGAACGTTTAAGCACTTGTCATAAGGTTTGATAATTTCAATATCTTTATTACTTAAAACACCCATGATAACATTACATTAACCTCACAATCACAAACTTTCAACGAAATAAATCACTCGCAGAGCCTCAGTGACCCCCCATACCCACTAGTTGTCCTGCGATTGAAATTCATTAGCAGCTCTGCGAATATGTTCAGCGTTCAAGTTTCAAAAAAAAAACGATTTTTCCGAATCGTTCGCAGTGACGTTAACTGCGAATGATTTGCCAGCGACGAATGATTCAAGAATAGGGTCCCTCTGAGGATTGACGTTCGTCCGCTGATCAACAAAAAAATCATTTTAAACAAACTGTGATGCATCTGCCATTTCAACTTCGAGGTAACCCTGGGAACCCCAGTTCTACCATGTCGATTGGTGTATTTCTGACAAAATGTGAAGAGAAATATTGATTCAAAACACAACTCACTAAGTAGACATAGAGCTTCCAATCCCGAATATTTCAAACAAAAGTATCATGAAGTAATTTTTTATCTGAAAACATTTTTCCTAGATTGTTCAAAGCTTGATATAGCAGTATTAACAGATAGTATAACCAAATGCCGTATTGTAACAACAGACAATTGATATATCAAAAATTGTAAGAGTTCTAAGGATTCTTCAAATTGGTGGATAATTCTAAGAAATGTGGTGATTCCTAAAAGTTCTTATGGAACTCTATGTAACACACACTGCACATTGCAATTCATGTCGAGAATTTCATTTTCTGGAAATCCCATTTATTTTCTCAAACTTTTGTCAATCAATTCCAATGCAAATGAATTCAATTCCAATATCATCACTGCCTCGAATCAACGGAATTTCTTGAGCCATTGTTTTTATGTCAATATATCGATTACGAATGATTTTCTTTTCAACATTTCGGAAGGATTGAAAATACGTTGGTTCAAGAGATGAACTGAACAAGGAGAAACACTTCACACTCGAGGTTCGGAAAGAACGAAACGTTGTCTCAATATGTAAAAAAGATATTATCTTGAAAAAACAGTGAGTCATATGCATAAAGTTGGGTGGACTCTCAGAAGTAGCGATTCCAATGAGTTGACTGCACGAAACCGTATTCTTGAATATAATTGAACAATATCCTGTTTTTTGAAAGAATTCAACATCCTGGAACTAAAAGAAATACCTGAAGCGGTTGAAGACATAGGATTGGGATTTGGAATTGCTTGATTACATGGTTACTTGTGATTTATTGAAATTCAGATAGATACTAAAAATGAGGCAGAGCTGCTTGTTACTCTTCTATTTCGATGCCTGATTTGAAAGAATATTCTGTAATATAGGTACTATACTAATTTTGCTTCGCGATTCAATTCAGCAGTACCTGGAAGTTCAAGGTCAGTACTGAAAGCTCGTACACTTAAAGCGAAGCCGATTACGGAAAATCTTATTAAAATCGAAAACAGCGATAAGAGAGAAGCGATGAAATGGGGTATACCTTTTGTGATATTTGAGTCACTCGAATGGTAACAACCTCTTGATACTATATTTTGTTTTTAACTGCTGAAATGAGATTCGATCATCAGTAAAGCCTCCATAGTGAAACCGTGAGATATAAGTTTGGCAAATAGGAGCCTAGGGATGGAAGAATCAAACGCTTTTGAAAAATCGAGTGAAGCCAGAGCAGTACATTCTTTTTTGTCTTGACTTCCCGTTATATCGTCCAAGATTCTCACTGAATCAGCGGTACTGAGATTTTCCTGAAATCCAGTTCGAGATAATGAACTGAGATGATTTATTTTTGCATAGTCAATAATCTGACTGAACATGAGTTTTTTCAAAATTTTTGATGGACATGGTAGAATGCTGACAACTCTCGAATCAGAAAATGTCTGTGTTATTCAAGGTAGTGGGCGACCCAAAGATTTTCCACAGGGTGGGAATTACAATTTTTTTCGAAAAAATAATGAGTGAGTTATATAAGGGTCAATAAACGGACTGCGATATCAAATCATGGTTATCGAAATATCATCAGTTCCATAAGTAGAAGATTTGATTTCAGAAAGTGAAATATGGCTTTGTTGAACAGAAGCCATTCTGAAGTGAAAAGACTTATTGATTGATGTAATGTATTTTCGTAAAAATGAAATGAATCTCCGCAATTGTCATCTGAAAATCCGGACCAAATTGTACTGAAAAAGTTATTTATATGATCAGGATTTGAACGTTCATCAACAATAACAGTATTTCTATCACTAAGAATGTTGAAATTCCTCGAAGACCTCCAAATCTTTGTCTTATCACTATGTCTGCCAATCATCATCAGATCTTTCAAACTCTGAGTTAACCAAGGGGAAGGAGTCTGGTGACTCTAATCGTGCGTTTGGGAGGTAAATAGTCTAAATATCAAAAACAAACAACTTTTTAAAATTTCTGCCTTCCTATCTATATCAGTTTCACTCAAAAATTCTTGCCAACGTAATACATTCAATTTTTGATGTAATGTTTGCAAAGTAAGGTTAGAGTAATCTCTAAATGTCAAGAATTTATTTTTAATTTTGAACGAAGATTCCAAGTCAACAATACAATAACGAAGGCTGTGATCCGATATGAGATTCTCGTTAATGGTGCTTCCGCTCAGGAACCAAATGTAACATGAAGATTTTTTCTGATAACATTTTTCCTATATTTTTCAAAGCTTGATATAGCAGTATTAACAGACAGCATAACCAAATGCCGTATTGTAACAACAGACACAATTGAAATATCAAAAATTGTAAGAGTTCTAACGATTAATCAAATTGATGGATAATTCAAGGAAAATGCAATGATTCCTAAAAGTTCTTATGGAACTCGATGTAACACACACTACACATTGCGATTCATGTCAAGAATTTCATTTTTTGAAAATAACATTTATTTTCTCAAACTTTTGTCAATCAATTCCAATGCAAATGAATTTGATTCCAATATCATCACAGCCTCGAATCAACGGAATTTCTTGAGCCATTGTTTTTATGTCAATATATCGATTACGAATGATTTTCTTTTCAACATTTCGGAAGGATTGAAAATACGTTGGTTCAAGAGATGAACTGAACAAGGAGAAACGCTTCACACTTGAGGTTCGGAAAGAACGAAACGTCTTAATGTGTAAAAATGATATTATCTTGAAAGAACAGTGAGTCATATGCATAAAGTTGGGTGGACTTTCAGAAGTAGCGATTCCATATTGTAGTGGGTAACTACTTCACTCCTCTTAGTAATCGCGTACTCCATTTTGGTATGCATGAAATATATAACGAAAAATGGAGATGGTACTCAGGAATATCATGTTGGCACTCTGATTGGCAGGTTTCGACTTGTCGTTCGTGGTCTAATGAGTTGACTGCACGAAACCGTATTCTTGAATATAATCGAACACTATCCTGTTTTTTGAAAGAATCCAACATCTCGGAACTAAAAAAAAATACATGAAGCGGTTGAAGAAATGGGATAAAAAATAGGATAAAAGCTGAATTAGGATTGAAATATAACGAAAGATAGATTCGGAATTTGGAATTGCTTGATTACTTGGTTATTTGTGATTCATTAAAATTCAGATAGATACTAAGAATGAGTGTGAGATGGTTGTTACTCTTCTATTTCGATGCCTTATTTGGAAGAATATTCTGTAATATAGGTACTGTACTAATTTTGTTTCGTTATTCAATAAAATACCTCTTAATACCTATCATCAAAAGATGTGCTTTATTCGTATGGACAAAATGTACCACTGTTTTCCCTGAAAATGGATTTTGAAAGTGCCACTTAAATCCCCAAATTTCATAAATTAGAATAAGCTTGCTTTAGGAAAAATTGTTTTCTTATTTCACATACACATTTTTAAAATACTTTATACAACTATTCCTCAAATTTAAAGAAAAAAGAACTTGAATAGTTTGAAGAAGCTAGAAATAATTGAATTGAAACCATCGATGATGCCATTTCAACAATCCGTGCAGAAGACGAATCATATTTCAACAGTACGGAAAATCTTATAAAAATCGAAAACGGGGATAAGTGAGATGCGATGAAATATGGTACACCTGTTGTGATATTTGAGTCACTCGAATGGTAACAACCTCTTGATACTATTTTTTGTTTCCGACTGCTGAAATAAGATTCGATCATCAGTGATACAGTGAAACTGTAAGATTTGAGTTTGATAAATAGGAGCCTATTGTTGGAAGTATCAAACGCTTTTAGACTTCCCGTAATATTGTCCAAGATTCTCACCAAATCAGCAGTACTGAAATTTTTATGAAATCCATTTTGAGATAATGGACTAAGATGGTTTATTTTGGCATGATCAGTAAATAATCTGACTGAATATGAGTTTTTCCAAAATTTTTAATAGACATGGTAGAATGCTGCTAACTCTCAAATCAGAAAATGTCTGTGATATTTTTGGTAGAGGGCGATCAAAAGATTTTCCACAGGAAGGAATTACTTCTTTTTCAAAAAAATAATTGATCAAGTGAGTTATATAAGGTTCAATGAACGGACTGCAATATCGAATCATAGTTATCGAAATATCATCAATTCCATGAGCAGTAGATTTGATCTCAGAAAGTAAAATATGGATTTGTTGAACAGAGGCCATTTTGAAGTGAAAAGAATCATTGATTAATGTGATGCAACTATTTTCGTAAATATGAATCGAATCTTCACAATTGTCTTCTGAAAATCCGGACCAAATTGTGCTGAAAGTGTTATTTATATCATCAGGATTTGAAAGTTCAACAATAACAGAATTTTTATTATAAACAATGTTGAAATTTCTTGAAGACCTCCAAATCTTTTTCTTATCAGTATATCTGCAAATCATCATCAGATCTTTCAAATTCAGAGTTAACCAAGGGAAAGAGGGTCGTGTGACTCCAATCGTGCGTTTGGAGCTAAATAGTCAAATATCAACAACAAAAATCTTTCGAAAATTTCTGCCCTCCTATCTATATCAGTTCCACCCAAAAGTTCTTGCCAACGTAATACATTCAGTTTTTTAAGTAATGTTTGCAAAGTAAGGATAAAGTAATTTCTAAATGTCAAGAATTTGTTTTTAATTTTGAACGAAGATTCTAAATCAACAATACGATAATGAAGGCTGTGATCCGATATGAGATTCTCGTTAATGATGCCTCCGCTCAGAAACTCTATCTCAATTGTTTATGGAATTAGGGTCAAGCGGAGCCATCCCCCGTGTTGGATCTTCTACATTTCCAGTGAAATCATGACTCAAAACAGTTTTTGATTATGTTATTTGGCAACATTAAATGGTGGTTCAAATCACCTAAACAGATCACAATATCAGTTAAGGAAATGATATTGCCGATTGCATTTTCCATGTCAGAGATAAATTGCCTAGGAGATTATTTTTTGGTGGCCTGTACAAAACACCTAAAACTACTTTACCACTTACACACGATATCTAAATCAATCTCCTTGCATTTAATGTGATTTTTTTATGTAGAAATCTACTCCTCCCCCTCGCGAACCTCGATCCTTCCTCAAAAGATAGTAACCTGGGAAGGCAAATACATTCGAATCGACATCATCGGTTAACCAACTTTCTGTTACATTGGTAACGGTTCGGGATACCGTCGAATGATGGGCACCAATATCTTCTGCTCCACCAATTTGGAATGCTGGATCACCAAGATAACGTAAAGAAACCCTCATTCTTTTTTCATAACTCAAGGCTCAGCCCCTATATTCTTCGGTATATGCAAGAAAATGGTAAGTTATCCAGAGAACATCAACTTTGTTGAACCGATCTATAGCACGACACTTTAATCACTTCTCTTGATTTCCTACGAACCTTAAATAAACACAATGGGCAGATAAAAAGCCATGAATTCAGCCACCGCATACAAACACCTACTTCCAATGACACTGAGTCTGCTACTGAGCAGCCTCGCATTTTAAGTAAATACTCAGTAGACGAAGTGGACGCTCGTATTTATGCATATAAAAATAAAAGTCGGTACTTGAGGAGCGAGGACATCCTCACATACCTACATTTTTATGCTTATCAGTTGAAGCAGCTCCTTCGAAAATGTGAGTAAAACTGAAGCCACTCAACTTCATGCATATGATGCAATCCCTCTGAACTATCGTCACACATCCTGAGTTAATGTGCTACTGAGATTCTGTTACACCAAGCTGAATATGGAAACTCCAATACAAGAAAAAGAACAAAGGGGCTAAATATATAGGAATAACGACGAAAATGAGAAAAGAAGAAAATAGTACAGTTCAGTGAAGATTGACGAAAATTGGAAATCGAAACATATGCCACAGTGAACACATGCAACCTACACAAAATCCACGACCTGTAACAAACATTATACCTTATCTCCCTGTCTCTCCTTGTCTGAAATGATGAAGAGGATCGGTGACAGGTCTAATGTTAAGACAACATTCGAAAAAACAAATACTTTTCGTTATATACTGACATGTACTAAACCAAATAGCAAAACAGAAAACACACAAAATTGTATTTATCAAATTCCTTGTTCGTGCGGTCTAAAATAAATCGGTGAAATGTGAGTAATACAAGAGGCTGCTGACGTGCTCTATCCAAAAGAAAATGTTTTTCAATTAACAAGTCTGCCATTCTACACTCGTATACATTTCAATATTAATTCTCAATTTTTCAAGATTGTGGTAGGTTGAAAACCCAAAAAACTACAGAAAAAGTTTTCCAATTTCCTCCTCCCTAAGGCTTCGCTTTCTACAAATTCAGCACGCCCCACGTCCATGCATCACTCCGATTCTCAACGCCATCTAATCGAAGCGATACACCGCGTGTTTAGCAATCACCGTCCACCAGTGACGATTACAATAATTCGCGAATCACGCCGGTTTTTCGTAGTAAAGTACACACATCACCCGCACCCACCCACCCTTCTCTCTTCGAAAAGTCTTTATCGCCTCGCCGTTTGCCGCGCCACTTTCATTAGTCAAAGCTGACAGCGTCTCACGAATTATCGTTATTATGCGTGTTATGAATATTAAGCCGAAGGCTATTAATGAGAAAGAAATTACACGGTTACCGCACGGTTGACATAAAGTATGTAGTTTCTAGCGAATTTCCGAAAGGATTGTTTGAAGGTGTTGGGAAATGGCAGTCGACTTACATCAGAAGGTAGCAATTTGAGGCAATGGGCACACAGACAGTATAAAAGGGGTTTTTCTCAGAATGTCATAAATGTATGACCTTTTGTGACTGATATTAAACATTAAAGTTGACGTTCTTCTACCATTCAATTCAAATCACTATAATACTAAAAGAGCTTTTTCTGCATCACTTCTTATAATAATAATATACAATTGAATGATAAAATACGTCAGGATTCCGAAAAACGTCAATTTTTATTTCAAAATTAACGTTAAAATCATTAATAATAAGATAAAAAGGAAATGTGTCAGTCGTGTTGAAGCAAACACCAATCAAGACCAATGACGGTACGATTAGGTAATTGTCATTTTGCGCTGATTCGAACCTATTAAATTTTCTTCTAACCGCAAGGAAGTAATATGCAGTTTGTTTCATTTAGCCAGTGGCGGATCCACGGGGGGGTTCGGGTCCGGACCCCCCTTCCATTGGGAAAATAAGAGATTTTTTTTTTATTTTTTCGGCTCCTAATTTCCATATTTTGTTAGGGAACGGAAAAATGCCACATGAGCAAGACAAAAAATAAAATAGAATACATTTTTTTGCTTTAAAATTGAGGAACTTCAATAATTATTATTACATTCCATTGAAAACTAAAGGGCAGGCTACATTCAAACATTAGTGAATTTTCGAGGTTTTTTGGAAAATTCTAAATTTTAACTTACGTTGTAAGCGCTAATGAAAATCCCAAAAATCATGTTAAAAAATCAATAGTAGTTAAACAAAATATACAAATATATGTGAAAAATGTGTAGGAAAATTGTTAACAGAATATATTGAGCTAATCTGAACTTCATTTTTCAACAACCAATTTCATCAATTCATTCAATTCAATAATCCTCCAATTCCTGAAAAAAAATTCTCAAGAATTAAAAATAGTACAAATAAGATCTGGATTGAATGTTACCCAAACAAACAAACAAATTTCGCTTGAAATTTTTGGACTCACCGATTGTTCTTTCCTTTTTTTTCTGGTTCAGTCGGTTCAGACGCTGGATCCAGCCGAGTAAAATTTGAAAATAGAGTCCTCTTTATGTTGTAGGTTCAAAATAAAATTCCTTTTTTTTTAACTATCAAATTTAAATTTTTCTCGATGACACTTTAAAAAAAATTGACACTTGTCAGGCTTATCGAGGAAAAGTTCGAGAAATTTCTGACAAGGCTGCCATTGGATCGTTTTTGGCGCAGTATTTGAAAACTTGTTACGTTTGTGATGAGTATTGTGTATGCCGATAACGATTTGAATATACTATGTATGAGTAGAATATGCTGTTGATTAGGTTAAATCAACTCGATTCGATTTGAAAAAAGTAAAGTTTCGAACCTACTTTACCTCTTGGCTACACCTTCAAATTTTGCTCAATCTGTTTCACCTTTTTTTTAGACCCCTCCCCCCTTGACCTGATCCTGGATCCGCCACTGCATTTAGCGGTTCAAGAGTTTCACTTGTAAACCCATTCAAATAAATGATGATTGATAATAGTTAGAGCCAGATATAGATACTGCAGTAAACTATGTTCACGTGAACTCAGTTCGGTTGCTGAGCATTAACCAATAGAATAGTTTGTTGCTTGACAACCGAACTGGGTTCGCTTGGACCACAGTTCATGGGAGTATGAAACAATTATCTCATAAATATTTTATGAATACTTCAAACTGAGCAAAACTATTGCATGTTTGAAATATTGCCGTTTCCTTTTCGTAGGATTGAAAAATGATAAAAAAAACATTAAATGTTTCACGAATGGAAAACGCTGTTTGCATGAAATTCACTTGAATGTGAAGTCATGAGCGGACGCTTATACTTTCGTTTGTTTCAACCTAAAATTCAAAGCAGTCATACAAAAGCAGAAATGCTATTGAATCACATTTTAACGTAGAAATAATATATTTTTCGGTATCAATGGCATATGTTAGTGGCGGAACCAGGTTCCTAGTTGAGGAGCAGGGGAAATATTCAATTATTCGAATGAATTGACACCCGATATGCAAGGAAAAGCAGAAGAGAATAAAATATATTTTCGTATTTAAACTCCGAAGATCAGAGTATAAGTACTACCTTTACCCAGATTGAATCACACTCAGACATATCTTTTCGGTAGGGATTATTTGTATCTGCAAAAATATTATGAATTATCCTGAAAAAATTATTGGAATAACTTGACAAAAAAATGTTATCATTGAATGGCGACAAAAGTTGCATGAGAAATCCGCATTTTTTGCGGTATTCTATCAAAGATATAGTTATTTATTATACAAGGAAAGGATTTTAGCTCGAGGTCGTGTTGCTGAAATCCCATTTTTTTTTCCGCGTATAATACACAATTTTCGTCTGTGACGGGAAAAACGACGATTTAATATTGAGAAAAACAAATTTCAACACAAGAAAATTCGACTGTTGTACCGAAGGAACATATCATTCATGCAATGCACATTTAATAATTGTACTTTTGATATGAAGGAAATGTAATTTTCGTACCAGAAAATATTCTATAAAAAATTAAATTTCTACCTTTACTTTTGTAGAGTTTTCCCAGATATATATATATATATATATATATATTTTATTTCTAAACAAAAAATGTCATGAGAGTGACTGGTGAAGTTGGTATTACTCACGGAAACAATGTTTCACACTTATATAGTGTATGAATATCGAGGATCTTCAGAGTGAAGGTCACTGGCGCACCCAGTGGGGAAGCCAAGGGGTACGGCCCCCCAAACTTTGAAAAGCATGTTATTTCTAATTGATATATTCACTAAAATCAAACTTGCTACTATTCTTTCGCAGATTACTATTCTCTGGATAACCCAATCGAAAATAAATGTGTTAGATGAATGTTGTGAAAGTCCACTTCTGTTTTTTCATTGAAACGATGATAATAATTATTAATCAGATTTATGATTACTGAATTTGACAAAAATCATTTATTGCTTCCTGCATGAAAATCGAATAACTCATGTTTTGAGAATTTCATTCCACCTCAAAATTCTGGTAGAAACTTGATGAGATAATGTTTGAAGAATCCATCGATCGGCTTGAACATAAGTGTGAAGAACACACCGCTGATATCGAAATTTCAAATAAATACAATACAAGCAAATTATATTATATAAAATCCATATTCGTCTAACGAGTCAATGAACAAATCGAATAGTCTCCATCTGTCTGAGATAACGTCTCGTTTTTACAGAACTAATCAATTATTTTTCTTGTTCCCTGTCCCATTTTGTTTAGTGACAGAGAAATTGCCTCGGTGCAGCGATAGTTAATGTCATACGAGTTTTTCACAGACTGATGAAAGGCGATAAAGAACCAAACGACATAAAACAAAAGTGATTTAAACTTTTTTGCAGCGAGTAATGACAACTTGTGATCTTACAGAAACTTTCTAATTCTTGCTAGTTATTCCTGCATTTTTATTCACCTGGAACATTTTCAACGCCTGCTTTTTTCGTTTTCCGAGCTTTCACTTTGCCTTGTATACAGGGTCGATAATAATATCACCATGAGCTCATTCATTAATGGAAATTCGCCTTCAGTATCATCATTTTTTCGCATTCAATATCATAAGAACTTGAAAAAAAAAATTAAATATATAAGGGTTACTTCTGTGGAAACTATGAAATTCCAAGAATTATTTCGTTTCATTTTCTCCAATTCTATAAAAAAAGAAACATATTTCCTTGCAAAAATAACATCCGAAAAAGTAACAAACACTCTCAGGTGATATGTGTATCATAGTATCATCCACACTAATGCAGACAATGGAGCACAAGGTTTGGCTTTCTCTGAGTGGAATAAACACCTTGTCTGAGTTTTGAGAATAGACTGAATTAATCACGTTGAGTAAATAGTTCTTATGACCATCATTTTTTTCTGTATGCTGTTTAAAATTGCAATGAATTGGAAAAGAAAAAGTCAAACGCATTATCTACCTCAACTGTTTAACTCAACTAGGTTTTGTAGCTATGGATTTGGCAATCAGATTCCTTGTTCCTTAGGGATTAAACCTAGCTCAGTTTCAACCTTCATAGAATGGAGCGGTGCAATTGGCTATTATTCTGTTCATGTTTGCCTTCTAATGGAGGTTTCATGATGGATTTCTCTGAGCAAAAACAAGTTTGTTCAGGTCTGTGCAATGAGGAAGATGCTGTGTGAAATTTCAATTTGGAAATGTTAATTGTCTGCTACTATGAATTCCAATGGAGTCGTTTATATTTGGTTAACAAATAGAGAGAAAGTATACCACAATGTGATTCCGTGCCGGCAACCAAATAAGTAGAGAATAGTTGTTTCATATAGGTCCTTTTTTCTTTTTATCTATGATTTCACATGTAACATGTTAATGAACAATTCATCACTATGTAATGTTTGATACTTTTGATGTTACTGCCTTCATAAAAGTTGCTACTGAATCACTGTGACCGTTATGTAGATTGAAATGAGTGAAATATCAGAAATTTCCTCTAAAAATTTTCAAGGTGATCAGGTATGTTTAGTTTTTTTTTTATTTGTTCAATGTCATATCTGCTCATCTGGTGAAGAAAAAAGTTTATTTTCGATTATTCTATTGAACCATTTGTTTTTTGAATGTTTGTGCACAAAATAGTTGGTAGTGGTTGGTTGGTAGTAGTGGTAAACCATCAGACGTGACAGAGTCGTTGAGTGGCATACAGACTTCATCGAGAGAAAAATATCTGCCCTCTCGGTTTATCGAGCACAGGACCTCTGAGTACCAACTTTGGTCAAATCAGATAATAAATACAAAAAATGGTTCATCATTCTGTTTTTTCTGTAATTGAATTGCCCTACCAAATAAAGGCATATACAATATTCTAGTGCGATCATTAGGTGTTTCGTCATCCAGATGACGTTTTGCCCTCACGCTAAAATCACCTGAACCAGAGAAAAATCATCGCTTAATTCATGATATAAAGCATGCTTCGAATTACACTGCCAGATGCCGCTGTATGCTTATTTCATTTACTTTATATAAATACAAACGGGACGAACCCACACAGATATTGTCGGCATTATTAATATAATTAGTTATGTTGCCAATTATTAATGTTAACAAATAGGAGCAGTACTCGCACATATATTGAGAAACGAGATCTATGCTAGTTTTGATGCAAGAAGTATGATTCAATGTTTTCATATACGTGAAGTTACTTAGAGAATCCTGAAATATATCAGATTCGAATGTGTTTCAAATTGAGATGTAACCTTTCAGACAACGGTGCAAAGGGAATCCATATGGTGATTCGTATCTTGTTGCCCAACAACCACTAGATTCATGGAAATAGTGTCCTCTCCCTTGAAAAATATTATCAGAAATGTAAATATTTTCGATCGACATACGAAAAAAATACATTATTTTATTGGCTAGAAAGCGAACGAAACATCTTATGGCCAACTCGATAAGTCGCCACAGAAATAATATATTTTACGATATTTTATGCATTGGTACAAATAAGGGTCCAATTTTTTCAGTAGCCGTCGATTCTCGTTATTATGATTTCGATGTCAATTTCAACTATTTTTCCAAAGAGTGTCATCTCTCTCAGTATTACAAGGTCACCAACTTGTCGAGAACGATCAGAGTATGAAATATTCTTCTAGTATAGTTTTTCCATTGAAGAAGTTGTCCCATGGTATAACAGTCAAGAGTGTGGCCACTATTTCGTGAAGAAGTTACTTGTTCCATAGGAAGTAGTCATACACTATTCCTTCCCTTTCTTTTTTTTCATTTTCTGCAGGAATCGTTTGTGGATATTTTATTTCAATTACGTCCTTTTGATTTTTCCAAACTAAAAACTCATTCTCCCGCGAAAGGTGAGGTCTAGTTCATTCATCGAATGCACAACCGATCCGACAGAACTGCGGTTGAAATAAAAAAATTATTTTATAGTCCGAACAGGCACTAGACCTAATCACAGGACACGGAATACAATTTTGGGATGAACGTGTTGAATATAGGAAATATATACATAGCGGCAAAAGTAATACATTCATGGAACATTTAAAATAAAAGATGACAAGTATCAAGTAAGTGTTTGATGATTAGCAAACATAATATATAGTTTTGGAGTGAGTGTTGAATAAAGAAAATATATATAAATATAAGTATTTGTTGCTTCGCAATTATAATATGTTTTATCTCTTTTCGAAAATAATGGTGTTGAATGAATGTCTACTTTTTGACACACTGATTAAATTTATAGCACATTGCAAATAAGGAAATTTTGAAAAACATAGATTCTAGGTGTTGGTAGATTAAAACATTGTTCAGTTCTACCACTGATTCTTGGCATATGAAACTCTAATTGAGAGAGAGGTTTTGTGAGTTGACAAGATTGTTCACCAGTTTGTGTATGAATACGCAAAACTAATGAGTTCTTCTGTCTTCAAGAGATAGAAAATGCAAACGCTTCAAAAGCTTATTTAGTTTGTAGATGATATATTTCAAAAACCGTCGTTGGACAGATTCAAGGGATTGAATGTGTGTACCATAGAGAGGTGACCAGATAAGACAGCCATATTCTAACCGGTATCTACCAAATGAGTTGAAGGGAGTGATAAAACTCTCCATGTTTTAAAATCTTCACAATTTCTGAATGTTCGCCCTAACATTGTTTTCTCAGCAGATACACTTTTCTCTATGTGAAGGGTGAATGAGAGTTTGGTATCAGAAAATACTCCCAAGTCTTTGCAGCTATCTGTCTTCACCTGTAAACGATCATTTATCGAATAATTGTGGTCGACAGTGGTATGTTCCTTACAAAAGGTTCTATATTTATATTTACTCAAATTGAGTGAAAGATTGTTTGAAGAACACCATAAAACTAGTTTATTCAAATCGTTTGTAGTATTTCGTTGTCGTTAGATGACTTTTTGACAAGAAAAACCTTCAGATCATCAACAAATAATAATAAATATGCTACCGAATAAATTATCAGGACCCTATTCAAGTCCTGAGACTGTAACTCAAGGAAGTAAAAATTGTACGAATCACGGTAAACACGTCGTATTTCGACAACCGGTCGCCCCTACGAATGATAGATAACCGGTAGCGAGCAGCGGCGCTAGTTTTTGGATAGCCGTCGACGATGACGTTTAATTGACTGCTCATCATTTCCTGGTGGAAGTCGTCGTACTGCATGCGCGCTCCCTCAATTTCCGGTCAGGCCTTCCCCAATTACGGCAATAATCGCAGGAAATTATCGAATGTTCGCTAGCAGGACACATCCTCCCGCCGCCTTATCTACCTGATTTGTGATGGTCACCGGTCGCAGCGGCGGCAACCGGCAGCAGGAACTGCAGCAGGAACTGACGCGGCATATATATACATGGAGTGGCGAGGCCGAGCCTGGGTGCGTACACGGATTAATCTGACCGACATATCGCTGTCGGGTTTATTGACAAGATTTGATTTTAATCGTAATTTCAATTCGATTATTTTTTCTGTTCGATCATTCGTTGAATCTCAGTGAAGCAGGAGTATGCTAACCAGGGTTGAATAATATCCCATTCGAGAAGTTAGAAGAAATAGCGGTGTGTCCTCACGGGACGCTTAAATCTGATTCGTATCTGGTACTTGAAATGATCAGTCATATTCTGTTACGTTTCCAAAAAAAAATATTTCAAATACTCTTTCTTTGATAATGAATGCATGAAAATGACATGTTATCAGCATCAACATATGAAACCAATAATTCGTGATGAAAAACAACAAGAAGAGTTTATTGCATTGAACTGACCGATCCTATAAGATTCTCGCTGGCTCACCTCGACACATGTTTCGCTGTACAATAGCTTCCTCAGGCTGGAAAAATTATGTATAGCGAAACACGTGTCGCCGTTTTGTAAACCCATTTTCAGTAAGATTCGTACAGGAAACTGTGTCAAACCTAAATTCAATCTTTTCATGTTATTATGCATTTCGCTTCTTAATTATGTTTGTATTGTTCTTCCTTCAGGATATTTATTCTACCTTTTCAAATGGTAGTTACTGCTCTGAAGTCTCACTGTCTTTGATATAAAACTTTGTTAAAACTGGAAAAAGCAACATGAGTGAAATACGAAGTCAGGAAAAATGAGAATTGAAACTTCGTATATTTTCACATCACTTATATTTGCAGCAAACTTTACAGCAATTTTGAACTATACGGACATTATCAAACGAATACTATAAATAAAGTAACCTGATGTATATTTTATACAAAGTTGGGGCAGCCAACACTCACAGTTGACCAGCTCAAAATCATAGATTTGTTCGTGAAGGGCTATCCAAACTAACACAAGGACATCCACAATGGATATACGTTGATGTCCGAGGGAATATCCACTGGATATCTATTTTTTCCACTGGACAGCCATAGGATACCCCATGTATATCCATTTGAGACACTTTTGGATGTCCACTGGATATCCATCTGGGATATCCAGTGGATATTCGGATACGTCCAAATGGATCCCATCGGACATCCGATGAATATCCATCCTTTGTTAAAGAACATCCAAATGGATTACATCGGATATTTGATGAATATCCACATTTTGAAAAATGAGTATCCATCGAACGTTGAAAAACATCCAGATGGGTTTCAACGAATATTCAATGTATACTGGATTATGGATATCCATTGGACGTTCAAAAACATTCTATATTTGTTGGACATTAAAAGCCATCTATTTGGATATTGAATATCCGATACATAGGTATCCCCTGGAAATTCCAAAAACGTTCAAAGAGATAACGCTCTGACCATAGGTTAAATCCGCTGATTATACGATTGGAAAATACTTTAGGGTTTTCAATAATATATGAAAGATAGAGTTATACCTTATGGTTATTGATTTCCAAATTACCAATCTGAATTGTTACAGTATATGGAAAAACCTAAATATATAAAACATTTTATTTTATATATAATGTAAAAACGAACCCTTTAAACATAACATAAATCCAATAATAAATACATTTCTTCATTCAGTACAAAAAACAAAACAAGAAATAAAATCTAGCACTCAGCAAAAAACAACAAAAAATTGAAATTAAAGTTCAGTATTAGGAATATAATATACAAGGTATTGAATTTATTACTTTGTATAAGTGGTTGATTTTCATCCTCGCTACGGCTCTTTAGCGCTGCGTAGCCATTTCTTCACTGATTCTTCACTATCTTTTCTTTTCCAATTTTGACAGTCAGCAGCTACTACAAAAATTAAATTTGATATAAATGTAGGTTGATTGAATAGGAAGTTTTCAGATACAGAACAAAAATAACTAGGTAACAAACAACAAAATGTTCAATTGTGAAAATTTCTGATAGTAGGAATATCTACACAAAGCAAAATAGAGAGTTATTTGTAGAAAAATCCCACTCACCAGGATAATACTTCATTCCAACCCAGACAATGAATGAAAGTTACCGAAATTTCAATATGAACTGTGACGGACTTGTCACGAATTGAACATTTTATTTGCATTTTTAATTGCATGTTTGATGATTCTAGTGTGAGTGTGAGGGTTCAGCTCTGATAGTTTTCTCTGAGCGAAACGAGAACTTGTCTGACTTGGAATGAAGTATTAACCAGTTGCCTGTCTATAATATTTATGAAAAAGCTTCCTTTTTCTATTTTCCATTTTTTTTATCAGAGTCAATCAATAACTGTTCGGTAATCGTAGAGTAGGTTTTTATATTACAAATAGCTACTTACCCAAGCGAAATTCAAAAACCGGCGTGCCGCAGATCACAAATTCTAACCTACTACTTCTTCTTCTTCTGATTTATTGGCTCTGCTCCCTGTTGGTGCAATAAGTCAGCTCGTTCAAGGGGTTACAACGTTGTCTGATTCGAAATCATGTTGTAACCCTGTGTATATTTGATAATGATTTCCGTGGGATTCTTCTATATTGATTGTGCTAGGTGCTAATACTTATACTTTTCTCGCTTCGGAACCTACTACTACTTCGCTTCCCTCCTTCTGGCTAGTTCCACCACAGAACACCTGTGGTTCTTACATTTCACGTTCCACGATCGTTCTACGTTCACACTGTACAACTAATGAGAAATATATCGGCTAGCTTCGGCACGACGAATGGCCTGATATTATCTTCGGAATTTGCCCCTTGCATAATTAATGAGAAATCATTCGGTCATCTTCGGAATGACATGAAAATAAACATAAAATTCGAGGAAGATCCTTATGCATCATAATTCCTCATTTTTTCCGAAGAAATCAAACTTAGATACTGCTAATTTTGCATAAAATTTGCAGAATTCGTATGAATGAGATCTGATGAAGGAAATAAATGAGGTTTTATTAAGTTCATGGCTCTAAAAAAAATTTCTTTTTCTACTGAAAATAAGTGCCATTTTCCACGATGCATGACATAATCTATGGTGATTTATACTGTTGCATGAGCCCAGGTATATTTATTTCCATTATATAATTATTTTTCATGAAAGATCCAGTAATGTATATCCTATGAATATCCATTGAAATCCAAGCCTAAAACATGTCCACTATTGATATCCCATGGATATCCATTTATGTCCATCCAAAACATGTCCTCTGATGGACATTCTATGTATGTCCATTTCGTGTCCACGGATATCCGTACATGATATCCATCCATCCATAGGATATTCGGTGCTACTTGGGGATTGAACCACTCTATTTTCAATCATTCGAACCCGTAGGCGACCGCCGGCTTCCTAAAGCCATATTTATATATTCAGGCTGTGGTTGCAATAGCCGTACGAAATAGAACATGTATGTGTATGTTCAAACATTGTCGCTCTCGCCCGAAGATGGCCAACTTTCATCTCCAGCGGCAGCGGATGAATGACATAAATCACGATATATACATGAAGCTGACATTTGGAATTCTGTTTCGGCGTCAAGAGAGAAAATTAGTAAGGGTTATATTCGTGTTTTTATCATCGTGAACTCATATGAAAATTATCCATATTTTTTTTCACATAGGTACATTTGAGGATTCAAAATTGATGAAATGACTTTTCACTTGTGAAATTTCAAATATTGCTCAGTGCAGGAGGCACTAAGGATTCAAGATAGTTGAGTTCCTGACCTTTGCTCCCACAGTGCAAAATTTCCGTATAGTGTGTAATAAAAAACAATGGCAATGGTAGAATTGAAACTAGTAGAAAAAACACATGGAAATGACCGGAGAATAAAATGAGGTATTGAAAATGAAATGGAAATAATGATAAGAATGGATAACATTTGAGTTTTAGATAGGTTTCAATAGTGTTGAAAAATCTAGACAGTCGAAGTCCGAATCAGTGCCGCTTGACAACCCATAAAAAATTATTATACTTCAGTATATTGTAATTGTAGGAAAGAAACAAATGAATGTTTACGTAGAAAATTGAATTTTCAAATATTTTGTATATTTGAATGAGAGAGCCCAAGTTTTTATCGTCCTGAGTGTGAGTATTTGAAGTTGTCGTACTCGAGTACATACAAGTATTTGAACAAATTTCTTTGAACTCTATACAGAGGAAATTTGCAATTTTACAATAAACTGAAAAGTATTTCTTATCTAGTGTTCGTTGCCTAAAAGTTTACAATTTGAATTTTTGATTCGGTTTATTGAATTTTTCAATTATTTTTTTATTCCGATTGAAGTAAGTTATCCAAAACCAAATATTCCTGAAGAACAATCAAAGATTATTGTAATAGATTATGGCTGTAGTTCACTCTCAACGATTATATCGATAAATGAAACAGGAACTGAATCATTCTTTGCGTTGTGTACCAGCGCAACGAAAAATTCTATAATCGTTTCGAAGAATCTGCACCATCACCTGAACGATCATTTTTCGGAATGCCGAAAGTGACAAGCAGAGAATGACGAGAAAACCTAACGCACACCGTATTCCCGACCACGTCCCATTAGGGGCACGTTTTTTCGTCCCATTCGGACCGCTGTCTATGCGTAATTTATTACCTGCGTACCTTCATTTTAGGCCGACTCGCAGATGAGCTGCTCGTCGTTTACGATAGACTTCGTGGAACCACTGGTAGGTACCGCTCTCCTCGGGGGGCACCGGGTACCTGATGGGGCCTATGGCAGGACCGACCCTGCACAAAGTGAGAAAAATAAGGTCGGTGTAGGGAACACATTAATGGTTAATCTCAAATTCATTCTTTCAAGCATGTCATCAAAACAGCATCCGCGATGAAAATAAAGGTATCCTTTCAATTCATAACATAAGTAAACGATGAGAGATTGGAACCTTTGGTGTAAAAGTTGAACGGTAGCTGAAGTGAATGGTTTTAACCCAGAGATAGTTGACAGGATAATTAGAAAATGTGAATTTAGGGAAACACTTCGTGAATCTTTGACTGTTCGAAAAGATGAGAGAATTGAAAAGTTGATGTTAATCCCATATGGCCCTCAATACACTAGAGGACTTCAACAGATATTCAATGAAGTGAATATGAAAGTTGCTTATAAAAATTCTTACATATAAGAACAGCTTCTTGGTAACCCAAAAGATAAATTAGAAAACTTAGAGTTAGGAATTCACGAAATCAGTTGTGAAGATTGTAACAACAAAAACATAGGCCAGAGCCAACGAGCTATTAAAACCCGTTTCGAGGAGCATTCTGCACACATGAAATATAGAAGGGTAGAAAAATCCAGTGTCGCCCAACACGCTCTAGACAATGACCACAAAATTGGTGAAAGCAATCCTAAACTGATCAAGCATGTATATGACACAATACTACTAGGAATAGCAAAATATAAAAACAGCATGAATGGTGACAAGGGACCTATCCCTTTAGGCCCGCTCTTCAATCTATTGATGAGAAACTAATAGGAATAATCAATAATAACAGATATCGGACCAACAAAGTTTGCAGGTAGTGACCGCACTAGTTCATTATCGTGAAATTGATTAGAATAAGTAGCAGTACCAAACGAAGTCAATATCTGACTGGAACACTTTAGGTATATAAACTACAAACCCTTGTCTTGTTTCATAACAAATAAGTGACGGTTTTCAAGGATGAATGCCATTTTCCTAACTTCACTTTTTTTCTTATTCATTATGAATTTGTTATCTTTCGAAGAATTCTATCAACAATAATTGTGGAAGCAAAAACTGTCTATTGTTGTTCCTCACCCAATTGGGATTTCGTGGTTGTATGAAATATAAGATTCTACGACATTGTATTGACGCATGTAGAAGAGTAGAAAAAATCGCACAGACTCAAATGTGATGTAGATTATTGAAAAGAGGAACTTCAGGGTTATGTGTTACAAATTATACCAATGCATTGTGAATTACTAATCCAACAAACGGTTCACTTTTATCAATTCCATATTGAAATTACTTATTATCCATTGGGTCATGGCTATTTGTTCGCAATAAATCGACCATTACTTTCCGAGGAGTATTTCTACGAAACAAAAAAATCTAATTCACGGAATAATTCAACATTAATAATCGAACCCTCGATCATTTGTTTCGGAAAATATATTGAGTTATTGATTTCATTTTGTCCTTTCACTTGATCCTTCGAGTATACGTAGAATCGCCAAACTGGATTCTCTTGAAAGTGAATAAATTTTGTTAGTCATTCTGGACTCACTATATTTGGTTCATACATTTCGACTACATATTCGTAATGAAGTCTCCTGAGATTCATGCAAAAATATCAAATTCATAATGCACTGAAGGAATGAAATGAGAATTAACAGTAAACTCGTTGGTTATATTTGGCCAGTACGTATCTTGGTATTCACTGCAATGCATTTTTGTTACGTAATATATGAACGCCTCACGAAAATCAGAAGTGAATTGTGAATAAGTGTAATTTTTTAGTTTATCTTCAGTAAAATATTCTGCACTCCACATACTGATCTGTAATTTTACACAAATCTCCAAAAATCACTTGTTTTTTTTTTGATGGATGAATACTAATATCACTGTTTTCAAAACTTCTTTTAATTCTAGCATTTTTTTAAAATTTTTCGTGATTTCAATGAATATTTTCAATACATATTTCAAAATTTATCGATAAGTGGTATTAGCTTCTGAAAGACCCTTTTTGGTACTTGTATACCCTACCATCAGGGTATGATGGGAAATTCTATCTACATTGTTGATGAAAGTGACTTGGAATTTCTGTGCCATTGATGTTTGTATTACCATTCATTACACTGAAATATGGTTCATTTCATTACCAGTAGTGGCACTAACTTACCTGAAGGCAATTTTTATGACTTTTTTATAAAAAATTGCCTGTAACTTCATTGACATTTTTTTAAACGAAAAATTTCTAGAACAAAAAAATGTTTACCTTGCAATTTTCCATAGGATTACCTACATACTCAATTGACTTATTCTGAAAAGTTGGCTATTATACGAGTTGAAATATCTTCACTGAGGGATTTTTTGCATTTTGAAGAGGCTGATATACGCTTCAGTATGTAACGTTCAATACATCATCAGTGATTTAAATTGACAAAAAGGCATTATTTGTGATTTTCTCATGAGAAATTGCATGTAATTTTGCCATTAATTTCAACGAAAATTTCATGGGGACAAAACGTGTTCAAATCGTGATTCTCCATCTTGTCTGTGCATCCGTTCTATGTGAAAATTGATAAAAAACAGTTATAGAATATATTTAATGTGAAAAATCTCGAAGTGGAAATTTTTCATCTCGTATTAGAGCTCAACTTTACAACATAATTCGATTGAATATGAGTACCCTATGAAAAACTTCAATTTGAACCATTTTTCCATAGGATACACACATATCATAATATGGAATTATATCGTCAGGGACATTCGGGATTCTTACCATTCCTCTCGAATAAAAATCACATTTTTTTTCCAAAAAGTAGTCCAGATGGCCTGAAAACATCATTTCCAAAATCATCCTATTTTCAATGCCCATGTTTTTCAATATAATAGATTATTAAAAAAAATTATGAAACGTGGAAAATACTGAATTTTCACCCTCAAAAGGTCAAAAAATTCACAAAAAATGCCTTATGGTCGAGTGCCACCAGTCATAATGAAATGAGCGTTACTTATTTTTATAGTGTATATCAGAAAGTATGTTGTAATGTCACCTGGGACATCTGGGTTCTCTGCCCTTTTTGCCGAATTTATTTTTTTGAGGAAGCAATGGGTGAACTATGGGCCGGAAAATATTCATCTGAAGACCATACAATTTCAGAAGGAGAAAAAGGGGGTAGGAGAAAATAATGACAGAAACATATGGCACACTTTCGAGTGTGTGTATCAGTTCTCGGTGAAAATTGATAAAACACAGTTGTTGGCTATATGCAATGCGAAAAATCTTTTGCCAGAAATCAACTTTCAACTTGTATAAAACCTCAACTTCTCAGAATAAGCGTATTCTATGGAAAATTGCAATTTAAACATTCTTTGTTTTTTGAAATTTATTGTTCAAACAAATGGAAAAAATTCAAAGGTAATTTTTTATGAAAAATTCACACAAAATGCCTTTTCGTCAAGTGCCACCACTGATAATAAAATGAATAAACGTTACCAATTTTCACAGTGTATATCAGCCTCGTTGAAAAATATTTTTCTTGAAGGTCTTCATAGGAGGCATGGGGGCCAAAAATAATATTAGAATTGGAAATAATATTTTTAGGTCTCTAGATCTCGTGGAAACGAGAGAGGGAGAAAAAATAATATTGGATTTTTTTCAGACCTGGGTAACAGGCAGGTCAAATCGAAATGTCGTGATTAAGGGCATTTCGACTATCTCAACCCGTACCCTTCACGCCTAAAACCTTCAGAGGTATTTTCTCCCGATAATGGTATTAGTTTTTGGGTTTTCAACCTACCACAATCTGAAAAAATTAAAATCAATGCTGGAATCTATACAAGTGCACCCCGATAAGTTGGTGATTCAATTAAAAACAATTCTTCCTGTATGGAATACGTTCAGCAACTACTCGTTTATCACAAATTTGCCTATAAAAAAAATGCAAGAAAAAATATTTATCAAAATAACGTATGGGACTAGGCCCAGCTCTTCAGGTTGACTGACAGTCATTCGATATCTGAAGCTAAGCAACGCCGAGCGCAGTTAGTACTTGGATGGGTGACCTCATGCAGGGAATTACCTTGTCGAAAGCCCATACAACTGCAGCAAAATAACATGTCATAGCTCGCAGGCAATAAATCAATGAGCACAAGATATATTAAGGAGATGCCTACCTTCGGAGGGGACGTAAAGCCGGCGGCCCCGAGTCCGTGGATGTTGGGCTCGTGAAAGATCCCTACCTCTGGTTGGAATACCAGAGGGATCGGCAAAATTTCCGGTTGGGGAAGTGTGCTAAGTGTGCTCACCGGCGTCGGGAATGGCATTGGTAGCAGAAATAGTACGACGTTAAATGAATAATTGAAAAAAATACGTATCTTTAACTTTTTGGAAACCAAATACGCTTCCGTTTTAGAAACTCTTCTACAATTATTCTCTTCTAGGATTCTGAGAGGCAAAAATTTGAGATTTGGGATAATATGTCTTTAGAGAGTGGCAACCAGGCGCAATTCATATCGACCGATCTGTTTGAGATGCAAGCATTCGCAGACAGCATGGTGAAAGCAGATTCCTTCAACTTTCGTCTTCTGCTATTGCTCTCTCTTGCTATCATTTGAGTGTCATTCCATTCTACCGAACGACCTTCGTCGGCAGTGAGAATGTATTTTGATAATTCTGAACCAACAATTTGTCTGTTCTTGATGTTCATCTTGTGTTCACTCTTTCGTACTTCCACAGGTCTGGACGTTTCACCGATATATTTTTGACCGCAACAACAAGTTATTCGATAAATACATCTCTTTGTGTTTTCTGTTATGAAAGTTGGTTCATATGTGTCAGTATTGAACGTGAAGTATTTGTTGTTTTGAATGTTGTTCTAATATGAGACTTGTTGCCGATCCGTTTTAAATTTTCAGAAAGTCAAAGGACATAAGGTATAATGTTTCTTACAGGATGTGTAGTTTGTGCAGGTTGTATAGGTTACAATATTAATTCTAATTTTTTAAGATTGTGGCAGGTTAAGAATTCAAAAAAAGCTACAAATGAAGAATCCATCCACTGCAAATAATGACATTCGAACAGTATTTTGTTAACTTCAGACAAATTCAACGGAACTGAACTGGAATTACGTTCACATGGATCTTGTAGTTTCTTCCAGATTGCGTAGCGGGCATCTTACGCTGGTTTAAATACTATACTGTTGAGCGCATCAATCATAATACTAAAGTCTTTATACTACTTTCCTTGCAAAAGCTTGCACAGAGCCTCCCATATCGTGTTCACCGTTGCTTCTTTGAATTCGGTCCCGTCTTTCTTTCTCATATTAACCGCCCAATCTTTTAGTATCAACACCAATTCTTCTGGTACTGGGTGTTGTTCCATTCGATTTTCCGAACTCTATATGAACCAGTCAATCCGACTAGTGATATCATATAACGGAATCCATTCCAGTACGATCCTGTACGCTAGCCCGCCGTCCGTCCGTGGGCCGTAAACGACAATTCGTCAAGGCGCATTCGAACGCCGGCTGACAGCCGGTTCGACATGTCAACTTGTCAACCATTCACCACGGCCGCCGGTTTACGAGTTCTAGGGAGCGCGATTCGTCCATTCGCTTTCATCATTTTCGGGAAACGCGTCGATAAACATGTCATGGGTCGACGACGGACGAATCGCACCAAGATCATCATGGATGGGCAGCAGGAATCATTGACCCGCTACAAAAGCACATAGCATCGATAATAATATATTCGATTACAATAGGTGCTCTGACTTTCTCCGTGCTTGTCAAATTTAAACTAAATACAGCCATAATTATGCAATTTCCATGCAATGCAAGAGCTAGGTAAGTCAAAAATGTATAATGCCAAATTTCCACGCAAGTTTTAAAAATAGCATTGGCTCTATTTTTTATGCAAGTCTTTTGCAATTCCGGTCATTATTATGGTGGTAACAGCTTTACCAACCTCCACTTCTAAAGCACTATTATTATCTTTTAAAAAATTTTCTTTATATTTATATTACTTGTATCGTGTTGTAATGAGCAGGCTCTATTCCTTTTGAACATGAGCCATGTTCCTATATCCATTCCACTCGACATTGGAAACTGTTAATGCTTATTAAATTATTTGCATAAATGTATTCACAGGTGTTATTGAAGTTTAAATATGAAATCAAAGCCTGTACCTGCAACAAAGAACGGTTTGTATGCTTGTGTGCTTAGATGTGTACTCCAATATTTCAAGAACTGATGTGGCTTATATATGGGTTCCTCGAGCAACATATGTCGCACAACCAAATGAAATAACAACGAAGATAATATTTGATCCATTGGAAGGAGCAAGATCCAACAAGGAACAGCTTGATGAATTCAAAAATAATTTACAGCCAGTAAAGAGCAGAAAGACCAAAATGTTGGAGTAGATATATACCTTGAGGCACTCCACCTTGACAAATAATTTGAAGAAAAGTGACATTACATTCAGTGAAAATAATGAATATATTGTCAATAAAGATCATAACAATTATGATCAAATTCAGGGGCAGCTACATCGTACTGGAAGAGACTATTGTTACCTAGTTTTATGGACCACTGCTTATGTCGCCATTAAGAAAATTGAAGAAGGATAAGAGTTGTTCATGAACTGAAAGAGTTTTATTTGATTGAATATCTCATGTTTATAAGCTCATGATTGTATTCATTGTTTATTAATATATCTGAATTATTTTTCAAATTTTTCACTGATATTGGAAAATGTGATAGTTCTTCATACAAAAAATTAACCATTCTTTACAATCAAAATAATGATACAAGTACTTCATTGGTGAATACTAAAAGGCTATCAGCTGAATCTTTCAGCCAACACAGCATATTATCACGCAAAAAACATCAACTAGGAGACTTTGTGAAAATCAATATACCTTCGACACATTTGTTATTCATCTACTTGACGGAATTTCTGCTTTTGTTTAGATTTTTTTTTGATTCTGAGATTAATGATGAATTGATTTGCTGATATTTTTTTCAAATTCATAATGAATTATATATTGCGCAATGATCGTAGATTATTTCATATGCAGGAAGTATGTGAGCCTGCATTTGGTAAATGATGAAAAATAATTGGGAAGACAAAATTTTATTCTACTTCTCGATGGTAGTTTTGCCATGATTTCACTAAGTGGGGAAAATTCATTCTCAACTTAAGAGTTATTAGCAATTGTTCCTTTAATTCCTCAGATCTTTCACCCAAAGTAGTAATCGAAATGAAAAACTGATAGATATTTCAAAAGTGAAGCAAAACTGAAGTGAAGGTCTGTTTTATTGATTGTGTGAAAAGGTTTGCCCTGCCTCAGAAGGCACTGCAGACGTTTCAGTGTGATTTTCGTTTTATTCTCTCATCTATTATTTCAGGGTATATATGTATGCTTCATGGGAAGGTGAAATGGGTACATCTGTAATTTATATGCTCAAAAATGGATTAAACTGCGTCGAAATTTTTCAAAAACTGACATTGTTTCTATCTACAACTTAAAACATAGGGCGATAAAATGAAATTTGGTAATTCCCAACATTCCCCCCCCCCTCAACAATTTAACAAATAACAAATTGTTAAGTGGATGAGAGTTCTATTCAAAGCCATAGCGCTTCGGTGGCTTAACTGCTCGTCCTGATTTCGTCACTGTATGGAATTCTTCCTTATTTTCCGGTGTATCTTCTTCAGCTCGCGTTTTTCCATTCTCTTCATCATTTTTATTCATTTCATTTTTCGTCAGAAGTTCTTCTTTGCTGTCGATTTCCAAAAAATATAAGCGCTGGTATGGACTTTGGCTACTCGGTGTTGTTTATCTCTTCCAGGAAATGTTTCGAGTATCCTACCCAGCGGCCAATTCATTGTTTTCACATTGTCTGCTCCAACATAAACAATATCTCCAACATTCAAGTTGCGTATTTTGCCTTGACCAGTATGAACCAGCTCTGCTAAGTATTCCATCCTGAAGCGATGTCGAAAACCTTCACGTATCTTCTGAAGATATCTGTGACGAGTTATCAGATGGTTCCTGTCAATTTCGTCAGAATCGTGTACTTCGCTGCTCGGTATGTTATTGATGAACATCATAGGAGTTAATGGCGTCAAGTCATGTTGGTCTTCCGAAATATATGTTAATGGGCGTGCATTGATTACTGCCTCACAGTCGCATAGAATCGTTAGAAGTTCTTCATATGAAATTGATGCTCTTCCTAAATTCCTCCGCAAAAGGTATTTTATGATACGGACTAGCCGTTCCCACCAATCTCCACACCAGGCAGCTGTTGGTGGATTGAAATTCCATCGAAGAAGAATGGTTGAGTTTTCCAAAAATTTTTCCCAATCAATTCTTCTCATTTGATTATAAGCACCAACGAAATTAGTTCCATTGTCTGAGTATATGGTAGAAACTCTTCCTCGCCTTGCTATGAAACGTCTTAAAGCCGATATGAATGAGTCTGTGGAGAGAGATTTAACCAACTCGAAGTGAACTGTTCTGTAGACGGCACACGTGAATAGCACCATCCATGATTGTTCTCCACATTTGGGAAACAAAGGTCCAGCTAAGTCTATTCCGACTATCTCAAAAGCTGCCTTACAAGTGAATCTCTCTTTCGGAGAGGTGCAACAGGTGTGTTTACGGATTTGGAATTATATCTCGTACATATCACACATTTTGAAACAATTTGCCTAATGGTTTTTCTACCTTTCAGGATCCAAAATCTTTCTCGAAGTATAGCTAAAAGCGTTTGTACACCATCGTGGCAATTTATTATATGGCTCTCTTCTATCAATTTTTCTACAATATGGTGCTTGTTTGGTAATACTATAAGGTACCTGAAATCTTCTGAATAGTCTCCTAAAATTATTTTGATCTGCATTCTCCAAAATCCATTTTCATCCCGGATTATTTGAAGATTCTGAATTGATTCAGCCACATCTTCAAAACTCTCCAGTTGGACTGGCCTCGATAAACGGATTTCAGCATCATCAATTTCTTCACGAGTGAGTTCACATAGTTTTCTGGTTAATAATCGACTTGTGATTTTACTAAAACGTATCATCCAACCAATTTAGAATATTCAGAGGAATAACTCAAATCAGTGGTGAATACGTCCACTTTCGAAACGAGGGTTGTTACTGTACACGCATTACTGAAAACATGTATCTTGGAATTTTCACAAGACTTATCATATTAATCTGTTTCGACCAAACTTCAAATGTTTTAATGATATCTTCTGGCATAACCTGATCCCAGCCTAATTTCAATTGCCAAGTTTTTTGTAATTGTAATTTAGGAATCAAAGTAACTGGAGATAAAAAACCAATGGGATCAAAAATTCTGTTAGCTGTGGATAATGAACCTCGTTTTGTGCCTGGAATACTTTCTAAATGAGATAAAGAATCTATATCACAATATAGGGTGTCGTCTTTATAATCCCATAGCAGACCTAAAACCCCAACAACAGTGTCCTTGTGGGAAGTATCGTCTCCTGATGAAATAGTATGAGTCCACCCCCTCAAATTGAACTTAGCTGTTGACATTATGTGTTTGGACTCGTTTATAAATTTTGTTAGATCCTTTTCGTTACTGACACTCGTTACACAGTTGTCGACATAGAAAGAAATTTTCAATTTTTCAGTTGTTTCTTTGTATTGCGCAGTAGATGATGAGTTATAGTTGCGGACAAAATAAATGGACTTGGTTTTAAACCGAACATCACTCTACAGTGTGTATAAATTTTGAGTTTTTCAGGTTCTAAGTTATCCCACCATAAAAATCTTAAAACGTCTCTATCTTTTGGTTCGATACTTATTTGCAAAAAAGCTTTCTCTACATCTGATATTACTCCAATAGATCTTAAACGAAATCTATTCAATGAATTAGGAATCAATTCTAATAAATTGTTAACTTTCTCCAAACAATTATTCAAAGAATTTCCCGCATGGTCTTTCGCAGAGGCATCGAAGACAGGGAGGGCGTATTTTTTGTAGTTTTACTTGCCTCTTTGAAAACCGCATGATGTGGCAAGTAATGAACCCCATCTCCTTTTTCGGAATTCTCAGTCACTCGTTCAATAATCCCCAATGACTCCCATTCATCAAATACCCTCTCATAGTCAAGAACTTTAATCGAACTTATTAATTTTTTAGTATGTGATAATAATCTAGTACGTGCTATTTCTCTGTTATTTGAGATTAATGGATGATCTTCGATCCATGGCAACGGAACTTCATATCTGTTATCATTGTTAACCTTGATTGTATCATAAAAATGTTTCAAAATGTTTTCCTCATAATATTCTTTCGATTTGACTTCAGCAGAATCTTTTTTTCCTAAAAGTTCTAAATTCCACAAATCAGGTATTGAAAAATCAGTGAAGCCAGAAGATAGCTTTGTTTTTTGTTTTTTGATTCATATTTCCCTATTAAAGTCCACCCAAAATGCGTTTCAATAGCATCCAAATCATCAGTGACATTTTCAATGTTTCCAGTTATGAGTTTGCCGAATAAATCCCCTCCTTTTAGTGGAAACAGGATTGACATTAGTATCCGATAAAATTATATTTCTGCTCTTCAAGTAAGCTATGTATGAAGCATCATCAAATTTTGGTATGGAATTGCAAATTTTATCCTGACGTTACGTTCGAATGAGTTATCTGGGCTTTTTAGTTTAATGTCATATAAATCATGAATTTGTGGTGCAGATTGATGACCGCCAAAAACACCTTGAATAATACTTTCTTCACCTATCTTATTCAATTTCATTTGTTTGGCACAAGAAGATAATATATACGAACGCTGAGATCCTGAATCAAAAATGGCTCTGATAATTTTCGCGTTATTTCCATTACTAATTTTGATTATAATTGTTTGCAAGAGGACAGTATTGGTTTAATTACTCGTTAAAACATTGTCAACTGTTTTGTCATTTTTGACATTGACGTCGGGACACATTATAGGAAAATGTTTTTTCGCACAAACTACACATCTTACGTATGCTCGACAGTTTTTACTAAGATGATTTCGTTTCAGACAGGAAAAACAACCCATCTTGCTCGTGATGAGGTTTTTCCTCTCTTCAAAAGGAAGTTTTTGTACCTTCAAACAATCTTGACTGTTGTGAGGCTTCTCGCAAAACAGGAAAATTGGATATTTCTTACCGCCTTTCTCTCCTTTAGAACTGATAGAATATAAAGCAGCTGCTGTATAGAGTTCACTCCCACCTTGCTTTCGATTTTCATTCGTGAATCTGTATTTTTCCTGTCGAAAACTTGCCTAGGCTAAAGTAATTCTCTCTTCTGATTCCACCTCGCTCCTCAAAAAATCTAATAATAAAAAAAGGTTCTCAGTATCTTCCTCACTTTTATTCCCAATTTGACCCATTTTGTTTATACTACTATTCCTATGTCTCTCCCAAACTTTTGATAAATCCTCAGGTAATGCAGACTCAACGAGAGGAAATAACATAGCAGCGTGCTTCTCTTTAGTGACCCCTAGTGATTCCAAAGCCCGCAACTGAGTCTCTAGTTTGTCATATAAATTAGAAAGTGTCATACTTGTAATCTTTTGTAGCTTGTTTCAAAACCAAACTCAGCAACTCTCTCACATATACTTCTATGAGTAACTCGTCCCTAGCAAATCTGGCCTTCAACTGGTCAATGGCAATTGTGTAGTTCGCCCTTGATGGAGGAAAACTATAAGTTCTCTAGCAGCCGACCCTTCCTCCGTACACTGAAGCAGATATTTATCCTCCGAGTCGATGTCTGGGTCGTCGTGGATTTTCCTGAATTGTCCCAAAAACCCGTTCAAGTTCTTAACGTTTCCATCAAACTTCCTCAATTCTATTTTCGGGAGTTGAAATTTTCTTTTATTATGGTCATTGTAACAACTCCGAGAACTACTATGATCGTCTTCTTCTGTTTTCTTCAAAAAGAACTCACATCTGGAACGGTATTTTATGAATTCTTTCCTGTGGAATTCGACGGTATTATATTCTTCTTCCAAGGATGTTTCGTCGATATCTTTTGATGAAATTAAAATTTCTCTGATGCATTCATCTGCCTTGAACAATCTGACGCCTTTGTCATCCAGCTGCCTCGAGATAGCCAACAGATCTTGCTTACTAGTAATCTTATCTAGCAACATTTCTTCTAACTCTCTGCATATCTTCAAGAAGTGTTTTCGCATGACTTCTCGTTCTTTCTCCATAATATCCATTTCCCAACCTATAAAGTCCTGTCAGGGTCGCCAAATGTAATTTATATGCTCAAAAATGGACTGCTTCGAAATTACTCAAAAACCGTTTGACAGTATTAACTTTTTATTTTTTCAAAAACTGACATTGTTTGATGTGGCAAGTAATGAACCCCATCTCCTTTTTCGGAATTCTCAGTCACTCGTTCAATAATCCCCAATGACTCCCATTCATCAAATACCCTCTCATAGTCAAGAACTTTATTCGAACTTATTATTTTTTAGTATTTGATAATAATCTAGTACGTGCTATTTCTTTGTTATTTGAGATTAATGGATGATCTTCGACCCATGGCAACGGAACTTCATATCTGTTATCATTGTTAACCTTGATTGTATCATAGAAATGTTTCAAAATGTTTTCCTCTTTCGATTTGACTTCAGCAGAATCCTTTATTCGTAAAAGTTCTTAATTTCACAAATCAGGTATTGAAAAATCAGTGAAGCCAGAAAATAGCTTTGTTTTTTGATTCATATTTCCCTATTAAAGTCCACCCAAAATGCGTTTCAATAGCATCCAAATCATCAGTGACATTTTCAATATTTCCAGTTATGAGTTTGCCCAATAAATCCCCTCCTTTTAGTAGAAACAGGATTGACATTAGTATCCGATATAATTATATTTTTGCTCTTCAAGTAAGCTATGTATGAAGCATCATCAAATTTTGGTACGGAATTACAAATTTTATCCTGATTCGAAACCTTGACGTTACGTTCGAATGAGTTATATGGGCTTTTTAGTTTAATGTCACATAAATCATGAATTTGTGGTGCAGATTGATGACCGTCAAAAACACCTTGAATAATACTTTCTTCACCTATCTTATTCAATTTCATTTGTTTGGCACAAGAAGATAATGTATACGAACGCTGAGATCCTGAATCTAAAATGGCTCTGATAATTTTCTCGTTATTTCCATTACTAATTTTGATTATAATTGTTTGCAAGAGGGCAGTATTGGTATAATTACTCGTTAAAACATTGTCAACTGTTTTGTCATTTTTGACATTGACGTCGGGACACATTATAGAAAAATGTTTTTTCGCACAAACTACACATCTTACGTATGCTCGACAGTTTTTACTAAGATGATTTTGTTTCAGACAGGAAAAACAACCCTTCTTGCTCGTGATGAGGTTTTTCCTCTCTTCAAAAGTAAGTTTTTGTGCCTTCAAACAATCTTGACTATTGTGAGGCTTCTCGCAAAACAGGCAAATTGGATATTTCTTACCGCCTTTCTCTCCTTTAGAACTGGTAGAATATAAAGCAGCTGCTGTATAGAGTTCACTCTCACCTTGCTTTCGATTTTCATTCGTGAATCTGTATTTTTCCTGTCGAAAACTCGCCTAGGCTAAAGTAAATCTCTCTTTTGATTCCACCTCGCTCCTCAAAAAATCTAATAATAAAAGAAGGTTCTCAGTATCTTCCTTACTTTGATATCCAATTTGACCCATTTTGTTTATACTACTATTCCTATGTCTCTCCCAAACTTTTAATAAATCCTCAGGTAATGCAGACTCAACGAGGGGAAATAACATAGCAGCGTACTTCTCTTTAGCGACCCCTAGTGATTTCAAAGCCCGCAACTGAGTCTCTAGTTTGTCATATAAATTAGAAAGTGTCATACCTGTATCTTTTGTAGCTTGTTTCAAAACCAAACTCAGCAACTCTCTCACATATACTTCTATGAGGAACTCGTCCCTAGCAAATCTGGCCTTCAACTGGTCAAATGCAATTGTGTAGTTCGCACTTGATGGAGTAAAACTCAGTATAAGTTCTCTAGCAGCCGACCCTTCCTCCGTACACTGAAGCAGATACTGGAATTTATCCTCTGAGTCGATGTCTGGGTCGTCGTGGATTTTCCTGCATTGTCCCAAAAACCCGTTCCAGTTCTTAACGTTTCCATCAAACTTCCTCAATTCTATTTTCGGGAGTTGAAATTTTCTCTTATTATTGTCATTGTAACAACTCCGAGAACTACTATGATCGTCTTCTTCTGTTTTCTTCAAAAAAACTCACATCTGGAACGGTATTTTATGAATTCTTCCCTGTGGAATTTGACGGTATTATATTCTTCTTCCAAGGATGTTTCGTCGATATCTTTTGATGAAATTAAAATTTCTCTGATGCATTCATCTGCCTTGAACAATCTGTCGCCTTTGTCATCCAGCTGCCTCGAGATAGCCAACAGATCTTGCTTACTAGTAGTCTTATCTAGCAACATTTCTTCTAACTCTCTGCATATCTTCAAGAAGTGTTTTCGCATGACTTCTCGTTCTTTCTCCATAATATCCATTTCCCAACCTATAAAGTCCTGTCAGGGTCGCCAAATGTAATTTATATGCTCAAAAATGGACTGCTTCGAAATTACTCAAAAACCGTTTGACAGTATTAACTTTTTATTTTTTCAAAAACTGACATTGTTTCTATCAACAACTTGAAACATAGGGCGATAAAATAAAATTTGGTAATTCCCAACAACATCACTTCTTATATGATCACTTTTCCCTTCGAATTCTTTTAGCATGTTCTGTATCTCAAATCTACTTCTCTATCCGATACTTCCAAATTTTTAACAGCCAAAACTTTGATCCATATTTTTGCTTCTATTTCATTTGTTGGAATTACAAACATTTTACAATTGGTTGGATGCCTATGGTTACATCCAGGAGCAAACGCTGCACCATTTCCGAAATAGAATAATTTTTCCAGCTAACTACAACACTAGCTCTCCTGATATAAACTCGACAATCACAAATATCCCGCTAACTTTGTTGCCCCACCAATAATCTACTACTCATCAATCTAAGACATGCGTGCCATAAATTTTGTAATGCATTATTATATTCACAAATTAATAGAAAATATACCATTTCTTTCAATTATTCTGCATCAGGCAGATGAAGGAAACTATTAAATATTTTTCATACAAAAGCGGTTCTGAGGAATGAGATTGAATACCTGAAAAAAACCGACAAAGTCGAAGAGTTTTTAGTTCCATAATATTTACATGGGAAATTAAATGACAGTTTTCCGTGATGGACCTGCGTTCGAATTTTGCGTCGAAAAATCCTAACCTAACTAATATGGTCTATTGGTTCAGACTTCTATTGTCAAGTTAAGTCTACTGACAACCCCAAACAGGAATCAGAATTTCGATGTTAAAAAACATGGCATCCATAAATCCAATGCCAGACAACTTCACGGGATGTCTCTTCAGTGACACTCGGCTGACCTTGTGACTACAAGGGTTTTTGAACTCTATGTCTCTCAAAAGACAAAAATCCAAAATTTTCTCCGTTGAGAATGGTTTCAGTTTTTTGTCAAATCTATTAAATGACGAAATCACCATAGACAGACAGTTCGAAAGGCATTGTATTCGCAGGTCCGGTGGAGTACCACTGAAGAGATCTCTGGTGGGTCGAAACTGCTGTCTGGTATAAGATTTTTGAATGTAATTTCTTCAACCACTACTATCTGAAGGTTTTTCAGTTAGTGAACCATTTCAACACACTTTGCATCGGTCAATCGTAGAATTCCCCCGCATCTGGAAGATTTTAACGAAGTCGTGTTTCAACGCGTCCCGACGCCGATCACCGCCGGCGTTAGCGTCGGATCGCGCTCTCTTCTTCCCGACCATTTTAAAGAGGAGTTGCCATGCGACCCGCGAACGGCAACTTCCAGCTTCCTCTAATTAGCGCGGCTCCGGCATCCGATTTGGCGCGCTCACAATCACCAGTTATACACTTTAGATCATCGCCGGGGGCTGAAGGGGGTGGAGAGCGTTCGCCGCCACCTCCTCGAGGCCCGAGGCGTAGGTGAGGCCCCCGCTAATGAGGCGGTTGCGATTTTAAAGCCGCTTACGAGGATTAATTGGGACGGGTAATTGAGGGGGTGACTTGGGGGCTGATGGTTACCTACGTGTTGTTTTTTCGGGGGTGGCTGCCGCGGCTCCACCTGTGGTTGCTTGCGGTCAGATTGAGGATAGCACGTGGCCAAAACTGCTTCGTGATCGGTTCGAGATGAATCCGACTAATTAGCGAGGAAAATGATATGGGTGTTAACGATACGACTCATAAGGATGTGACAGATAAGGGGGGTTCACTATTCAGCTATTGATTTCGATGATGCTATTGGATACTTCTTTGTTTGTATCGGATAACTTTCTTTGGATTTGATAGACACCATTATTTTTTTGGTTCCAACTCCAATTGTCAATAAATATTACCCTTTCAACGAGCTCATTGAGTCGCAAACAAAAATTGGAAGTTATATATCTAAACAAGGAAACTGATGATGAACGGTAAAACAAATTTAATTCAATAAAATTAAATAACGCGGTGAATAATTCACAAAAAATATTCAAATGGAAAAAAATGAGAATATGAATAAATGAACAAATAGTTTGTGTTGAACAAATATAATGAAATGGGGGACTGGATTCAAGGTTATACAATCGAAAATAGACAACTCGGTTGAACATACGAGTATTTCGAATGTTTTTTCACGTTCTCATTGTCTGGGAAAATGTTTGACTTTCAAATGCTCACCGAAGATGAGATTGTTCAAAATTATCTAATGTCAAAAATTGTTCTAAAAAAATTGAGTACTTTTCATATTTATAAATTGAGTACTTTTCATATTTATAAATTGAGTACTTTTCATATTCATCAGCTATATTCAGAAATAATTAACACTATACAATCATTAAAGAATAACAAATCACCAGGAATCGATAGAATTAAATAAGAAACCTTGAAAGAAGAATCAATATCAGGACCGCTAGCTTACATCATAAATGAAAATATTTCTGCAGGCACATTTCCAGAGAGATACAAACATACAATCGTACTTCCTATATATAAAAATGGCGATCGAAAATATGTTATTAATTACAGACCCATCTCGATTATAACTAGCTTTGCAAAAATTTTCGAAAAAATATTACAAATTCGACTTTCCGAATTTCTCACGAAATACAAAGTGCTCTCGGATAAACAATTTGGGTTTCGTGAGGGAATTTCCGCCCAAGATGCGATATTGAACCTAACCACCGAAATATATTCGAATCTTGACAGTAGTAGACCATCTTTGTGCATTTTCAGCCATGCTCTAAGGCAGATATTAGAATAAGAAGTAACCAACTGGAATTATTCGAATCGTATTTTTCAAGAAGAACCCAGTGCGTAAAGATAAATAATGTTCAGAGTGAGTTTCGAGCAGTGGAGTATGGCGTACCACAAGGCACTATATTAGGACCTGTTTTAATCAATATATATCTGAATGGACTGTTCTCTGTCCAGAGCTGTGGAAAAATTATAACATACGCAGATGACACAGCAATTCTTTACTCTTCACATGACTGGTGTTCCTTGAAGCAATCAGTTGAAACGGACTTCGAACTCAAACAATCAACTATCAATTATACTAAGACCTTCCTCTTACCACTTTATACAAATGAAATATCTTGCCCGAACTTCCAAAACCTGATTATAGACCAAAAGACGATTATACAATCATGTACAGAAACTAAATACCTAGGTGTAATAATTGATTCTAAGCTCAAGTGGGACAAACAGATAAACTTTGTTATAAAAAAGATACAACATTTCATCTTCAATTTCAAACTACTGAGAAGCATACTCGATGTAAAACAAATAAAGACAATATATCTTTCACTCGTGGAATCTCATTTATCCTTTGGCATATTGTCCTGGGGTGGAATGGGAAAAACCATACTCAACCGACTTATAATCACACAGAAAAAAATAATAGAAATAATGCTCAATAAAAACCTCACTTACTCAACCAATAAACTTTACAACGAATCAGGACTACTGGATCCTAGACAACTCTACATGATCTCCATTTTAACATTTGACAAACTCAAACTGAACCAGAAAAGAAAGGAACACCAATACAATACCAGAAACAGATAAAATATATATAGCTCCTTATATGACAAAAACAAAAGGCCGGAAAATTTTTTCATATCTTGGCCCTTAACTTTACAACCACCCACCTGATCTTATAAGGAATTTCTCTAACAATTATCATTAAAGAAACACCTTAAAGAATTTATTATGTCACTATCACGTGAAACTGTTCATAGTATCATAGAATCGCAATCAATCTAACTTCATAGTATATGCACAAAAAGCCCAAGAGGCTGAGGTGCTGCTGGTGACAGGACCAGCATCCGATAGGAAAAAAAAAAAAAACTTCATAGTAGTAGTTACCAGAATCTATGATACAATGGGGTTAGATGGAAGAGCAGATGTATGTTAACTGTTATATTATATTACACATTGTACAGTACTCATTATTACATACAAACTGAATCTCGCCCTGACTGCATAATCAAAATGTGATTTATCTTCAGAATTGGTAATAAAGACATTTATTATTATTATTATCATTATAATGAGGATTGTATTATGTATTTACCACAGTATTAGCATTCCATTCACCAGCAAACACTCATTAACATATACTAATCTTGAAAAAGTATATTCTCCTTTTCTTGATTTTTGATGTTCTTATTATTATAATTCACTTATCGTTATTGTTTATATATACCCTATATCTTCTTTATTTTTATTTTACTTGATGTACCTTATGTTATTATTGTATATGTAGTATGTATGTATTCTCTTAGCTCCGTACAAGCTCGTCTTACAGGAGTGGAAATGTGTTCTCTTGTCAATATTTGTACAACATTATTCCATTATTTTATGTAACCATATATTGGCAATAAACGTAATAAAAGTTCTAACATTGATATGTCGAGCAGGTACGGACTGTTGGGACACCTGTTATGAAATACTTACGTACTGTAGAAGCCAAAGAGAGGTTGAATAATCGTATTTAAAAAACTCATATTAAAAGAAAGTTCTCATAAGATTCTAGTGAAAAACCGAAATTTTCGAAAATTTTCTATAGATACAACTGGGATGAGCTTGCGAAATTGCGTTATCTAACATGAGTCTTAAAACCTTTTGTAGAAATCAATTACCTTGACACCAAACTGATACTATTTGCACTCGACGCGCGTCTCGCAAAGCAACTTTTTACTTCTGTACTTTCACCAGCGCTAATAATTTATATATTTAATAATTTTCGGAAAAAAAAGAGAATCGAAAAAAAATACAGAGAAAGATAGAAAAAAAGAGATAGAAGAGAGAGAAAGAGAAGGGAGGGGATTAAGATTGTAAATTGAATAAAAATCTAATCGCAGTCTTTATATTTAATGTCAGTTTTTCTCTTGAAGATGCTCACATTGTCAACGAAACGCGCTTCGAGTGCGAATAATATCAGTTTGGTGTTAGGGTAATTGATCTATACAAAAAGTTCCGAATTTCACACCAAAGGTTCATCTTTCATCGTTTATGACTCTCATAGTGTTCATTCCTTATCAAGTAAAAATTAACTTCTAACGATATACGATATACAAGCACACAAAGAGTTCTGCTATATCCATACTGTCACTCATTTCTTCGACGTTTCTCTTTTTGATATTGATATGAATAATACAATACGAAAGCAAATTCCTCTAAAATGGGATGAAAAATATGCCCATAGAAACAGAAAAACTTGTCATAGAATGGACAGCCCGATATTCGTATAAAAAGGTACTCGAACGTATATCACTTCGAGCAACCCAAGAAAAAGAATCCGTTGACGTTCGACACCGAAACAAAAAAAATCGAAGCGCTCCTTATTGGCTCTCCTCCGTTGCGGTGTCCCGTTGGCCGGCCGCTCCAGCGGGCAATCACGGTGATGTATCTGTTATTTGTCAAAGCAGCAGGAGCAGCAGGAACTGTGGCGGCGGTAGCAGGAGCGGCCGGCCGAAGAGAGATTGCGGTCTCTTTTTATGTTTCCGGTCGAGCGGAAGTTCCGCCCGGCTACCGGTCGATATATCTACGTGCAGTTGCAGATTAACTTCCTGTTTCCGCAGCCAAGATTCGCGTTTTTAATGACGACACGTTTTTTCTACTTTTTTCGAGTTCGGAATCGTTATACGTCCGCCGGGATGTGCGAGTGTTGGTGACGTCGAGACGGAATCGCCAGCAGAAACGGATGCGTGTCAAGAGCAAGGACATTGAACATTATTACAGAGGATGGCCTATTCCTTATACTGCTATGTAATCCTATCAACTGACGTGACCGCGATACCTTCCGTATTTCATTTTTTTTTTTCGTGATGAAATGAAACTGATTATATATGCAGATCCACATGAAAGGGAAACCGCGTTTTGTTCACAGAACACCGCACGAATCAAGGCACATTGGATAAAGATTGTAAGCCCCAGGAAAAACCTTCCTTGGCAAGGAGTTCTAAAGTTCAGCTGTTCTATTGGAAAAAGATCCCTGAGCAAGAGAGGTTCGGCAGGTCTCCTAGCCACAATGAACTTCATCACAGAGGATAGGCCGTTCCCCGTACTGCTATGTAATCCTGTCAACTGATGTCACCGCGTTACCTTCTGTATTTATATTTCGTGATGAAGTTGAACTTATATTTTTATATATACACAGATTCACATCAAAGAAAAGCCGCGTATTGTTCGAAGAACACCGCGTGAATCAAGGCAGCGGGAATGCAAGTAAAATTAAGTTTAAATTTTCAAAGATTGCATGCCTCAGGTGAAACCTCCATCGGTAAGGAGTTCCAAAGTTCAGCGGTTCTATTGACAAAAGATCCCTGAGCAAAAGAGGTTCGGCACGTATCCAAGCTCACAACGAAGGGGTGAGAATTCTGCACTGGCAAGGGTGGAACGATTGACGACAATTCACAAGAGCACTGACCGAGGAAATATATTCAGAACAGAGACAAGAAGTGAGTGAATCCGTGAGCAAAGAATCACCAACAAAACAGATTGATTTTCTCTGAAAAGAATCAAGAAGTTTCAGTGAATGTTTTGGTGCCGAGCTCTACACATGATAACTATATTCCAAGTTTGAACTATAATCTAATGCAATTCAAATCATCTTTCGAACAATCCGTTCAGGCCAGTCTCAAATTACCTACACAGTAGGTTTCGACTGTCACCTGTCAGAAAACAACTACTTCCCTGGCTAATACTACGAAGGGCATTGAATTACATCCGACCGTCGATACAAATGAAGGAATTGATTTTCAATTATAGGGACGGACACACTTGCAGACCGGTTTCGGGCTTCAAGTATGCCCACTGACTGTCAAATGTTTTTACATTTTCCTCGCAGGAGGAATGGACGAATTCGGTTTGCTTTTGGAATACCTCGTCCATTGGTAGATGGCGCAATGACTTCGTTGTTCGCATCAGCTTTGGTCGGAGCTTGATACTCTGAAGGATTTTGATTTTTGATTATGGGAAGTCAGCGATTTTATGTTGATGATGGCATTGCCTTGTACTGACGAGTGGCCAAATAGCCCGAAACCGGTCTGCAAGTGTGTCCGTCCCAATAATTGAAAATCAATTCCTTCATTTGTATCGACGAAAGAAAATAACAAGTAATGACATGAATTCACAACAATAAAAATGAATATCAATAATAAAACATTCAAGAACTCAAAGAATATATGTTCTTGGTTATATATAAGACATCGCGCTGACGTCACTGACAGTATAATAAAATTGGCCAATAGGGCCATCCTCTGTAATCCTGTTCAACGCCCTCGTATCAAGAGGACGGACAAACTAAAATTCTTCCTTTGGAATCCTGGGTGTTCCTGCTTGATTGATCGATCAGATACCGAAATGGTAAACACAAACTTATTCACAAACTCATATGTGATGAGATTTCTTCGGAAAAATGATAATTTTCATAAGGAATTTGAGTTTGAAAAATTTTTTTCGAGCTATTCTTCTTCGAATAGATGTGAAATAAATACAAGATTTGTAAAAAATGAACAGTCTCTATTGATATGTGTATATAAATTATTCATTCACAAAGAAGAATGAAAGAGTCTATCAATACAGGTACTCAAATAAAATTTTTATAGAAAATTTATGTCGACTTGATATCATGTAAGAATGAAAAAATATTCGAGGTAAAGAAGCTGGAGCACCCCTTTTAATCAAGAATGTAATAACATATTGAACAACAATATCCAGCTCAACCAGAGTACTCTAAGAAACCTCTTAACACTTATCCACCCGAATTTTTCACCACGCCGGAGGACCAACCCTTTCAATTCAAAAAAGAATTTAATTACATGATTCATCTAGCACAATCCAAATTCTCAGAAATAACACTGTTTACTTTTTCATAAATAAATCTCACTTCGCTAGGGGACCAGGGTGGTAAATTGCAACCCGTAAAATTGAAAATGGAATTTGATCAAGAAATAATTTTTTGAGCATCATTTTGGATTCGAATTCAACGCATCAAGGGACGTTGAATATAATTTTTTTTTTCTCGCTAGTGCTTGAAAACAAAACCTCGGCTCGGTTTACTTGGTTGTAATTCCCTATAAACTCTAGTTCTGTGAAAAGTGACACTTTGATTTTGACGATAATTTGTGATTCTACTTTTGATTCAGAAGTGAACATCAAATCTTCCATAAGTCTTCCAGTTTGGTGCTAACTGAGCTGCATTCGTTAATTTATTTCTGTCTAGGTTCGTACGTAGAGGAAGCTTCTGGTATATCCAGGGATCATCGTGATGACCAAGAGGATATGATACAAACTTGTTAGTTCAACATTTTTGGAAGAAATACTGTTAGAAATCGCATTAGCTGACGTCGAGTTCCACCGACTATAATATATGAAGGCGAAAATGAACATAAACAAATACCACGGTAGGTGCACCCATCCCGTAACTCTTGTCAACCCTCCCGCGAGTCTCAACATTAAGACAATCCCCTCAATATCTCAAAGGATTACCTCCTCCACGACAAAGGACCGTCTGAACGGAACGCATAGTAGTCGCGATCCTCCGTCTGTCGGTCGCTCGAATATTTCACGTCGGAAATACAACGGTAATAATTACATGACAGCTGAATACGGTGTCAGTAGCAAATCACAATTAAAGAAGTTGAATCACAATTACCGAGTCACGGATATTGAATTTTTGACATAAATAAAACAAGCGAGCATCTTCGTTTCTTTCGAACGCTATGCGCGCGTTCGTTTGTTTGACGTGCGTGAAAGGCCGGCGGCGCGTGGGACTCTCATTCCGATATATGTTATTCGATGATCTTTTGTTATTGTCGGATGGTTGTTAGCGATGAAGGATTGGTCTGGCGTGAATTGACAAGTGGAACAACACAAGTGCAACTTTTCCTCCTGAGGGTAAGGAGGAAAGGGCAAGACATTTTTTTACCACCTCTTTCTCAATGGAATGTGAACAATTCTGGAATATTACATTTGTGTAATAAGATACAAGATTCACATGCTTTACTACTTTATAGCGATTTCTTCGCCGCTATCGAAGTTGAAAAATGAGAAAATTTGAACGTTACGTTCAAAAGTCAGTCTACTATACAGTGAGTCAGAAAAGAACTACAATCCAAAATCCAACTACAAAAATCTTCCTCTAGTAAGAGGAATGGTCAATGGTCATATTTCCACCTATTTTCGTTATATATTGAACTCTTTTATTTACTTCACTGCTGGTGCTTTGGCAAAAAATCAGAAAATCAAAATATTGCCTGGCATGAATACTGTGAATATCTTATGATAGAAAATTATGCTTCAAGTCATATCTTCATAGCCAGAGACATTTGCACTGAAGAATATTCTATTTTTTGTTATAATATACATTCTTGTTGATCTTTCAACAGTTATATTTTGTCCTGCATAATATTTTTGTAGAATTGTCAAAAAAACTTGACATTTCTGCATCTTTATTGATGAGTTAATCTTTACTTTTTTTCACCGTTTGGAAGGAGATACAATAATTTGTTAGAAAACTCATTCTTGTTATTCAAACTATCGTCTATATATGCTTCTGTTACGGAGATAGATTTCCAGTCACCATGACGTTTCATGGATATAATGATACCACCTGAATTGGCCAAAAGGATGACATAGCTTCTTCTGAAACAGTAACATGTCTTCTCCAAGCTATTTTTCAATCAAGCTGGGAATTTCTCCTATTCCATTTTTCTCCACATGTTGGTTTATACATTTTCATCTCGACTATTTCAAAAATAATCTGTTACATTTGTATGAGAGAATCAGAATTCGAAACAGTCAACATTCTTGCGCAAAAGGTCCTTCTATCAGGTATTTTAAAATCAATACAGATCCAGAATATTCAATGGTATCATATATATATATATATATATATATATATATATATATATATATATATATATATATATATATATATATATATATATATATATATATATACAAAAACCACCATATTTTTTAAAACACATGATTCTTAGTATCTTCTTTCGAGAAATCAATAGATCATCAAATAAGATTCCAAATAACAAAATAATGCTTGGATAATTTAATATAAACAGAGTCAATATCATCATTCCATTATAATTGGAAGTCAATGTTCAACCCTAAGAATTTGACTGATTTGATCTGTACAATAGATTTAGCTCTAACCAATATACTGCAGTCCATTTCTCTGGGCGAGAAAACAATGGTATTAGATTTTTTGCTATTTAGTACCAGGCCATTTCTGGCGCATTATCCAGGCATATTTGCAACCGCAATATCAGCCTGCTCAGATAACCCTTCACAAGAAGAAGAATTCAATATGATGGACCTGTCATCAGCAAACTGTACAGTACAATGCTGTTGATTATTGTTGGAGATGTCGTTGACGAATAAGAGAGAATAGAACCCAGTACACTAGCTCGGGAAACACCTCTTAGGATGTTACGATTTCCAAAATGATATATTCCCGATTCGAGCGGAATCTCCATAGATCGAGATATGCCAGTCAGATATGTCTCAATCCATTTAATACTAATAACAAAAATTAGGACAACCTACAAATAAGAAATATTGAAATTACTACTAATCTTACAAATTATGATTATAACTGTACCTCATAAAGTGAATTTGTTTCATTATCAGTATCTTGAATAAATGTATTGATATCATCCTTCTATAAAACTCTAGATTTCTTTCCTAGTTATCGACGCTTTTGTTCTTAATGACTGGAACCAATTTTGAAAACTTCCTTATATCAATATTTTCCTTAACATTCAATGTACTTTTCGATATTGAGTAAACACTTATAACGTAGGACATTCGATAATTTTTGACTTGTCCTCCAAAGAGCATACAAGCACATTTTTAAAAACCTTTATTTACATGTTTCCTCGGTATCCGACGCTTTTGTTCCTAATGACCGGGACCAATTTTGAAAACATCCTTATATTAATATGTTCCTTAACATTCAATGTACTTTTCAACATTGAGTAGACTCTCCATAACGTAGGAGGTTTTATAATTATTGATTTTTCCTCAAAATTGCATATGAGCACATTTTCAGAAACTTTTTTTACATATATCTTGTCGTACCATTCACGAAATTGGTCATGGTTTCTCTAACTTGGACTTGGCAAGTAACATAATAGCTTTCTCGAAGGATATCTGATGGGCTATCACTACCACAATCATTATTACAACATCCATCTTCTTGAAAACAACTTGGAATCGAAGCAACTAGGAGCAAACACAGTCGAACAGTCAAAAACGCGGCGTGCCAACAAACCGTTTCTATAATAACGACACAGAAAGACCAGTGGATGCTGTGAAATTGTACGATAACTTATCAAGACAAAAAAATACGTCAAGATGTATTGGAAGTATTTATTTTCAATATATTTCAGACGATGTAAATTCACATTCACAGTTGTAGCAAAAATTGTGTTCATATTTCGTGTATAAAATTCGTGTTTTCGTGGCAGATTCGAGAGAATTTTCTGCCTCGACATGCGGTCTCGGAAAAGAATAAACACCCTCATGTGCCTTTAAAAACACTCATTTTCCGCACCTAATACAAAAATTACTATTGTCTATTGAATGTTCATTACATATTTCATATTGAGAAACATATTGTGTATAATTTTAGCGATTTTGTTTCGAATAAAGTCTATATAGGAATATTGTCCTCTGCACCTCCATAGGGTACGCTGTAATATGTCTACCTTGAAAATTCCCTAAATCCATACGTACAACACACACCGGCAATCCAAATAGTTCGCGCACAGAGCTCCAACGGCAGAACATTCGCCACATACTTAACATTCACGTATTATTTATTGCGCATTAATTCCGGCCGAGGGCTTCCTCCCCTTCCACCCCCTTCGCCCTCGGACCCCGACGGGCCGCGGAGACCCCAGCGCTTAATGTGACAACTGTAAATCTTTAATATTGCAGATGACCATCCAAGTTGAATGCGGCTGGCCCGCGCGGGGTTGCGGACCCAACAATATTAATAACATCCTACTTAAATTGTTATTTTCGATTGTCGTCTTTTTTTCTGTTCGGACCTGGACGGTGGGTGGCTGAGCCTTCTCGTTCTCGTCACGTGGAATGTTTCGCTAGAAGACGACGTGTGTTGTCTGGGGATGAACAAATGATCGCATACCAGAAATGGTTCTGGTACTTGCTGTACCATCAAGAGATATGGGGATTCTGCCCCTCCTATAGTGAGGTATTGAGATGGCTAAATGGTGACATTTGGACAGAACAACAAGTGGTAAAATAAAAGGGTCATTATCAGAACATTTCGCACTTGCTTCAGGGGTTTCCCAGGGAAGTCCCGTTTTTCTTCAATAGTATTGAAGATTAATATTTGGCGTGCATAAAAAACACTCACTTCAATGTATTTTCAAATTATTCAAAACCATACACGAAAATCAATACAATTGTTCACTTTTGGATGCAGGACATTGATGCGCTTTCCCTATGGTGTAAAACTTGCTTGATATCAACATAAGATATCCATAAAAGAGCTAAAAGTTCTTGAATCGGTATGTTGATCAGAGAGTGGGAGTGGGATTTCCACACGAAGCACGAACACATAGTCAATCAATCACTGAAAACGCTAGGTTTTATTTGTAGCATAGTGTAAGCTTTTCCATTTCGAATATCGGCCTATTCCTCAGAAAAATCGCAGAAACAGGTCAATTTTGTATTCCAACATAAACATTTTGATGTTTAGTCCAGTCCAATTTCGAAAAATTCAATTGGCATGAGCGTTCAAGACATTTTATTCTCCAAACAATTGTGTAATTATGGAGAAAATTTTTTGCTCAAGTAGAAATCCAATGAAATCAGTAAATTTGAAGTCATCTGATCGAACACAACCAATCAGAACGAAATTATACTGGAAAGATCCCATGTTCTCTTTTCACTTCATTATTTTTCCATGGATACATACAAATTGATTTATTTCGATTTTGACGTTTCAAATATTCAATATTTCAAAATGTTACCATTTGGTTGTAATACTATCTAGAATATTAATGAAATTTTATACCAAAAGCAACTGTTTATAATAAAAAAATTGTATGGAAAGCATTCATGGACTTTTGCAATGGTAGAATGTATCATTAAAATGGAAATCGCGTAGAGGAGTGATAAGCGTCAATTTTAAAGGATTGGGCTGTGCACATGAGAACAAAAGATGGTACATATTTTCAAGAAGATGAAGTGAAAAATGGAACAGGATAAATTGGTTTTGCTCTGTATTTTTCAATAATTAGCAAAAATATTTCTATCTGAATAACCCTGGAACATAAATGAATGAATGATAATGATTAAAAATATTATAACAAGTTTTTCAAGCTTGTTGCTCATAGGAAACAGACCTCCGCCTACGGCGTCGGTCTGTTTCCAAGCAACAAGCTTTGGAAATTTGTATTAAATTTTTTACGAACAATTATCAATGTCCTTGGGTTATTACTATTGAGAATAATGCTGAAAAATAACAAAAATAATACTTAACTATATTCGAATGAACTCTATCACAACAATTGATGTTTTAATCAATATCTCTACAAAAAAACATTTTCAGTTACAGCCCTGCGCTTTGAAAAATTTCACGAAACTCGTACACCTGCAATACATGGTTCCGAAATGTGTCTCACTTTAAGTCTGATTCAAAACTTATGTTATGCATTTTCGTCCATTCTTCTCCCCATTTTTGTTAGTCAGATGCCAAGGGTAGCTTCATTCATGTTCCTTGTACCTACAAAGTCTTTTTCTTATAACTTTCAGCGATCTTTCTGGGTGCAGTTAAAGAAAGTCACATCTCTCATATTTGATTATGGGAGCACAAGTGTCATTACAAACCATAGCTCGCTCAAGCAACAGGAGTAGTTTCCAGAAGATTTTTTTCATCATTTTCCAAGAATGTGTCGATTGGTTCCTATTCAGGTGCGATAGCAGCTGAAGTCAAATCTCTTTACAGTACCATAAATATGCCCAGCACTGCTCCTACCTCGTTTGAACCAAGTAGAAAACGACATAATCGGTAATCATTCTTGAAAACTGGCGAACCATATTGACAAATTCAATTCGGACAGTGCGTCCAAGCCATTGGACCCATTGCTTCCATCCAGATTTTCGAAGTTTTGGTAATTCACCGATATTCGATTCCCATAGCCAAACGATATATTATTGGACAATTTTTTGTGAATTTTAGTGGTGCGTTTTCTACGTCGAATGTCATCCCCTCCATTCACGTCATCAAAACAGAAACGTTATCGATGATGGCACATGCCACATAGTTCTAAAATCACCGTTGCGAAAATTCGCTCTAGAGTGAATTCGAAGTAGTGAGAATTTGCCGTAAAGAGAATTCGACCGGCTTCAGTAACTGATGGACTTGGCCGTTACTCAATTAAGATCCACGATAACGTATTTAAAAAAAAACTTTATTGTGTGATTTCCACCAGACAGTTCACCAAATCGTTACAACTGTTTCATTTTAAATTTTTAATTTCTTTATCACAGGCTTTTTCAATCATGTGAACCCAGAGACCAGAATAAAAACGTCAGTTGACCTTGAAAAATTTACGTTCGAAACCTCCGATCGTGAAGATATAATTACATCGTTCCACATCGAAGAATGTTGAAAGCTGGAAATCCTACAGATTGTTCAAATTTTGCAACGATTGAATGTTTCCTCACCTTCCTTCTATTTATCTATTAAGTTATGTGCATATAGAAAAAAATTACTACCACTGAATGGTTTGAAGTTAATAATTTGGGTTCCGATATTTTGTGATCGGGTAGTAAATAAAAAAAAATTAAATGAGAAATTGTACTTTTATTTGTGTCAGAATAATAGACCCAAATTCAAAAATCGTGTGTTAGGGATGCCACCTCATCAGTCTCTTGAAATAATGAGTTCTACACTATACAATAAGTTTGCCAGAAGCAGATGGAATTGAGTTGTCTGAACGATTTCTCTCCTCCTCTAAAATGTTCTACCACCACTACGATTAGATGGGTATCCGGATATCAGATCTGAACTCACAATACGGCAGAAGAAAATATTCATTAGAACTGATTGCGGTACTAACGAATGCAAAGTACGACCGTGAGTCAATGGTACCTCATTAAAGGTTATAACGACCAGGTGTTTGAGTAACGAATTTATTTTCGAACGGTACATACTTCATTATAACAAGAAATATTGCGGTTGCATATTGCTGCGTGTTGATAAACACTATCACTACAAGTTGGATTGTTGTCAGAAAAAACACTTGAAAGTTATAATGTGCTCGCTACCGTTAGAGATGAGGTTACCACAAGAAGAATATCGTTCAACAACTCTCAGTCTGGATATATAGATAAATGTCATTTTTTTGCAACCTTCCATAAGTCCGATCAGAGAATTAAACGGGTGCCATCAATACAGAGCGTAGACACAAAAATTCTCATATCGATATCATATAGGAAATATGCGTAAAATTCTAGGTATTTAATTATTTTGTTATTATTCAAACCTATACAATATTATATGAAAGTGAAAAATTAAGGGGGGAAATTCAAACTAGCAAACCCCCGTCACCACTATTAATCAGGATAACCGTGTTTTGAATATTTGGGTATTGTAGTTAACTTTTAGGAGGGCTTCAGAAAATGCTCACTATGCTCACTATTTTCTGAATATCCGAGCTTTCGGAAATTTTCATTTCCTTAAGAAAGAATATCTACAACGGATTCAGGCTAAGAAGTGATATAAATATGAATGTAGAACTCACCAAAGTTAGATCAAAATAAATTGGCAATATAAATACATGAATAAGAACTTTTCACTGACAATTTACAATTTTCATTTACATTTTTGTATGTGAAAACCAGACCAATAAAATCAGTCTGAATAATCCACGTATATTCGAAAGAGTTTTTATCCGAAGCAATGGACCGAAAGTTTTGAAAGCATTCGAAAAAGTCGAGTTGGTCGTCAATCAAATTTGGTTGAGGTTTGAAATTGAGGACTCATCAATTTTCATTCTGAAATTTTGAAAAGTTTCAGTACATTCCCAACGTGGAGATTGATTGGAATCAATCAATCATGTCAATTTCACAACTTCAAGCCGAAATAGTCAAAGATAAAACTCCCACACGATACAGGCCCGACAATGCACTGTATTGCATTATAATTTTTTTCTCAAATGCAGACCTATAGTTTTATCATTTGTTATTTGGGAGGCATTTTCATCATATAATTGACCACAAATTGCAACAGAGGCATTCATCTGAGTTTCTATTCGAAAAAAGTCAGCAATTGTTTTGTTCTTGAATCATATCGTATTCCACTTTTTTTGCGATAAAACACTTAAAAATATGGAATCTCTACACCTCATTCCACCTCCTTCAACCTTTTGTATTAGCCAATATTTATATAATAAAGAGAGAAAGGATATGCGCATTGAAGTGATAATGTGGAGGACAGAATTATGATTCTAGACTTGAATTACTCTAACCTTCTCAACCTCTCTTTATCTGCTACATTGAGGGAGGAAGTATTCTATCTTGCTCACTCTGAAGTCCTTAGGGCCAGTCCATTAGTTATAATGTATATGCATCTTACCAATTCGAACTGTAGCACACTTACATCAAAACAATATAACACGATATCTTACACTAATGTTTTTGTACGTTCGCATCGCTTGGAATACGAAAAAACATTTCATCGGGTGTATCTCTGAGAGTGTTTTTGCAATTTCGTACAATACAATACTTGTAAGAAAAGTTTGTCAGCTACTTCTATGATCATGTTTAAGTGAATGACACGGTGAAAGTAAACAAACACAGGACATGTCCCGTGATGTCTTCCAATGCGCGTGCTACAGGGTGGGGTTCGAACGATTCGATCTTATGTTTTTTGGATCGCTGATCACGAATTTATCAGTTACCTAGTTGATTAGTTATTGACAATTTTATTGCAAAAATGGCTATTTTCCACGACTTCCCATCGAGATAGGCCAGTTCTGGTCACAGTAATCGATTCTATGGGAAAAATTACAAAAATAATATGGTCTTCGTTGACAATTAAGTAATTAGTATCATTGAGATGTTTAATGAACAATTCGTTCGAGTAAGCGTATGAGCACTGTATATTCCTTCCGCGAGTGCTTGAAGTTCACGCTTACTCCTCTGATCGATAATATGATTGTATTAATTATTTCAACTATCATTATTATGGTATTTACATGAATCTATGACAGAAGCTTTTGAAGTGATTTTCATTAAATAACTTTCATCCACGACTATTGTATAATGTATCCTTTATACGTCTGTTCGCTCGACCTTAGTAATACCTATTATTCATTAGGGAATAATGAGTCATAATTCATTACTGTCAAATACCTCATTGATATTCAGCTACAAAAATTATATTGTTTTGCAACAAAAATTCGGTTTTTGAAATTTTATCGGGTGAACCACCAAATATATTCAATTCAGTTCTGACCTTCATATAAAAAAAGGAACATCTACACTGAGCTATCAGCGACTATGAACGGGCGTGTCATATGGAAATGTCATATGGAAATGCTTTTGAATCCATATTGTATGAAATTTTGTTAGAAGAAAATAATAGTGTTTCCTAAAATATGTACCTATGTAATTTTATAAAATTTTCCAACAAAAAAAACTTCACATATTTTTTATTAGTCGTGGATAAAGTATAGTATTCTACTCGCGTACAATAGCTATTAGTCTCTCGATGATTTCAACCACTCTCCTACGGCTCGTAGCCGTAAATTTCACCTCGTGAATAATAGCCATCATTATACATAATATACTATTTCCACCGATGTCACCGTCGTTAATTTCTCGCAAATTAAATGACATTTATTATTTTTCACGTGCTCAACTGCCGAGATCCAGTTCCCAACTGAAGTTTTTCGTGTAGTAACAATTTGGTCAGGTGTAAAAAAAGTTTCCATTGCAACGGATGATGATTTCGATTTCCTACAAAGGAATGAAATTGAAAAGGCCGTTTCTATAATAATGGGTTAAATATTATATATATGTATATATATATATATATATATATATATATATATATATATATATATATATATATATATATAGGTAATTTTTTAATATTTATTGGGAAGTTCATTGGTTCAAATAATGTCAATAATAGTTTATATCAGGAACTCTAGATACCAGCCGGTGTTGCTGCTACGAAAAGTCTCATACCAGTGCATACACTGGCGAAAAAGTTTGACATTCAACTTTGTTCAGCACTTCCTGCTTCACAACATTCAACTGCAGCAGACTACATAAGTAAAATAGGAGCTAAGCCTAGTTGATGAAAAAGGTTGAGACGGATTTTTTGGTCAAAAAAATTAAATCAAAGGTTTGATTGATCAAAGAAAATGATATCGTGACAAAAAAATGAAATATGATGCCCGAAGACGATTGCGGGTACCAGCGATTGAAACGTCGTGAGTACACTCAACTTTAAACTTGGTTTCAATATTTGTTCATAAAACTTCATTCATACATTTTTTTGTTCAAACATTTTTTTACTCTGCTATTTCGTTTTCGATATTTCATTTTTTTTATTGCAATATTCAATATTATTTTCTTTAGTCAATCAAACATTCAATTGTATTTTTGTTATCAATAAATTGTTTTCAACCTTTTTCGTTTGGATTTAATTGCCTTATTCGATTTGTATTTTCATAAGTTTTTTTGTTATTTCGGTTAGTAACAGGTTAATAATTTATACCATAGAAGTCCGAACCAATATCTTTCATTAAAAGTTCCATTGAGAATGCAGAAAAATATCTGATTCGAATTTTGAAAAAAGACATATTTGTACAACTTATGATTAACTACGCTATCACACGTACCACTATGGAAATGCAGTTTCTGTTCTAGATCTGCCTCCTACGAGTAAATCGATTCAACTGCATATTTAGAAATCTTTTACGTTACTCAACAACAAATTAATTTAATTTCAAGCTGATTACATGTTATTAAATATCTTTCAATTCGGTTCTGTTTAGAGAATGTTTACTGCTGAAAAATGGTATGATAATGGAACCATCTGTAGAAGAACTCGTAGTTGCTTGAAATTCTATTGTGAATTGTGCCCTACCATATTATGTAGTTGTTGATCAAAACGGCTCTCTCATTGTGAATAGTGATACCATTTGCTTGTGTAATTTTTCCCCAAGAATTGATTGATTGCGACCAGATTTGGCCTATCTTGATGAGAAGTGGTGAAGAAAATAGCTAATTTTGCAATAAACTTGTTGATAACTAATCAACTAAGAGGTTTTGAGCCTGGTGACCTAAAAATACGTGATCAGCGACCCAAAAACATACGATAACATCAAATTACCGAGGGGACCTCCAAAGGTATACGAAACCCCTTCCAGGCGGTCGGACTGGGCGTTACTACTTGGCGCAGTCGGTTTCCCGACAATTGGTTCTGTGTTCACTCCAAAAACAGACTACAATTCCAAAGAAGATCTCGGGCGCAAGTTTTCGAAATGTTGTGCTCCACGTGGTCCGTCAAAATTCTTTAGAGTAGCAGCAGATGGTGATACGGTATCCCAGGGGTCTGATGATTTGACCTAGAAATACGTTAGCAAAGGAATGTAGGCTTTAATTGAATCCTCTTCCACACACAGTGTTACCTGCAGTGAAACAAACTAGAATACAACTAGGAACAAAACAAAACGGCACTTTATTGTTATTTCAAATTTTGAACATACATATATAAAACTGGTGAGAAAATACCGACAATTATATTTTGACAATACCCTCGGCGGGAGTGAAAACAATGAAATAAAGTAATTGCTTGAATCTCAAGCCGAAACTTCACTGCGCTACCAAATTCAACTAAATTGATAAAAAATATTTCACTTCGTAAGACACTTCCAAAAATGATAATATATAATGAAAAATTAAGATAAACCTGTACAACCGATAAATTCAGATAATGTATCTGCGAAGCAACTGAGCATCAAAACCAAAAACAATGGTAAAAAAAGGTTCCCTACAGCAGCTGGGGTGTCCACAAGGCTCATAGAAAAATATACGTTGAAGTTTGGTGGATACTCATTTCCACTGCGTTTGAGATTCTCACACTTCCTTCTATCTATTTATACAGTATAGAATCAAAATCAAGCGTCCGTTAGTTTCGGACATCTCTTCCTTCATCTCCTACTTTCGCTGCCCGGTACCGGTGACTCAGGGTTCGGCACTTTTACTTTATTTAACTTCCTTTTTCCAAGAGTAGGACCTTGTGGCATCTCCTCTTGCCCAGAATAAACACATGTGATTTGCTATTGAGAATTTTTCATTTCAATAGTTCATGGCAATTGACAACAATACAACAGAAAACATTCAGATTATTTTCCTCATCTGTTTTGGAAGCGTAGCGCTGGTCTAGCAATGCATGAACCAGAATAACGAAGCAATCAAACTCGGAAACTTGTGACACAATTATTGACTACAGTAGCGGTCATTACGAATTCCTCCGGCTTTAGGGTGGCCATTTCAGTCTCTAAGAAAACCAACAACCGAGAACTCTTCGATAGCTTCTCGTATACATAATTGGAATATCTTCGAAGCGAGAAGACTAGCGCACCGCGGCTAGTTAGTTACCAAGTTAACGAAAGGGTGGTTTAATGTAATTGTTGTTATAATCTTTTTGGTACCTACAAAAATCCCACGATATATTCTTTCAACGCTATACGTCTTTTTCAACCTAACAGTTTCCAGAATAGACAACTTTACAATTCCACCGCTCTGTTACAAGTGTGGTAATTGCTGAAAGGGTATTATTTTTGTATTATTTTGACATTATCATTTGCTTATCAACACGTCTCAACTAGTTCACATTTTATCAAAAATAATCCCAACGCTAGATCACCAGATATAACGGCTGCGAGAGTTATTGTTATTCTGTATCAACTTCCTAACATTTTCGCTTTACATGAATCTGGTTTCCACAAAAACCAATCAAACCAGATAACAATCCCTCCGTACGTCACTAGTTGTAATAATAGCAAAAGGTTATTATTTTCATTAATGGCAACCACTGTCACCAGACGCATATTTCTCCGAGTCAAATTTTAGATATTGAGACAATTTCCGAAAGGAGCATGAATTTGGCCCTTTACACTACGAAAGGGTCTCTAGTGAGAAACTTTTTTCCTGCTTTCTAACTCTGTACTTTGAAATAGGGCAGCTTGTTGGAAGGCGGGAAGTAAGGTAGGAATTTCTCCACCATGTCGGAAAGGAAGGTGGGAATTTGGTCCTTCCTTGGGGTTGAATTAGCTTAGATGGTCTTTGTGATAACCAGGATGAAATCAGTTGGTGAAAACATAAATACGAACTTTATTAAATTCCACATTCACTCAAAAAATCGATAATAATCCAATAAAACCTATACTTACAAAATAAAAACCCAACAACACTGAATTTACTTGCCCTATTGGGCAGAATCGTATTACTGACTACATCTGAGAATTTCTTAAACAATCAAGAGGCTGTTTTCAATTCCCCGATCGAAGGTTCATTCATCAATCCCCGAATCAGAGCCACGACACTTCTTTTATAGCACATTCGATGTACTGAGTGTGATATTTGCCAAAACATTGAGACGTGCATCAAACCATTGTCAACGAATGCGTGTTTGTAAGTCAATGTGGCGACCTGATTCCGAAAAGGTTTTTTATAAAGGCCTTCTATACGACAATATTAGCAACAAATGAAAAATAGGATCTGAACAAAAATTGATTAGAAAATATAACAAAAAAATGAGTGGAAACAATTTAAAATTCTGAAATTATTCTTTTATCTGAGATCTTTTATCTCAGATTAATAAAAAAAAAGGCATAAGCACAAAAATAAAATGAGACCAGCAAGGTATTCTCAGTGAAAGATGAAAATTATATGAATTATATAAATATGATCAAATTACAAGAGTCCAATGTACCTCTACCTATTATGCCTCTACATTGCTTTACCTATTATCGGCCGCCCTAAGGCCCATCTAGATATACCAGAAAGAGTCAGAAAAGTCCCTCAATATGTGATCAATATTTCTATATTCAACAGGAATGAAAAATAATGGCTTCTCTTCCCAAAAGTGAATAAAATGATTATTTAAGTTAACAGACAGAAAAATTAACATACCAGTTGGTCCTCTGTCTACCTTGTATGGAGGTTTCTTGGGCGACTCCTAAGCCAAACAACACTTATGCACACGAATTACTAATATTCTCATTTTTCCCGATTTGTCGATTGTATTTAAATTTTACCCTCGTGACCCGAGACGAGATCCCATAATTTAAGGACGGGCTACACGTCCCTTCGGCGCTCAACGCGCGATTCTCGCTCGCAGAGATCTCTCGATCTTCTCTCTAGCGCGACCTCTGTTCATCTCTCCAGAACGAATTCTTTGCTCCACTCCATTCAAGCCAACGCCCGTTATTTTTGCCGATTTGCAAAAATCACATTTTTCACAGCGTGCAAGCTCCCCCACGCTGAATCAATGGAACAGTTCTTCAGACCGAGTTATCTTATTTCATCGTCTGAACCTAGCAACATTGCTCATTCATGAATACTTTGTGAGAGAAAATCTTGAATGAAATTTCAATACGTTCGAATGAAACTCGCATACAGGGTGCAACACTTATATGGATTCCATTTCTAATGCCAAGCATTACATAAGCCTTTTGCGAATTTCCAGATATCGATTTCAAGTTGGTTTCGGAAACACTGTGCTTTTAAGATGAGCGAATTCTGCTTTTTGAAATGAGTTTTGAAAACTCGTCGTCTTTCTCCACTGAACTCTTTGATTGATGTGATGACTGTTGCGAAATGTACATGAGGCAAAGTCAACAGGCTTTCTTAACTCGTTTTAAAGAACATTATACGTTATGCGATATCACGGTAATTCCAATAATCTTGGTACAAGAATCGGATTTTGTAATGTCGAATAATACAGCAATCAAACTTGATAAATTGCCTGCCGTCACCTCGACGAGTTGCAATTACCGAATACAGTGGCGGTCATTACTGTATCATCCGGCTTAGGGTGGTCATTCCAGCGACAACAGAGAAGTCTTCGATGGCCTTAGGTTATTGAAATATCTGCAAAGCGAGAAGAGAAGCTCACCGCGGCTAGTTAGAGTTATCAAGCACTCTCAGCGAGAATATGTGATAAATTACCGCCTTCGAAAATCACCTAGGAGTTTTTAAATGATATTGGCTTTGAGCGTCGGAAAAAAGTTGATACGAAAATTAAACGCGCATATGCCATACGGGACGGGACGGGCTTTTATAGCGTACCTAAAACGTGTGGTGCAGCAGCGGCACAAAAAGCCTAGTAATATGCAAAGTCAGCGTTATTAACAAGGTGCAACAAACTGTTATGGGCAGACGCGCAGAGTTGGCCTCGCTCCTTCTTCGCTTATTCGTGTTGGACGATGAGGGTCGCGACCATTGAGGCTCTCCGATATAAGAACACGATAATAGCATTAATAATTAGGTACATCTCCTAAAATCAATACAACCTGCAACAGAAAAGTAGGAATCACTAATTGAATTCAATACCTGATCAAAAAACTAGCATTAAAATGTAGATATGCTTGCGTCGTGACATTACGGGTTCGAAATGAATTTATAAAAAAATTTAATCAGACTGAAAAATAGAACTCACCTCTATAGCATGAATTCCTCCTAAACCATAAAACAAACAATTGTATTTTTTATAAGGGAATTATAATGTAATTCAACTCTACTAGGGAATACTCTTTCCTAATATATGCAAGGTGATTACGGTGTTTATGTCCTATTTTTTCAGGCGTGATAGAGAAGTCATAGGAAGTAAAAAATTATCATATTTCTCTGTACGGATGATTACCTATAACCACAATTAAAATTGTGTTCAGTATAATTTTATGATCATTCCTAATCGCAAAACACTAAAACCTTGAACCCCCTGTATAACATAATCCTAATGAAAGCTCAACTGTCATAATGAACTTCAGGTTTAAGTTAGGAACTTAGCGAGTTTTCTGGAAAGAATGAAATTTGATGAATTATTTTTGGCTTTTTACTTCTTTGAATAAAAAAATCGAACTCACAACTTTTAAGAAAGAAGTATAATAAAAAAAATGACAAACACTCTCTCTTGCCCATATTGCTTAGTGTAGGTATTCCTATGTTTGCTATCTAATTGATTCAATTTTCTAAGCTTGGTATACAAATTTAGCGATAAAAAGTTATTTCTATGTGACCGTCGCGTCGTTGCCATATAGGCGGGAAGAAGCTTTTTCTTCTTTTTTGTGAATGAATCGAAAGACTTTGAATGGTATACACGTACCTATCAACAGAGAGTGTTTGTATTTTTTTTTACTTTTTTCATAGAAGTTGTAATTTCTCATTTGATTCGTAGAAAAAAAAACTAATTCTTAAAAATTTTAATTTGAGACTCGAAAGCGGTCTGAATGCACTGTTCATGCTACTACCTATCATTATGAATGATGATATTGGAACCTTTGGTGTTAAAAGTTGAAGCTCCATATAGAGATCAATTACCAGAACACCAAACTGATATCATTTGCACTCGACGCGCGTTTCCTCAACAATGTTTGCATCTATTTTCTTCTCCTGAAGATGCAAATGAGTGCAAATAATATCAGTTTGGTGCAGAGTTGGACAGAATTGTGATTTCATTCGAAATGAATTTTACTCATTATCAGTGAATTCAATTCATTGGCCTCGATTCATTTTGAAAAAAGTAAATTGTGAGTTGCGCTCTTTTTCTCGGTGAATTTTGACTTCTGAATTGTTTTTTGGGAATTCACGAAAATGAATTGAAGCCACAATCCACAGGCCATTCTCGGAAGCGTTTTCTTTGTTCACCCTAAATGGACAAAATACATCATAGATATAATAGTGTCGTTCACAGATATCCCCAAGTTCTAGCCTGCGTATATTCAGGATTTTCAGGACCGTAAATTCGTTTTCGAAAATACGTAGGTTATACGTAGGTTACTAGAGCCCACTGAAAAATCAACCTCGGAATATTTGAACACTTTAAGCGAATACGGTTACACATCGACTATAAATAATATACCTACCAGAGTTTCGGGGCAATTTGAATCATGTATAGACCACATCTTTCTCAAATCAAATGTTGATATGAGTGAAAATATTATCCCCATTCTTCTAAAAACCCATATTACAGACCATTATACAACGATTCTCCAAATTGTTTTCGAAGGTAACAGACCCATCACTTATCGCGATAATATCGTTAAACTAATCAACGAATCAAAAATTAATGATTCATTGCTGGCGATTACTTGGGATCCACTACTTGCTATGGAAGATGCAGACGAGGCAATGAGTAAATTCATAGATATTATTTTGGAAAATCTAGAAAAATGCACGGAGCAACGCAAACTAAGGAGAAAGTACGGCAAAATAGCGCCATGGATGACGAAAAGTTTATTAAAATCAATAACTGAAAAAAACTAAATGAGTGCTGAATCACGAAAAAACCCAAATAACGTAGAATTATATAACGATTACAAAAGATATAGAAACAAAACGAATACGCTTATTCAAAAATGCAAACTTGATTTCTACAGTAATCGAATAGAAACTAACAAAAACAGCTCAAAAAAACTTTGGAACATAATAAATGAAATGAGTACAACAAATCCGACTAAAAAAAGTATAAAAAAAATAAAAAATGACCTAGGTGAAATATTAACGGACGAAATAGATATAGCCAATGAACTCAATGATACCTTCGCAAAAATAGGAAAAAATCTTGCTGAATCAATAAAAAAAACCAATTATATTCCGCCGAAACAATCTATAGTGAACTCTTTTGTATTTGCACCAATCAATGCTGAAGAAACAAAATCTGCAATTAACACCCTCAAAAACAAAAAGAGTGTTGGTGTGGATAATTTGAAGGCCGAAACTATCAAACTGATAGCACCCTTCATTCTAGAACCACTAACAGTTCTATTGAATAGATGCGTGAATAAAGGAGTTTACCCTTCGGCCTTTGAGAAGTTCATTATAACACCCTTATATAAAAAGGGAGATACTACTATAGCTAATAACTACAGACCAATATCATTGGTTACACACCTTTCTAAAATATTCGAAAAAATCATTAAACTGCGACTCGATTCATATCTACAAAAATACAATATTCTATCTGATAATCAGTTTGGATTTAGGGCTTATACATCTACGGAAGATGCAATTTTAGCCCTCACACAAAGAATCACAAACTCCTTAAACAAATCGAAGCCTTGCATTTGTATATTCATTGATCTGTCTAAGGCATTTGATAATGTTAGTCACAATCTTCTGCTGCAGACACTAGGTGATATCGGAATAAGAGGTGGTTGCTTGGATCTCTTTCAGAGTTACTTGGAAGGTAGAACTCAAGTAGTGAAGGTTGGCAAAACAATTAGTGCAGCGAGGGAAATTGAATACGGAGTTCCACAGGGTTCAGTTCTTGGACCTACTCTCTTTAATATATATATGTGAATGTATTATTTTCACTGGAGTGCAATGGGAGTATCATCGGATTTGCTGACGATACAGCCATTTTCTATGAATCTGATAACTGGCTCTCACTGAAACAAACTATTGAAAATGATTTCAGCATACTAATAAACTGGCTGAAACAGTCTTAATGTAGAAAAAACCAAGTACTTATCATTCAGTTGCAACTCCACTAATACTCCTCCTTTTGATAGAATCGATGTCAGAGTTGGAGCAGACATTTTCAGCATACTACCTGAAACAGAAATAAATTACTTAGGAGTAGTAATGGATCCCCATCTTAGATGGGACCTACACACTCAGTATATAATAAAGAAACTTAGAACAATTTTGTACAAATTCAAAGTTATAAAAATAATATTACCTTCGAGACATCTGAAAACGATTTATTACTCGCTAGTTTAGAGTCATCTTCGTTACTCAATAACTGTCTGGGGAGGGGCATCAAAAACATATATTCACCCTTTGGAAGTTATACAACGCAGATTCCTAAAATTAATACTTGGAAAAAATAACCGCTACCCCACTCAAGCACTTCACTCCGAAACACAGATTCTTGATCTTTCGCTATTGTTCTTCCTACAGTCATGTACCAAATATCACACGTCTAAAGATAAAGCTCAACTTCCGGCACACAACTATGACACCCGTCAAAAAGACTTATATATTGCTCCATTGATGTTGAAAACCACCACACAAAAATCATACATGTACTTGGCACCAACATTTTATAATAGAATTCCTGTCTCAATTAGAGTAATGCAGCCAATGAACCGCTTCAAGAAATCTCTAAGAAAATTCATTTTAAATGATTTTGAAATCTGATCCAACATCTATAATGGAGCATCCATAATTTTTTCAAAATTTTGTTTTCTCGTCCTTTTACTCTTTTACTCAAATATAATATGACCAGCTCTACAAAAATTGTGATGACTCATCTCGTGTGAGTTGAAATTCAAACCTCTTGTTTTCCTCAATCAGGTAATTTACTATATAAACATGTATTTATTTATTTTTATTATTAATGTATCTATGTCTCTATATTATGTGTTTTTATGCGAGTGTGAGTAAGTGTATGTGTTTTTTATGTTTTATATGTGTAGACAAAATATTTAATTTGTATATGTAGACATTTTTACTCATATTTATACTATATACTCTTGTATTGATTTTATTCCTTCTCGAAACAAGTGTTATACACTTATCGAGTATTCATTTATTCACAAACAAATTTCACTAATATCGAATCTTATGTTACTTCCCGTTTTCTGCAAATAAATGTATTATTATTATTATTAATCATATAATAGTGTAATATATTACCTCTGGAATAAAAGTTAAACTGTTCACAAGTTTTTCGTTTCTATAATCGAATTTCAGTAAATATGTGTAATAATGAATTATTGAAGCAACTAGAAAAACAAAAACTTGTAGAAGATTCCACATGCAGGATTCACTTTCAGACATAATGTATTAATTTATTTTCAATTATCAAGTTAACACGACAAAAAATATGTATTGTTCAGTGAATATTTTGAGAAACAAGGAAAAAGAGATGCGAACACGTTTCCACAAATTTTTTAAGGTATCATGTCTGATTTTGCCTAATACAATCCCTCGGAGAGAAACAAAAATTAAGGAGGTTTCCAAGATCGCACACGACGAATGTGTGAAAAAAATGTACCAGTCGGATCAACCAACTGCGATGGAAATGACCAATGTGATTGAAATCTTCGGTGTGAACTGTGGGAGTTGGAGCTTTTTGTAGAGATCAATAACACATTGATAAGTTTTTATCAGAACTGATCAGCTTTCGCTCTCTTGAAGATGCTGATAATTTTTTAGCAAAAGGCTCGTCGAGTGGAAATAATATCAGTTTGGGATAATATTTGATCTCAGAATGTGATGGTTGGGTATGACTAGGAAAGGACATTCGATGAATTATCAGGAGGGTAATGATGATAAAAATTTCAATAATAAAGGAATCAATCGTCGACTTGCACATTTGCACAAAAGTTAGTGGGTCCGTTTCATATATTTTTTTGTTAATTCCAAAGGAATATCATTGATTTGCCATAGATGTCAGCACCCTAAAAAACAAAATCAAGTTATCTGGGGAATAGTTTGATGACGACAAATTTTTTATGCCAAGTGTTAGTTTTCAGAAAAAAAAGTGCAAATTGAATCAGATACATTTTTTTTCATTCACGAAGAGATGAAGAAGACAGCTGGTTAACGAAAAACCCCGTTTTGAACTTTGACAAGGAAGCCGATTGATGTTTCTTTGAGAAATTAGAAAAATGAATTGTGTATTCATTCATTTATGTATAATTTATAATCTCCCTATAATAAACACTCTTTCGAGTGCGTCCATAAGGCATAGCCTTGTGCGGGCAAAGGTCGGCTAATTCTTGTCTTGGGTGCCGAAGCGCCATGGGGCGCCTTACTTTTTTTTTTAATTGAATAGAGTAAGAATTCACGAGCTAGCTTGTGGCTTCAATTCATTTTCCTTTCTTTTTCACTGATATTATTATTTTCATCTGTGAAATGTTGGACAACAATTTTTCAATCTTCCAAATGTGATGTTCGCGAAATGCTCTGTGGTGAGTTTTAAAGCTGAACGTTTATGCCCGATGTACTTTTAAATAAAATTATTAAATTTCGAGCAAAACCAACGTTTCAACGAATTTAGAACTTCGTTTTGTTGCCTACTGTGTCTGTGAATTTCTATCGTTTCTCCCACTTCTCAAAATCGCCGACTTGGGAAGATATACTGCACACGCGATAATCGAGTATGGATTTTTTGCTCATAAAAAATCTGCGCGAGGCCTACCCAACTATATTGAACATAATCTTTCTAGCAAATTTAATTTCCTTAAATCCTACAGTAAACTGCATTGGTGATCCTTTCATTTGCACCTGTTCAAAGAAATATTTTCGCAGAGATCTCATGAAATCCAAGTCGTTACTCTCCCCGTTTCGAAAAGAAAGAAATTTTAATGGGAATATTCTGAAACACAGGCTATTTATTAATTTAATCGCTTTCGACCGCAACCGACAAAACACCATCTCTCGGAGACTCGAACTGAGAACGAGGAATTCTCCCCGTTCCGGAAAAAAGTGAATCGAAGCCTTCTCGTTAGAATCCAAATATTAAAAATCTTATTACAAGAATATTGAAATAAGAACAGACTAACGCGGCGAGAAACCGCCGACTCGATGAAAAACGCCTCGTTGTGGTATAAAGTTATTTAACCTGTGTTGTGTGAAATCATTCAGTATCCGTTCTGCCCATCGCCAGTGGTGGCGATACACCCCCACCAAGGAAAACAAACGGATAAGTAACAAAATATGCGTATGAAAGGTAGCGGTAGAAGGAATGATCATACTTTGTACATGACAGTGAAAAAATTAACAATCGTTTTCAGACCAATTTCTGTATTTCACTGATAATATCTGACTCGAATTGAAGTGGTTGGTTGTTCTTTCAGTCATATATTCAGAAATGGGCGGTTATTTGTGACCTAGCATATTTCATAAAATCGAACTAAAAGTATTCACTTTCAAAAAAGGAAAGAGATTTCACGGAAGAATCCACAGGTGATTCATTAGGATTTTTCTTCTTTTTCGTAAATAATTTCATTCAGATTGGTAAATAATGACACGAATTGAACCTGTGAACAATTTCTCATTTTCCTATTTCAAAACGAGTCATAAATTTTCGAACGATTGTAGGCAATACCTTCATTTATGTCGGGAGAGATTTATTATACACAGAGTTTATCAAGCCTAGGTGAACTATTTTACTGTTTTTAATTGTGAAGTAACTGACACAAATTAAGCCCACATCTGAAAACTCATCGTTGAATTATTTGAAGCGGTCACTCTATACTGATATTCAGTCGGTATGAACACTATACACGGTTCCATCTCTATTTTTCCACGACATTTTTTGGTTAGTATTGTGCATTACGCATTGTAGGACACGAAGGATTTGTTTATACATTCAGAATTGTTAATTAGGAACTTAGAAAAAATAGAAACTACAACATATATTTTTTAAATTTTTTTCATTTTACTTCTTTCAAAGAAGTTGTAATTTCTATTTTTTTTTATTTAGAGAAGAAAAAAGCCCAAAAATATTTCAGCAAAATTCAGAATTGCATTTGATCAATCAGCACTGAAACCTCGTCACAAAAGTGACAGGATAGTAAGTTGAGGATCAACAATAGACCACATGAAAAGTTTGCGATATTCTGTTCTCATCAGTCTCATTTGGAAATCTCAGCAAATCTATTCTGAAACTCTTCACGCCAACAAAATCAATGCCCCTTTTCTCAAGCAAAAACGAAAAATGAATTCAAATGCTATTTCATCCAAGCCATTGAAAATTTTAGACAGTATACCTAACTTACTTATGGTTGGATCCATCACTTTTACCAGATTTCGAAATACTGAGATGCGCTTTTGTATATAGGGCACTATTCCCCGTGAAACAAATTCGGGAATTTTAGGTTTTGACCTTTCATAAAAACCAGACATATTTCACGAAAATCCTTCTAGGAGAACTATTTTCTAATTTTCAACGAGTCATCTGTTATATCCGATTGAGAAATTTCGACGATTAAAATTTCCACTTTGAATGAAAGTAACAAAACGAATTAAATAAGTTTGAGCTAAACCTCATTGTTTTGTTCTTCTAGACGGCATACATACGGAGAACGGTAATGAGCATTTGTTATTCGGGTTGTCATCATGTAAAACCTCAGCCAATATACAATATGTCGTTTGTCCTTGGGGGGATAAAGGGGTGGAAATGAAAATAATACATAAAATGAACAATTTTTGAATACTACTCAAAGAACAAAATGAGCTGCAGGAATTCGAGAATGCTTTTTCTGATTTTTTATAAAAACTCTCATTTCCTGATTCGTCAGAATATTCAAGATTTTTCAAAACAAACAAATTTTCGAATAATCAAATACCGATGGAGAAGATCTGTTAATAAAGTGCCATACAAGGACCATAGACAGACAGAAAACGCAATGCATTTACAAAAGGGGGTCATTTGGCTAATTTGTAAAAAGTGTCAAATGGCTAGAAATTTTTCGGTAAAAGCATTCTATCCTCTTCTCTTTTAAATTCATGAATGTTTAAAGGGTCATTAGGACGATCGATTGTGAAAAACTGCTGCCTAAAAAAAGTTAAGAAGTGCAAATATTCAGAAAGGTCAAATGATTCTAGTATTTCAACAATTACTCCAGGTTTTCGAGAAAACCTCTGTGAAGCTCATTCAAACGAAATCAAAGGGTGGGGATGCAATATTTTTTTCCTAATTTCGAGTTACAACTGGAAATTAGTGCTTATTTCGAGCTACAACTCGAAATTGCATACCTTGCAAATGCTTAGATCAACTCATCCCAAGCGCATACAGATTTTTTTATTTCTATGGAGGGTTACAGCATTCTCTGCAAGTAGACCGAAGACCCCGCCTCAATTTGGTTACATATGGACGGGTATGTTTGTTTGGTGTCCGAACACGGTCAATAAAAGATATATTCAGAGCCCTATTTTGAAATTTATGTTCAGTGTGACATGATGAATAATCGAGATAGGAGTAAGCCGAATCAGTAAATATATCCGACATCAAGATATTTCATTAGGTTACCAGGTGAATAATAAGAGTTGAACATTTTGACAGGGACGATTGACCAAAGATCACGTTTTGAACGAAAAAATCGTTCACAATAAGGTGTAGGTCCACAAAATTGACAAAAAATAAAATTTTAGCTTCCTTAGTATGCTCGTCTTCTGCTACGCCTCTGAATGGCTAAGTTATAACTCCTGTTGATCTGACGAGTCAATTGAAATCTCGGGTATTTTGAGAAGATCAGAAAAACGTAATGCGCTCTAACCGCCATGAGATTTTCAAATGAGCTACGAATACGACGAAACCCGTGCAATCAGAGACTGGCGCGGAAAAAATTGAATTACTTTTATTAAAATCCAATCAAAGATTCAGCGCATGTAAACAATGATCAGAGCGTGATCTCCTCTTGGCTTGCTGGAATCTGCAATGGTATAACCATAAACTGACACGAATGCTTTTTACTGTTTATGAATGAATCGAGGACTTTTGTATAAAGTGTATAATTTTTAACATTCTATTGCAAAGCGCTCTCGACTTTCGTTATCTTCAGTGCTCGCCTGGAAGTAAATACAAAGTTTGTGAAAATTTGAAAATTGATTGAGTACTTACTCGTCAGGAGACAGGAAGTATATATATATATATATATATATATATATATATATATATATATATATATATATATATATATATATATATATATATATATATATATATATATATATATATATATATATATATATATATATATATATATAGCACAGAGATTGCTAGTAAAATAAAAAAATTGTACTATTAATATTAATGTTAATAAATAAAATCTAAATATTTTGACGTTTGCTTTCAAAATCTGACAATTCACTTTTGACAGCAGTGCCATAAACATTTTAAGGCACTCAGTGCCATAAAGTGATTTTAAGGCACTCAGTGCCCTAAAGTGACATTTTTAAGGCTTCTATGGAGTGCCAAAAATGGCATTTTTAACACGTTTGTAGAAAAAAGTTGTTTATTTGCAACAGCCCCCATGAAACAACGGAAATTCATGAGATATCAGTGGCATGTTGAAGACATTTATTGACACTCTAGGTAAGTTGTGAAACATGAACATCTACGTAGGCAAATGACATTTAAAAAGAATGACAATATTGACATTTGAGCATCATGATATCCATTCATGTACAATGCCTTCTTGAAGAACAAAATATATTGAAATTAATCTCACAAATGATTTTATCTGTTTCATTTTATTGTTTTCTCAGTGAGAAATTGGTCAATTTCCAACTTTAAAGTAGGCTAGGAACATGCAATAATACTAGCCATTTTCATATTTGTTGGATCTTTTATTTTGTATTGTATAAAAAAGTAACGTTACCATGCAGGAATTTGCCAGAGAATGTAAACAATTGAGAAATTCAATATAAAAAATTATCTTGATTGTTGTGTGAAATTTTTAAATCCTCAACCAGAATCTACCATTGACATTCTTATGAAATGTGTTGTAAAATTATTCAGTTTCATTTTCGAGTAGGAGTAGTATATTTGCCAAAGAGTAAGAGCTATGTTTGCATTTTCGAAAAAGGGGGATATGTAAGACTAATTGGAAGATTATCTTTCTACCGTTGTTGGTGAGAAGAACGTATCAGATTTGGATCATCAAAGTTGATCAGAAAACGGAAACCAATGTTTCAGCTTTCAGAAGAAAAAATAATATCATTTAGATATCTTGGAATTCAGCCTGTTTCTAAAATGATAGGAATAGGAGCGAAAAATCATTTCAAGTTCTCAATCGAACGATCCATGAAAAAATGTTTCTCAAAGTGGATAATTTCTAATACACTTGATATCGCTTTCAATTTTCACCAATTCATGAAGAATACCTATGCATTTCTACTCATTGTCCACTTCAACCTGATTTCAAAATTGTTATAGTGCCTAACAGTTTAAGATTTGGCGAATCTCAAGCCGGATTTATGCAATAGTTGAGTAATAGGCTTCAAGTTATAAGAAGAGTTCAACCTTACGTTTTCAATGGGGATTTTCATATTTCATACACCTACTTGCCATAAGAAAGTTTGTCAATTTCCATCTCTTATTACTCGAAGCTTATTATTATGAATCTGGTGTCGGTGATTTGTCAGTGATATATGATTGTATTCTTTCTCATAATCCCAAGGCTAGTGGTTATGTTTTGTACCTACTACTGTTTATAAAACAGAACATCTTGATAGTAACGCATCAGGTACCTACCTACCACCATATTCAGGAATTACTCCAATCCAATGTTAGTTGTTTATGAACATGTGAATAAGTATGTATTCCAATTTTTTCTAAGCCTTCAATGTTATTTAACATCGAACGAGGGGTAAAAAAACAAATTCAAGTCCAATGGTATAAAATATGCACCTTTTGTTGTTGTACCCTTATAGTAAAGTCCTGATGCAAGATTCTGTAATTTCAGAACAGAATGTACAAAGATCCTGCAGTGGAAGGTAGCATCAAACTACTGTAACAGTAAAAGCAGATGTGAAAAGAATATTTCATTATTTTCTTCGTAGTGTTTTCGGTTGTTAAGCTACCAAAATCTGAGAATATTTATAAAAGATACTGCGTCAATTGAAAACATTTCCTTTTCTTATCAATCAATGCAGCAATTTTCCGGAGTAGATTAGAAATATGTCCTTCTACACTTATATGAATTCCAATATCAATCCTTGATTTATTCAGGTTGTGGAAGGTAAACAAGCGAAAAAACTACAAAGAAAATATTAATCCACCAAAAAGAGAAGAAAGGGTGACTTTCGAATAATATTTTCATTCTTCGGATTGGTACATTCGGATCTACGTAACGGAATAGTAGTGGAAAAAGCAGGAAAACTTATTTTTCTAATGAAGATTCTGAGTGAATAATGAATTGAATTTTTGTGTATTATTCTTTATTCAATGAATAGTTTCAGATTGTTTTGCAAAAATTTACCATAAAACCAATTTGATATTTTTGCACTCGATTCGCGTTTCGCTGACAAGGTTAGCATATTCAGGAGAAGAAAATGCATACTCAACACTGATTATTATATATCAGAGCTACAAATGATTCATTTACGTGTGATGAATGAAAAAGATTTGAGCGAGTGAATAAGCCCGTACGATGGCGAAATCGAGATTGGTTTGAATTAATTGAAGAGTATTTCGAATTTTCACCTACAATTGAACGTTTTTCTTCTTGTATTCTTCATAAATAACTTCAAGGAATTCATTTTATGTAATTTCGTCATCATTATTTGATCAAGAAAACAAAGATGTTATTGATAAGTAAAATTTTTGTATGCAAGGAGATAAGAGAGTTCGTTATTCGTGCCAGATTTGACGTTTTATGAAGACGTTCTCGCAACTCGACATTCCTCGAACTGATTTGAACATTTGTGGATAATTCAGTAATAATAGAAATTTGGCTCTATCCTGAGGACAGCGCAGAAATTAGGTAAAAGTAAATTCGAACCAATATACATGACAATGGCAACAATACTTTTGTTTACACGTACGGATAACATCTGACTGACAAAATATTTACAGGCACTTTTTGTGCGCACGACATCGATAGTAAATAAGGGGTTAGTGTCTGAAGTTAATTAATAGCTTCCGGTGCTGTGCAGGGAAGGGTAGATGCATCAGAAGATCATCACGATATTGATTAGAGATCTGGGAATAATAAGTATCCTGGAAAGACCGAAGTAGGTGGCGTTAGTTAGGTCGGAAGTCGTATTCCATATTCCCCAATTAATTTAATAAGTGCTTTGACCACACAAGAATCTTTTTCGTTTCATTGTTTCGAGATGTAATAAAATCTTGAATAATAAAATATTGTTTTCACTGGCAGGGTTCTATGGTTCGACGAAATTTAGGCCTCCAATCATACCCTCTGGTGGAAACAAAAACGGCTCTAGCTACGTTTGACTCGAATATTTCTGAGAAAAAAATTGACTATACTTCCATTGGAACGTCTACTATAAATTAAATTATTTCTACTGAAGTATATCCACTCTATAAAAGTAAGAAATAACTTAATAGTATATTATGCAACGATCGTGTAATGATGGTTATTAATATATGAGCATAAACCGGGATACGAAACGAGCCGAAGGTGAGTTTCGTATGGTTTATGCGAGTTTATTAATAACCATTACATGAGAGTTGCATACGCTATTTTATCTACACCCGATAAATCGTGAAGAACTACAAATGTTATATTTATATTTGTATTGCACACAATAATACTAATTTAACGAAATTCTTTGAAAAATTTCACAGAATTGTAATTAATAGTATTACTTCGGAAAATAAAACGATGAGATATGAAAAGAAGATCAAAAATCAAAGAAAAAAAGATTACTCGAGACCGGAAACGAACCAATATCTCCACCAGCTAGAATAATCAATGTCAGTGCCACAGACGGCTCGGCTACGGAGAGCCCACAAAATGTGATGAAAAAATAAGTAATAAATCATGCATTTGTCAAATGAAAAATGTAATCATTCTAACTGTATTTCTGTCGGTGAAGGTGTCGAAGGTGATTCTCCCACATCGCTAGTATCAGACATTTTGTTATGATTATCGAAGTTTGGCTATATTCTTCAAAAGTTCAATACCTATACCGATTTTGACTTGACAAATGTCAAATGCAGAGCATGCACATCATGCTTGATTGAAAAATAATGGGTTTCTATTGGTTGAAAATCTGTATCGTAATGAAAAATCTGTATCGTAATGGATTTCATTATAAAACGGGTTGTGGGCATATAAGTGTATTATTAGAGTACGGGTGTAGATAAATTTAATTTATTTCCACCTTCATCAATCATTATATACCAAATATATTACGAAATATTTAACGAAACTGAAAATTTATAACATAACTTCGTAGTGAATGAAAACTTCATAGTAGATACATGAGTTTCAAAGCAATTTATACGTCTAAGTACTAACTACTGAGAATATTGATGAAAATTTGAATCAAATCATCCATCAGATCTAGAAAAATCAATCTGAGCACCATCCTACAATCTTGTGGGGATATATTAAAAAATCTTCCTGAAAACTAATTAGTATATCCAATCTATCGGTTCCATTGGGATCGAAACAACCCCCTGAATTCAATATATCCTTTATAACAGTATCAAACATTCATACGACATCAAATATATCTGGGCAGAAACAACCCTGAAATCCTCACAAGTAATTTGTACCACTATTATACATTATCTTAAAGAGATACTCGTATATTGCAAAAGAAACACCAGTTATTGTCATATTTGACTGAATTCATCATCTCATCTCACTAGGACTCACACGCAAGAAGGTAACATTTTTCAAATAGGAAGATGATCTAGTGATGACTCGATTCCTATCAAACACTTGTTTGTTTTCGTCAATCGGACTAGTCGTTCTTGAGTTATTGCCAGTTCTATCTTCAAACTAACTGAAAATCGTGATTTTAATGGGACTTCAATTCAAAAATATTTTGAAATTATTTTAATAATCCCCAATTTATCTCCGTGATAATTATACCAGCTTGGGCGTAAATTAAAACTGGTTTCATTTTCCATCAGAGATGGAATATGTGAATTTGAATGTAAATAAGATGTAAGATAGAAATTTCAAATGACCTATCAAACGAATTATCACTAGCCCCCCTTCTCCATTAGAAAAAAGAATCGATACCCCCATCTTTGCGAAGAGTGACGCCACACAAATATTTTTTCACTATTAAGTACCATTCAACGTAAACTTCTTCCGACCTTACATCTTGTCCTGATCGAAAGTTACAAGGGGGGAATTCAGCCGTTAGGGATAATAGGGCCCAATACCATTTCTTGAGGTATACCAATCTTCACAGTCGACTCTGAAAAAATCTGTTCATCGATGTATACACAGTGGAACTGGTTAGATGAATAACTTTGCTTAAACGTTGCTAACTGCAAACCAAAACTGATTTTATGAGGAAACTGGCTATTATTGATGACAGAATGAGAGTATGATGAATTATTTTTTGGCTTTTTTCTTCGCCGAATAAAAAAGAAAGATGGACTCTTTCTTCTTCTTTGAATGAATCGGACGTCTTTGGATGATGTACATGTACCTATCAAAGGAGATTGTTTGTATTTCTTTTCAATTCCTCTTCTTCCATAGAAGTTGTGATATCAATTTTGTGATTCTGAGAAGAAACTCAAAAAATAAATGAAAACTGATTATGTCCCTTTGGAGGTCAAGTTCATGACCGGATTCTACAAGGTCGCTTCCGTTAAATCAATTGAAATTTTCGATTTTCCCACTAATCCAAAACCATAACATCCATTAACTTTTTGTCTGCCATCGAACCTCTCATCACAGGGTCAACGAAAAATTATGCATTTTTTCCTGGCGACTATAATTGTTTTTTGCGGTCTGGTTTTTTGTTTTCACTATATGTAAATAGTTCGATGAATCGATAAAACGTAGAACTCGCCGTGAAATTCGATGTGTTTCGGACACGTTCGTACTGGCAATGGCAAGGCAAGCTTCGATTTCTCATGATTACAAGGTGGGGAAAAAACGCTTTTTTCCTCTTGTAACGCACTCTGTGGAATGAACTTTAAATGGAGACGTTGGCAGTCAATTAGAACATAGCCAGTCCGTAAATGCTGACTATATAAATATATTGGAAAATAATGCGGTATTGAAGCTTGAAATTGGTGGACTCCGAGATGCTCATCGTTCCATTGTTATCGGATACTGATGATTTGAGCATCACTTGTTTTATTCGAGAGGCCTGTAAAACGTGTATATCCACTAATCAGCTTTTCTACTCTATATACATGTACTCTGTCACACACTCCGTTAAATTGCCATATTTATATAATGAATGGAATTAAACTAAAATGAGATAATATTTAGATGAAAAAGTCAAATTATGAATGAGTTTTCGTTCTAAAAATAAAATGAACAAAAATCAATCTAAACTGAAATCATCTCAGTTGTACGAATACAAAGCACAATATCGATATGTCTCTTGATCCAGTTGGTGTTTCTTTGGCATGATTGAAATTAATTTCATCAGCCCTCTTTGATTAGTCCAAATAAAGCCAATGAGGAATTATCGTTCTGATAAAAATCAAACATTTTTGATAAAAGAGCTATGAAGCACTGCATTTGAAACTTACCATTCCAATGAGGAATTCAACATTCAAACGCATTTGTTTCTGTTTCACCATCAGGCAACATCGGTTAAAGATTTCATAGAGAATAAGGGACAACGAATCAGTGTATATGAGTCAAACATAGATTACACTTCAGAATATGAAGAATTTATGAAACATTTTCTCTTGAAATTTTGTTTCTACCCTGTCAAAATATGTGAACCCCAAAAGTAGTGGTGCTAAATTATTTCGGGTCTTGGGGACAGATGCTGGAATTTCATCAAATACTCTGGATCCATTGCGGTTCGAACCAGAAAAGTGTGTCTATTTACCCTACTTACCTTAAGTCATCTCCGATATATAACTGCCTACAGAGGTAGTATTCGGGGATGCGTTTCCAATACACCCTGTAAATAGTTTCCAGCAAACCTGTTGACAAATGTACTGTGTGGACGTGAAAAGTCCCTGCTCTTAATTTTCTGTCAGGACAAAATATCGAGGTCGGACACAGATAACTTCAAATGAAATCATTTTTAGTACTTCATAGTGAAACATAGACTTACGATGAATCAAGAATGACTAGTCAGATTTCCAGAAGTGAAGTGTTGGGTAGGGAATTGATACCTTTCGAAGGAAGTATCACAAGCACCTCTCTCTATTTGGAAAAATCTAAAACCCCTCCCTTGGCAACACATATGTTTTTTCGTCAATGTATTCTTACTATGGCAACAATGGCGAGGAACTGGATAGATCTGTGTCACACAATCGAATTCCCACCCAACCCAATCGTGTCTCCATCCAACTGAATCAAACTAAACCTTACTTCTATTGTTGTGTTAGGTGATATCCGAAAAAATATTTGAGCATGTGTGTTTCGGTTATTTTATGCTGCAAAAAAGAAGGACCATGTATTCAGAAGGAAGGAAGAGGGCAGCGTTTTACCTTCAAATTTGCATTCAGCGGCTCAAAATGGGAGGCTCAAATTTTTTCCAAAACTCAAATTCTAGTGAGATTTGATAAAAGAGCACCCAACTAACAGAGCACCCAACTGAAGATGTAAGCCATGTATATAACGAGAAGTACTTATTCGACTCTGAACTTCAACGTATCTTCCAATAATTTTCGCAATCAGAGTCCTCTCACCCATTCGAATCCAGACTTCCATTATCAGTGCAGCGCTCACTGGAGCACTCATATCGGTTAACCGTGTTCATTAGGCTAATGAACAGAAAAAAAGTCCATCAGTTAGCGTTAACAGGGAACGCATTTGACGAGCGAATGTCTAGGGTCGCGCACCGTGAAAGCCCAAAACCAATTAACAAAATAACCATTGCCGACATGAAAAGCTCAAACAGACCAAAAGCTCATTACCTGCGAATGCGAACGCACACGACGACAAAGCTTGCAATCTGCACGTTGCTAGATACGTGTACGTACAAAAGACTGTGGCGGAGGCGTTGAGAGATTGTTGACGAGAGCAATAACGATATAGAAATTGGTATCTTAGTAGCATGTTCTTTCCTTAACAGATATAATATTTTGATTACAATTTTCAATCAACAGAATAGTGAAATAACAATATTTGAAAAGACGGACGTTTCAGCACAATGTTGTCATCTTCAGGCCGACAAGAAGGGTTCCACTTCCACCTAGAGATTACAATCATACATATGGTAGTTATAGTAACGATAGAATAGGTAGAAGGGTCTCGAATTCAAGGAGAAAAGATATGCATTATTTAGTTCCAGGGTTAGCGAATGGCAGGATGTTTCTGTGATTTATCTCGCAAGGTTACGCTGCAATCTATGAACTGTCAACGGTGTCCCGAGCAATATTGAGTTATGGTCCGGAAATTTATTAATTCTGTAACATTTATTAAAATATCCAAAACACGATTCCTTCACATATACATAAAAGATTGAACATGAGAGTTCTGCAAGTGAACCTAGGAAGAGCAAGATAACACACCAGCTCGTCAGTGCAACGGCGGCGGAAAGAAACATGTACCTATGGCTTGATCTTAAGTGAATCAAATTGAATTCTGGCTTGAATAAAATCATCATGTTGAAAAGTATTGAAAAATTTAGGAGTTGGAAACAACCTACTTCGACGTTTAGCTGTTATATATCGTCAAATATTCACAAAAGGGAGTTTATCGACACAACAAATGATAACGATGTAGCCAGGAACGGAGAGGAAGTAATCATAGAGGGAGACTTCATTGCGAAGTTCCCACTATGGAAATCTCCACAAGATGACAGTAGAGGAGAATATCTAACGGAATAAATGAAGCCAGACTGGCCAGTTGATGACAAATATTGGAGGACCAGGTAGTAAGAAAAGAGAGGCGCTCTTCGGAATAACTCAATCGATTCTTTTGAATGGGGCTTCTATATGGAGTGGGGCACTAAGAATTAATAAATATAGGGGTATATTAAAAAGATCGCAGAGGAAGGAGTAACTTAAAGTTACAGGCGCATATAAGACCAACTCAACCAAAGCCCAGTCGACCAAACAATCAATTCCAGATTTCGAACCATGGATTAACCGATAGTTCAGGAAAACAGGCTATTTCCGGTACTAAATTTTGTCAAAACACGGTTTTTTCGAAACAAACACTAGAAGAATAGGTAGATAGGACAATGAAATGTGCGTATACTGCGAAGAGCAGGGAACAGTAGAGCACAAGAACAAAGGCAACTACAGGAAATAGAACAAAAATGGTATGATAGAACAATGCTCGTACTTGAGATGATGCCATCCAGATGGTTCCGAGTACGAGAGAGAGCGAGGGGTGGTTTTAGCCGGTAAGAGTCCGGCTCTACTGTTTGTTTCGAAATATCATTCACTGAAACAAGATTAACAAACAAAACTCCATACAGTTTGCAGTCGGAGTTGATATTCAGTTGTCTTTTGAATTTGGTAAACCGATTGACTGACACTTCAAACATTAAATTATCATGTAATTATATTCAGGAAATTTGTTGGTTGAAGAAATATGTCTACCAGATAAAATTTTCAGCTTTCAGATTGACTAAATTCTGTATACTAATTGACGCTTTTGTCGTAATTGAACGCGCTAGCCAAAATTTATTAATTCATTTACGGGGGCTAGCCCAATTTACAATTAGGTTATAACAAGAATATTTTTCTAAAATACAGTTACATACATTTCACATGAAACAGACTTAGCACAATTTTGTATTATATAAACATTGGTAATGATATCACATCTACATGAAAAAAAGAATGAAATAAAAATTGAAAATGACTGATTTTCAAAGGCTTACATCATCCAACACACTCCTGATCCTAGATGCATTCATACAGAAAAGATCAAGCGTTGAAGAAAACTCATTACCGGTAATTTTCATTCTGTTGAGTGGGGAGACATGACAGTAATTGGTCGAATAAAGAATGTCAAATATTTCAGTACTGCGGGTATTTCGAACAGCACTTTTCAATGTAATAATTGCGAGTAAATCAGGGCAGTTGAATGTATTAAGTCAGATACAGTTCTCCTATGGGAAAGTGTTTTGATGTTCGATTTTTCTTCAATTACCTCATATTCACAATGTTTCCTAATTGTACCCATTTTGAAAGCACTACATCGTAAAATTTTTTTTGGATACGATCAATTTGTTTAACATAGCAATGATAATGTGGAGACCAGACAATGGAATTGTATTCAATAATGGACCTCACAAGCGAACAATAAACTATTTTCAGGGTTTCGCAGCTGAAATCTTTGCATATCCTGAAAGTAAAACCCAATCTTTGAAACCTTTTGCAGTAATTCCGTTTATGTGCTGGGCGAAAGTTAGTTTTGCATCGAACTTCACACCCAGATCATTAATTTCATTAACACGTGATAGTTGATTATCGTTAATCGTGTATGAAAAGTTGATAAAGTTTCTGACGCGTCCAAAAAATATGGTATAGCACTTCTTCACATTAAAATTAAAATTTAATTTGTTAACTTGACTCCTGTGAACTATTATCAAGATCTTGTAAGAGTAAAACATCATGGTACGTGTTAACAGGACGATACACCTTCAGGTAATCAGCAAAGAGAAGAACTTGGGAATTCATTACACAAAGTGTCAAGTCGTTAATAAAAAAGTCGAACAGGAGTGGGCCTGAACGGGATTCTTGGGGAACCCCAGACAAGACTTTCATCTGGTGAGAGATACAACCTGCAACCTTGACATATTGAGTTCGATCCCCAAAGAAACTAGTGAACCAGCTCAGCAATTTTCTATTGAAACCATTTTGGAAATCAAGAGATCACGGTTGACTATATCAAAAGCCTTTGAAAAGTCTGTATCTAATTTGGTCAATATTTTCCTAATATAACAGTATTTTTAAGAAATAGTAATTTAAAATAGTCACAGGCCTTTTAATTTTGTGTACATTCAGGTGAAATTTGAGTATGCTCAAAAATATAGTTACAAAAGAAATAAATTTCAAGTTTGAAATATAAAAAACCAGTCCCAATTAAAATTTGCTCACAGAAGGAAGTCATTCCTGTACGTTATACTGATTTAAATAAAAAGTTCTCAGAACTAAGAATGATACGTAAGGTATTTTTCGAATTCCCCTACAAAGTATGTTACCTTAAAAAAGAGTGAAGGCGTAGATGCCCCCCCCCCCCTCCGGAAACAGTGCCCTTTATGGTTTCCACTCCACAAGAAAAAATAAGGTATGGAGAGGTGATGAACTTGGAGATTCCTGACACTAGATATGTAATCCACGAATGGACGCAGTAGATCCTGCTGATGAATACTATCTGGGTAGATTTTTAATCAAAATTTTCTCAATAATTATTTTGATACCTCATGGGTGCCATGTTACTGTATGGTCGAAAGAGTTATGATAATGCTGGTTAATTGTTAAACAAAAAGGAGAGGCCAAGTTCATAAGTCTAAGTACTGTCTCATAATATTAATTGTAATAAGTGCGAACCTGATTTCGTATCTTCCTTTTCTTTAGAGATTTGTTGAAATTGATATGATTTTTGGTCGTTTTCCCAAACCCACTCATTATTCCCTGAAAATCTCCGCCCCTGCACAATTCCGATTAATGATCGTATTACTAGGCAATCCACATGTGATAATGAGCGTATACAGAGTGTTTGGTCTGTTGGTCACACATACGGCTTCAGGGCATCGTGCGTTTATTAGCCGTTGCGTGGTCACTAGATACACAGGGGTTGCTACCGACTATTGTCTACCCACCTAATGCCATTGTCTTTCGTTGGGCTAATAATCCCAGAAATGAAGTCGGAATCGAGCCCTGGGACCTTTCACCGCAGGCTTGGTGGAAAATCGTTTCATTCCCAATGGTGGTGACCCTGCTATTCGATGAACTATTCTTGTCGATTCTCGAATGAAGAAAATTGGAACAATTTTCAGACAACTCGTTAAAATTTCTCTATCACATGTAACTGGTTTGAGTAAGACAGCTGGTGGGGGTTAGCAAGTCCGAAAGTAGTAGTAGTAGTAGGGATTGAAATTTAGCTAAACCATTATATCAAAACGTAAAACGTGGGAAATACTTGGATGGAGACAAGCTCGAGTGACCGTCAGGTATAACTCAACTTTTTTAATGATATTCACGAGAGGGTTACCTAGTTACACTACCAATAGTCAGGAATGCCTATGAAATTCTACCCTGAATCAAAGGCTTCAATACTTATTGAACTCTTTCAACTTACATATGTATGTAGAATCTCCTACTCGTATATCTAAACAGAATGCCACAATGATAGATTACTTCTGTACCAACTTGGAGAATGTTATCTGTGAGGTTATACCTTCGGGAATCTCCGATCACGAAGCTGTCGTCTGTAGGGTGATATTCAACCAAAAGGAAAACAGAAATAATAAATATAAATACGGAAGACTATATAGCTCTAGCAACTACAATAAATTTCATCACCTCTGTCAATCTACTAACTGGGAAACCACTACAAAGCCTGAAAAGGCATTCAATGAATTCTATGTTAAACTCAGAAGTAACTTCGTGAAAGCATTTCCGTTTCAAAAGATTAACATTAAAAGAATAAAAAATCTTGGTTGACACTTGGAATTAAAACATCAGCGGAAAACATGAAATCACTACATAACATTCGCAAGCACACAAACGAGCCATTCTTTCTTAACTATTATCATAAATATAGAAGCACATACCGCCGCGTCATCAAACTAGCAAAAGATACTTTTTATCGAGATAGAGTAGAGAGTTCCAATAATAAAAGTAAGGAATGCTGGAAGATAATAAACGAATTGAGAGGCAAAACAAGAACACATCAACCTATATCAATAGAGCCCGATCAACTAAATACATATTTCTGCAATATTGCACATACACTTACCGAAAATATCTCAGCTTTCAACTAACCCATATCATATATGAAAAATATCAACTGTATTAACGAATTTCAACTCACTGATACCAACCTCAGTGAACTCAAAGAGATCCTGAGAGATATTAAAAACAAAAACTGTTCAGGGATAGATGATATTTCAGTTAATATAATTCTCAATCTTCCAGATGTTCAGATCTGGAACTTTCCCTAATTTCTTGAAAACTTCTGTAATTATACCTATCCATAAGGGTGGCAATGAAGGTGGTCCATCCAACTATCGACCCATATCGCTAATACCTAGTTTAGCGAAAATAATAGAGAAAATAGTGAAAATACGTCTTCAAAACTTTTTAATTATTAATAACATAATCTGCTCGGACCAATTCGGTTTCCAGCCAAACAAAGGGACCAATGATGCTCTATGTTCTTTTATGTCGGAGGTGTATAGAAACATCAATGTTGGCGATTGTGCTGCTGCAGTTTTCTGTGACTTTTCCAAAGCCTTCGACTGCGTAAGTCATCGTACTCTACTGCATAAACTTGAATGTTATGGAATCAGAAACTCGAGTCTTGAATGGGTAAGATCATATTTGAACAACCGCAGTCAAATAGTGAGATGTAGCACTGACTCAAAAATATCAGGTATTAAATCGGGAGTACCTCAGGGATCAGTACTCGGCCCCATCTTATTTTTACTATATCGCGGATGACACAACCTTCCTCTGGCATGATAATTCACCGCAACACCTCATAAAAACAATCGAAAGAGAATTATCCTTAATAAAACACTGGTGTGACTCCAATACACTGGTGATCAACATAAAAAAAACTAATTTAATCACATTCCGTTGTAATCTTCCAGACTTACCACTAGAGAACGAAAATATCCTTAATAAAACAACAACACGATTTCTTGGAATAAATATAGACTCCAAACTCAAATTCGATCACCACATTAACAATCTCTGCAATAAGTTGTCTTCCGGATGTTACGCAATCCGAGTAATCGCTAACGATTTGGGACTAAACGCAGCTAGGTCTGCATACTTTGCTTTAATTGAATCGCATTTGAGTTACGGGATTGCATTTTGGGGCACATGCTGCTCTTACCTTCATGATAATGTTTTTATATTGCAAAAAAGAGCTCTGAGGTATATATGCAAAAAAGGTCCGAGATACTCGTGTAGAACGTTATTTAAAGACCTTATCACTATACATTCTAGAATCGGTCACTTTGATACATAAAAATAAATCATATCATATCATATCAGATTACCAAGTCCTTCCAATAATTTAGTTAGAGACTCTATAATACATAACGGCATCAAAATGTATAATCACCTACCCACAGCCATTAGGGACCCTACATGTCTCAGGCGATTCAGAAGGGATACGAAGAAAATACTAGTACAACAAGCCTACTATAAACTAGATGAATTTTTCGTCTCCACTCTGTAGATGGTCAAAGTTCCACATACCTGGAGGTTGGAGCATAACCCTCGAGTTTTAAGTTTTAATTTTTGAATCCTGATAAATATATTATTACGCATTTAATTATATGCACAATTCATTCTTACTTTCTGTCTAACTTTCAACTATACAAATTTTAAATTACTATCAATGAATAGGAGTATGTAATTACTGTATTTTAAAATTGTTTTATATAGTTTTATTCTTCTTTAACTGTATCTTGTCTGCGTGTAACCCATAAGCTCAAATTTTCTCAGTAATTTTATCTAATCGTTAGTTATATATGTACATAATCTTTGTCTTTGAGAACCTCGTTCTTCCGACAATAAAGTATACCTTGATTGATTGATTGATTGATTGATTGAGTACTTCGATTGGCGATGTCAGTCGACCTCGAACAAGACACCTGTAGAAAATTACCAATATTCAGTACATATTGTAATATTCTTGACTAGTTTTGAAATTTGTCATAAAGGAGCACTCACTTTTTTCCTTTTTCCAGAATGGCCAATTCGTACAAACGATCATCTGGCACATGTTGACGTTCAGTTATACAGGAAACTACAAAACTCAAATGTTTTAACGAAATCGGTTGTAATTGCTCACAGTTGTCTGGAGAGGCAGGACTTTCTGAAATAACATTCAATTTTCCTACACTTGAGTCATGAACTACTTTAATTTCTTGGGATCAATGAATGAATAATAAAGTTTTCATATTGTGTAAATCTTTTCGAACAATTATTTCCATTTCAAATTATGAAGTTTTGCTTTACATTGTGAATTCAGTAAATCATCAAGGTTCATATTAGATAGTAATGGCCCCAAGACACTACCCTGAGGAAATCTGTAATTAAAAACGATGGACTCGCCAATATATTCGTTTATTTCCACATATTGTATTCTATTTGTGATATAAATCTCTAATAATGTATGTAATGTATGTAACCAATAGCTTCACGTTTTTTGAGTAGACGTTTATGATTTACCGAGCTTTGTATAGATCAAGAAAAACATTGAGATTTGCATTGTTACCATTCAATGAATTATAGTTATGATTCGTGAGATTGCAAATAGCAAGCTGACATTTTCATTACCACATCTATAGATTGGTTTCATTATGCCTTATTTGACTGAACGGGAGTATATTTGCGGTTAAAAAATGAGAGTTATGGGATAAACTGGAGAATCCGAAATTGAATACACTAATGTTTGAAAAATGTATTTTGTTATTCCATCTTTACCTTTAGTTTTCAAATATTTTATTCAATATTCCACTTCAGTGTTTATTTGTTTCCCCAAGGTAGGTATATGGAATCAAGATGGGTTGATATTTTAAATTCATTATAATTATTCAAAATTTAATTACCTTAAATTTAGCCAACATTACTAAAATATTCAACAAATTCATTACAAATCATTTTTTCATGCGTTATTATTTGAGAATTCGTCTTGTTTGTTTCAACAGAGTTCAAGTTTGATTTTGGATGAATGACTGTTTTTTTTGCAGTATTTTGGATACATTTATAATTTGATTCAATTTATATCTGCAAGGTTAATGTTCATTTTCTTAATCAAGTTCCGTTGCTATATTGGTATCATTTATAAGATAATATGACAAAACAACTGTGACTCACAACTCATAATATATGGTCCAGTTAATATCTGAATCTGAATTTCTGACAATTTTTTGTGATCTTGATAAAATTTGAAGACATGTTAAGGATACTCTTCGCTGAATTTCCCACAGTAGATTTGTAAAATGAAAGGATAATAATCTTTTCCTGAAGATGTTAATTCAGCGCGTCGAGTGCAAGTGTTTTCGATTTGTCTTTAGGGTAAATGATCCCTTTTCACAGGTTTGAGTTCAATATCGAAAAAATAACAATAGATCCAAATAGTAACCCTGAGGAAGACCAGATGTGAAGAGGGAGTTGACCATTTTGAAATGTCTGGAAAATAAAACCGAATATTGATCCTTCTCTTACTTCTATATCCTTCTTCCATTTTCAAAAGAGGGAAATCACCTACGATCTGAGAAATTTCAAGCCTCGAACCTACTTCTACAGTGTGACCCATTTAAGATGGAAGCACCCTTATAAAACTTACATTTTTAACCGATTGGAATGATTTTTTTTTTGTTAGGTAGATATTCAAAAAGTCTATTAGGACACCAAATATCATGAATAAATCTCAATTTCCAGGGCCAACTAATCTTATTTTTCAAGGTCAAAAATCTAAAAAAATTACTAGCGATTTTTTTAGAGAAACTCTGACTACACCACTGGATTTGTGACATTTTCAAATGGGTAACATGTAAATTACGTTGAAATGCGTCAATCAATAAAAAAGTTATAAAGGAATGAAATTTGAAAAATATGCCGTTTAATCAACCCACCAATTCATGTTCAGGAATTTTATGAAAATTCTGAATACACCACTGGATTCAGGATGTCTTGAAATATCACTGGTCACAGTTTCATCGAAATCTGTTCAGTAATAAAAAAGTTATAAGGGAATGAAATTTGAAAAATATGTTGTAAAATGAAATTTTAACAACGTTCTTACTACACCACTGTTGATTATTGAAAAAATTATTGGGGTGATTATTGCAATGTCGTACAATTATAACATCTGAAAATCATGATGGTAAAAATAGTCTATAGGTATTTCTCGAAGTGGAGTGGATACATAAACAAGTACAATCAGGAGAGAACTCCTGGTTAATCATCATGAAAACAATTTCAACAATATAAGACAAGTCTAATGTACTCCCAATAGAAATTATAACGAAAAAAATATGCAATAGATAATAATTATTATCATTCCAGTAGGTAACATCAGCTGTGATTTCTTCCTTTTGTTGAATAGCAAAAAATGAGATTTGCAATTTTAACTGCCTGTTATTCAGAATGCATTAATGAAATAAACAAGTTAGCTGTGACTTACAGTTTCTCATCTATTTATTTGCGCATGAATTGTCATTTTGTTAAATTGTCATTTTGTTACACACCATTAGTGAACTGAATAATTTGTGTTTCAAAATGAAAACAGATGATGGCTCAATTGTCAATTCAAGAAAAAATCGAAATTATACGTCTTTCCGGTGATGATTACCGGAGTGAAAGAGAAGTAACTAGAATATTCAATGAAAGACACCCAAATCGTCCAGCCATAAGTAACAGCACGGTACATAAAATAAACCAAGTTTTCAATCGGACTGGAGCAGTAACCACATATATTTTAAAGAACAATATACGAAGAAGGAACGAAAATAACCAGACTATATTAGATTACTTCAGAAATAATCCAAATAGTAGTTTGAGGGATGCCAGCTTAGATTTAAACTTACCTAGGGAGAATGTTAGGCGATGTCTGAAGAAAAATAAATTGAGGCCATTTAAACCAAAGTTTTTACATACTCTGGTACTAGGTGATCAAGAAAAACGATTGGAATTCTGCTTATGGGCCCAGGGCGAGTATCTTAATGACAGGCAATTTTTAAAGAAAATTTTATTTAGTGATGAAGCTAGTTTCACAACAAATGGAGTGGTTTCATCACAAAATATTCGCTATTGGGCCACTGAAAATCCTAACTGGGTGATAAACTGTAAAAGGCAGTATTCAGAAAAAGTGAACGTTTGGGGTGGAATACTGAATGAAAGGGTAATTGGACCATTCTTTTTCGACGGCAACATGAATGGCGCAATTTTCCTACAATTTTTAAGGAATGAATTTTCGGACGCAATAGATGAACTTCCCCTTGCAGAAACAAAAATTAATATTTTCAGTTAGATGGTTGTTCCATACATAATGCGGGAATTGTGAAGAGTTGGCTGAATCAAAATTACCCTAATCGTTGGATAGGAAGGGGGAGTACATTAATTGGATGGCCACCAAGATCGCCTGACCTTACTTCACTCGATTTTTTCCTTCGGGGTTATGTTACACAAAAGGTTTACAAATCACGACCAAGGAATCGAGTGGAACTGTGCACCAGAATTCAGCAAGCTTGCGATGCAATTACTCCACAACAATTGAGGAATACTTTAAAAAATATTCGTAAGCGATATGATAAATGCATTGAATTGGATGGAAGTTTGGTGGAGGCCACCAGAATATGAATTGCACTCATTTATTTTTCAATTCGGTATCTTCTTGGTTTCTATTTTTACATTGATTGTGAATAAAAGATTGTTTTCCGCTAGTTTGTAACCATTAGAAAAATGTACTTTCAGTTATTTTTTTGTAGATTCATTTGAAATTATTGACACTAAAGTTTGTTGTGATAAACTGATTGATTGATATGGTTCGACAAACATTATGAAAGGAAATTGATTCTCCCATAAACGTTTCATGAATTTTATTTGAATAAATAATATTTTGTTGAATATTGCCCCTAATCCAGTGGTGTAGTAAGAACGTTGCTAAAATTCCATTGACCAACATATTTTTCAAATTTTATTCCTTTATAACATTTTTATTACCGAACAGATTTTGATGAAACTGTGATCATTAATATTTCAAGACATCCTGAATCCAGTGGAGTATACAGAATTTTCATAAAATTCCTGAACATGAATTGGTGGGTTATTATACGGCATATTTTTCAAATTTCATCCCTTTATAACTTTTTTATTGATTGACGCATTTCAACGTAATTTACATGTTACCCATTTGAAAATGTCACAACTCCAGTGGTGTTGTCAGAGTTTTTCTAAAAAAATCGCTAGTAATTTTTTTAGATTTTTGACCTTGAAAAATAAGATCAGTTGGCCCTGGAAATTGAGATTTATTCATGATATTTGGTGTCCTGATAGAGTTTTTGAATATCTACCTAACGAAAAAAATCATTTCAATCGGTTAAAAAAAGTAAGTTTTATAAGGGTGCTTCCATCTTAAATGGGTCACACTGTATAAAAATCAACTTTTTTTAGAAACCGTTTTTTATTTATATTCGCTGATTTATTTAAATAAATTTTATGATAATTCTTTTCAAATGGCAGTGGCTGGAACCTTCCTTGGCTTTTCTTCAACTCTATTGGATTGATTGAAATATCATCAAAGCAGTTGAGAAAAAGATAATGAAGAATCTAAATTATTGGTTTGCTTCAAGTATCTATATCTTTTGTTGCATTGTCTGAACGCATCATATCCCGTCAGTAGCCTGTTATGATTCTTAGCTAAATCCTGCTACTTTGGAGCACTTCCTCGGTCTTTTTCTCCGAATTTTTCCAATAATCTTCAGTGTCTGCTACAAATTTCCAATTCCTTATGTAATTCCGTACCATCGTTTTGGAAAAACCCACTGCCGGCCCGGAACCAGTTTATATTTTAATGATCCTTATCTGGCGAGCTCACCTGCTTTTTGTTGCTGAATGACCTGGCATCCAACATAGAGGCATTTTATGATGGTCTTCCAAATACTTCAGTTTTATAGAGCATTCTCACACCAATCCAGCCACTTTGTAATTTGGCTCTATTTCTAATTTTACATTTTCACCAAGCTAAATAATTTCATTCCTTTGCTTCTATATTTTTTGATGGCAGAGAATATTTCAATGCCCTATATCCAAATTTTCTTTAATATATTTGTGTAATGTTAAATTGAAAGTACACTGTGTGCTAGAGACCTAGTGGCCCAAGAACCGTTCCCTGAGGGGTTCCTAACATTGTTACATTTGTTGAAGAACGTCCACAAACGACAAATTGTGCATTAACCCCGTAATTAACACCTCTGCGTATGAAATTCGTTGCTTCCGACTCGATAACAGCCCCGGAGCGTATCTTCGCTTCTTCACAGCAATCGACTCGAGAAGCACAGGTGACGTCCCTTCGGCACTGCGCACATGTCATCCGCTATTAAAACGACTCGATACGCTACCTATTGTCTTTAATTTAGTAATTAATAGAGGTAGAGCCAGGAGACCGCGCCGTTCGGGAATTATTTATGTCGGCGGCGGACCGAAACGGATTCAATTTTTTTAATGGACTGTTATAATTCGATAATCGGTTTTTCTGTTCCTCGGGCTAGCTACCCGGCTGCTTTTTCGGTGGTTCTTGCCGAGTGTTGTGTCAACAAGTCTGGACTGTTATGTGTTGACGACTCGATTAGGAAGAGCATCAATTATTCAAGCGTTTTTGAAGGTCTACGGAGTTTGTCAGAGATTTGGATATTGATTTGTTGTTTGACCTCATCTACCTATCAAAAAATCTCGGTGTGAAAGATTGGGTGTGTCTCATTCAAATGGCCCATTCAGAAGACAGTTATGCATAATGCACAGTATATTGAGGTGAACATATTGAACAATTACCTATTACATTGACCGTCAACAGATCATATTAAGAGATTGGACAATAGTCCGAGTAAAATAACAATATTTCAACTTGTTCGGTTTTAGCAGTATTGGGGTAGTCATTGTGGTATGCAACTCAATAAATCACTCAAATAACTATAATTGTTCGGCCCATTCTTTCACTTGATCGCTGTCTGTTATCAACTAACTCAGTACTGCTTTCTCGTCCACTTTATAAAGGTCCATGAGTCTGGAATTTTTCGTATTCGAAGGGGTAATGACGGGCATCGACGTTTCTGGAACCTTCGTGATAGTTCTCTCCGTGTGTTAACCAGAGACATTACAACTAATGAACTGATTCCTAAGAGAGAGAAGAAAGCAGAATGAGCAAGATAGAATACTTTGAGTATAACTTGTGAGCGCATTCCTTCCGCGATGTAGCAGAGAAAGAGAGGTTGTGAAAGTTATTGTGTCTTCCACAGTATCTGTTCAATGTGCATATCCCTTCTCTCTCTCTAATGTTTCCGCATCAAGCTTCGTGAAAAACTGCCATGAAGGCCAGTCCATTAGTAGTTGTAATATCTATGTTATCAACAAATGCGGTTGGTATATTTCTCGAAGACTCCCGATGAATCGCGATGACGGTCGATGGGCGTGGTCTTTTCCGGTACACAGGCATAGGCGTAGATGAAGTCGTTGGCGTTGAGAACGAGTTTCATTGTTTCGCAGAATTGTTCTTGATCGTCGAATTCGTAACTCTACTCCCCTTCCTGGGAACAACAATCATCTAATTTTTCCATATTGGAGGGTCACGTCTATTGTAGTGGCTCAGTCTTTCGATGTGGTCGACCTTCGGCTTGCTTCGAGGTGACGTTAGACCCGGTACAATAGGTCGTTTTTGTCTTCTTTACAAAATAGAGTCCTTCCCAAGGCCGCTGTAACTTGAAACTCAGTCTTCCTTATCGCTGTGATTGATATAACCAGACTGCATCTCCTTATAGCTCATCGGCATCGAATTCTTGTCGAACCTGGTCTTCATCTTGTCATTTACACTTTTTCTCTGCTGCAGGTCTGACAAACATCAAATTGATGGGAAGTTTCAATTCTCTACCAGTTAGCAGCATGGGGGGGAGTTACCCGGTAGCTTCACGTAAAGAACTTCGGTACGACAACAGAAACACAGGGACCAGCTTTTGTCCCAACCCTTTTGGTTTTCGGACACGAACAATGACGGGTAATTGTTGATCGTGCGTGTGTATTCCATCCGACTGGGGGTAGAGAGCTGTTGTCTTGGTTTTCTTTATCCGTAGCAGGCCCATCGTCTTTCTCCAAACGTCCGACTCGAAAATACGGTTCTGATCAGAGTGGATTTCTAGGATACCTCTTGTCTGGAGTTTTGCAGGAGGGCTTCAGCAACCGTTTTCGCCTATTATTTTGGTACGGCTACAACTTCAGTCCGTTTTGAAAAGAAGTCCATAACGACCATCAGGTACTTATTTCCATTAGTTCTCGAAGGAAATGGCCCTAGTAAGTCTACTGCAATCCTTTCGAATGGACATCCTGAGGGGTACTGCTTCAATTTATCTCTAAGCTTTGTTTTGGGACCCTCCTCAGGGGGGCACATGTCGCATCTTTTGCACCATTTCTCCACATCCTGGCGACAGTTCACCCAGTAGCCAACCATCTAACTCCTTTTTACTTCATTCACTTTCTGTATAAAAAAACCAACGCCCTTCGTCGTATTAGCCAGTAGAGTAGTTTTTCTTTGATAGATGTGTTAGTCCGTTAACCTATGGTGTAGTTAAGTTCAGATTGTCCCGAACAAATTGTTGATTTCGACTATTTGTATCTGTACTACATAGTTTCTAAAATTGAACTTGAGTAACTGGTCGTGTTTCTGAGGACGAGTAGAACTCAATCACTACCAAACTACTACATTAACAATAACTGAATTTTTTTGCCGTGGCAATATTTCAATAATATAATACTCAAACAGGGCTTATTTATATATTATACTTGTGGGGAATCCAAAAAATGCGGTTCGAATGTTTTGGTTCAAGTTTCACCTTATTACCAAATTGAAGAAACTTGCACTCGACGCATATTTTGCCAACCAAGTCGACATCACTAGCTGAAAAAACGCGTTTAAGTTATTTTCCATTTGGTGTTGTAGTGATTATTTTCGGAAAAGGTTTTGAAAGAGTTCGTGCCCGTTTTTATTTGTTACAAAGACACATAATATTTTCACCATTATCAAGTTGATATTCTTCTATTTCAGGTGCTGTGGGACAAAGTACCATGAGGAAACACTTCAAAATCATCAAGGAAAAACAGATGAGGAAACGAATCTAAAAACCTGAAGATTAGAGAATATATAAACGTAGCTTCGGCACCCAAGATGATTAGCTGACCCTATCCACAAAAGGCTTTGCCTTCTGGGAGTTAATGAATGAACATAAATTAATGTTTTTTCTTTCATAGTTATTGTTGCTGAAGTGTTTATTTTCACTTTTTTTTTGTCTCAAGCTTTTTTGAGCAGAAATGAATAAAAATCATTTTTTGTATGTCTCTGGGATAACATAACTGAAATTGTTATTCACAAGATTTTGGTATGAAAAATCCAACAGAACAAGAAACCGAACCTGATAAGAAACAAGTTATTCTAAAAAATCATAAGAATAAAAAACGTGTTATAGCATGTCCACTAACAACAATGAAAATATATTTCAATAATTAATATTCTGCTTGCATTACTGAAAGAATGGCTCCTTTGAGTTTGGTCACATACTTAAATAACACCCTATAGAATCCCTACCTGTATTTGTCCTCACTTCTTCCCCAAACCACTACACATAGTGACTAGACAACTGTCAGTCGTGAACTGATATATTCTGCATTAATATAGCATCGTGTGAGTAGGCCAAGCAATACTATTGTAGCACTATATTGTGCAACATATTGACGTTAATATTGATCGTTGAACTTCATCTTCAACTTTGAATAAAAGAAAATTAAATGATTTTGAGAACAGTTTGGTTACCAATTTTCATATTTTTCTTGTTACTAAAGATTCTGGTGAGGCCTGGTGTAATCTTTGTAATATATGGTAAAGTTATGCAAGAATAATTACATTTTGACTAATAGTAATGTTTTCTATATTAGACTTCATAAGTAATATCTTGTGAGAGAGTGAAAATGATACCAAATAAGATCTTATTCAATGATGAAGAGTTGTAAGAATTATTTAGGAATAACTGTTTTGATTTTTGAAACCTCTTCTGGTGAAAACCTTGGTCGGAGATCCGTAGAGTTCGATTTTTCATCTGCTTAACCACATCTACTTTAACGGATTCTTTGTGGTAAGACCAGTAGTTCATAAATCTGAGAGGTTTTCTGTACCAATCAACCAGTATTACATTAGTGGAGGAACACTAAGATCTGCATCCTCTTTTTCGATGATGAATTGAATAAACGGGTTGTAGCTATTGACAATGTCTACTATCTCGTCATCTCCTGATTAAGATTCTCTCAATGAAAATTATCTGAATCGGGATTACATTTAAGATCGTATCAAGCAGGTCATCCATGACATTATTAGCTAAAATGGGGATAATTTTCTCGCCTATGGGTGTATAAAACGTTTGTTTATAAATTTTGTTATCAAAAATGAAACAAAAAGAAAAGAAATGTTGATAAAATAAAATCATTTTCATGAATTTTGCTGGAAATACGAAAATTATTCACAAAGAGTGACAGTAGACTCGTTCCTGAGAGGTGAGCTCTCAGTGAACCCACGTCTAAGAAGGGACACACAATGAATTACTGTTCAACAAAAAAGCTAGAAAATGAAAGGGATATTCCGAAGAAATGTTCAAATAAAAGAACCAATCAACCATTTGAGTGAGATTTATTAATTGATGAGAATTCGGATTCTCTCACAAGCAATTCAGGTGAAGTCACCATAAAAGTATTTGATGATGATTTCAATAACTTCACTTTTTGCAAAGCAAAAACACAATTTTTCTAAATTATTAATATTCAATTAAAAAATATCTCTTACTTCGTCCTTTGCAGCATTTGTAACTGGACCGAATTCCTCAGCGGCTTAGACCAAATTGTTTCTCATAAAAATTTTCGTAACTAACATTTGACATTTCGACAAATGACTTGGCGCCTCTGAATTTTCATGCTATTATCTTATTCCACATGGTGTTTTCACAACACCAATATCACACAATATTAGTTTTTAATTCTTATAAATTTTGTACTAATACGTAACATTGTTTTGTAATGTTTTATACTATGCGTAATCTGATTCAATTTTTAACAATTTCATTCCGACTAGGTCCGATATATTGATGATAATATCATCAACCTCTCTCTAAGGTTGTATCCTGCCCGTCCAGGTATTATAAAGGAATTGATGTTCTCACGGATCTTTGATAGCTAGATCACGAGATCGAAGCCATTGATGCCTTTCAGTGATCCCAGCTTCTCAGAAGCAATAATTGCATCGCAAAACAAGTAGGTTGCAGTTTTTCTCGATATAATAGGATATTCATATGAGCTCACAAGTCAACCTGCTATTTGAACCACCAGAATTCTTTATTGATACGAGATTTAAAAAAAAAGATTATGTGAAATTATCAATTAGTGACTACCTACAGTCCACTGATGCATGAACAATATGTTACCATTCAATGATAGGCGAAAGCGTACACACTTGATTATGAATTTTAAGCTGTTGAGAGGGACTAACGCAGGGCCCTGGTATATTCTCAAAGATCGAATTCAATTTTCAAACTAGACACCTGAGAAATCCAGAACTCTTCAAAATACCGTTCAAAAAAACAACGCCGCTCAGAATTCACCACTATGTAGAATGCTCAGAACATGGAGCAGCAACTCTAATGACATTAAATATTTCGAACTTGGTTCGAATTGTTTCAAATTTAAAATTAAGAAAAATCATTTCATCGATCATCTGTAAGTGACTCATTGATTCCATACCTATCGTATAGCTGAATTTACTATTGCCTATTCTATAATCTACTTTCTGTTTACTCATGTTCCTTGTAGTTTTTGGTTCATTGGTGACAGCCCACTAAGATGATTTATCAAGTTCGATCTATTTGTAACTCCTATATTGGTAAATAAATAAATGAATGAGCCTCAATCGTTCTGAACCTAGGTTTATATTATGGATTTGTGTATCAGGTTTCTTGAATATATTGGGTATTATTAAAAAATATATAAGACAGATGAACTGGAGAATTCGTCTATTCGAACATCCAGTTCCTGAATAAAGATTATTATTATCTCTTCGCTGGTCGACACATACCTGACGGTACCCACGAAAAATTCTTCGACACATTCTGGAGTAGGCCCTGTCGTGCGAGCGATGCCGACGAATTCTCTCCGCAGCTGTCGGATAGTTTTAATTGATGGTGGCGAAACGGCCTAGTCATGCACAGAAGGTTGAAGTTTCACACCTACCCGTCGTCATCTAGCTGGCCGCGGCAAGAGCCGTACTCTACCTGTCCCGCACTACTCGCCGTCGTTGCATTCCCGATAATTATTTAGATTCGATCGAGAGATAGCGGTCGAACGAAAACGACCAAAAAAATTCAGACTCGTGAGGAGGTCGAACACAGAATTGCATTGTGCAAAAATGCGGGAGAGGTGTGAGGTAATGCCATAAAAAGTGGTATCGAAAGTTCATTTCGATATGGAGGTAATATCCTTAGGCTCCATCAAAACATGTGGTACTTGTTTGGCAGACGGTATATGCACATAGTAGTGCTCGTTTATTGTCCAACAGGTTTTGCTCACCTTTGAGATATACAATTATTTGAGGACACACAAAGTAATATTCTGCAAGATGCCTATAGATAACTAGGAACTCATTTTCGAGCCCATCAATATACTGTAACACTGAATTGATAAAACAATTTATTGACACAAAAAAATACAAGAGAGGTATCTAGTTTTGGATTAACTGATTATTCGATTTTCATTGAAGATCATTTTATGTTAGGTAACGCTCTACGAATTCATAACGTTCCAATCGAGGTAAATCCTATTGATTTGTTATTGTGAATGTTGTGGTTAACTTCCAATACAAAAACTTCTAGTACGATGAGTTTCTAAAACACAAAGATCTTTTCAAATGAGCAGATTTTTACTGCATACCGATCGTAGCGATTTGTTGCAAAACCAGAGTGATCTTATAGTTTTTGCAGAACCAAATGACCATATCACATGGCTTTGTTAAAACTTGTTTGAATCATTTGTGTGACTCATAAGACCTTGGAGTTGTAATTGTACTACTCACAGGTAACTATTATGTAAATGTACTTGTAATGTAATTTAATGTAATTCCATTATAATGAAATTTTTCATCCATTCAACCAAACATTTTGGCAAACTAATACATCAAAGTTGAAACAGTGCTCTTGTTAGTGACATTAATCAAAAATGAAAAATTTCTTATCTTTTGATGACACCTGTGTGCAATTGTTCAAGTCAAATTGAATGACATGTTTGATTAACGTGACATTCCGATAACATCACCAAAAATGATTTGATTCCGAGATATCTAGAACATTAAAATTATTCATATCATGCCCAAATAACATTTTTGACCTCCAAATTTGCAGCTAATGATTGAACAATGATAAATAATTTTCTGAAATGCAAAAAGTTCGATTTGTTCCTTTCTAAGTAGCATGTAGTTATAAGATGCTCTCAATGATTTGGGAAAGTTTCAAATGTCAATACAAAAATAATTTATTTTCTCATCAAACCAGAAAAGTCAAATTGTGAAAATGAAATTTTACTGGCATTATACAAATTAGCTTTGAGGAAAATTAAAATCATGAAAAATCAACTTTAATAAAAATTCGTTTGTTACCAACGGACAAACAAGTCTCGCATTCAGATTCTTTTTTGTTAACAAATTCTGGCTCTCACATGAAGAATGCATACTGAGAGGTCGTGTTTTGAATCATCTCTAAAAATAAAAATAATTATTGTTCCTGATATTATATATAAGTTGTACATATAAGTGAAAAAATGTTCCTTAACTAAGTACATCAGACGATGTTAATTGCGTGAGACTATAAACTATAACTGAACTGGAAAAAAAAAAATTATGTTGACATCCTGCTCGAATTTCTAGAGGAAATTGATTCTGATTCAATTTACATCATATTACTCCCGTTCGTAGTGAGGTAAAAAGGTTCTGAGATATATGAATATTGCAATATTGGACATTTAGACAGGACCTAACAGTCCTAGAAAACCTATAAATTATTTTCGCGTTTTGGCAATTGGAAACTGTTTTATCGCTTTGATCTTACCCAGGTTGGGTTTCACTCCTTGGGGTGTCACAACATGACCAAGATAGTTGACCTCTGCTGTCAAGATCTCTCATTTATTTGACTAGATCTTGAAATTTAAATTCCTGAGCCATCCATCTTCTCATCCATCACTCTTTGGAATGTAGCAGGAACATTTTTGAGCCCAAGCGGCATATGAAGGAACTCATAGTGTCAATTTTCGGTATTGAATCATGTCTTTCTAATATCTTTCTCCGCCATCTCAATTTGATGGCACCCGCTAGCTAAGTCGAGGGCAGATAATAATTGGCACCTCACAAGTTTGTCTAACAATTTAGTTATGTTAGGCATCGGATATTTATCATCAACCATTTTATCATTCAACAAGTGTTATCCATGACCAATAGCCATATTTGTTCACCAAAAGTATTTAATTCTTTGTCTTAGGTACTACTCAAATGGGTGAGGACAAGGGCGAGTTACTAGGTCGAGTGATTGTTGAATCTTACATTAATCGTGGCTGTTTTTCTACCTCCTCTTATTTCTAAAGTGGTAGCGATACGTTTTAGAATAAACTGGGGTATCGTTGATTTGATGTTTCATTCAGTTAGAGGTTAATGGCATATTATCAAGGTAGAATATATCTGAATTTTCCTCACAAAAGTTCAATATAGCATTTTTCACCTCGTCATTTGAATGATTGCTTAAAATTTTTTGGGGGTCATTGTACTATCATTCTGTACTATCATAAATGAAATTCAAATCGATATTTTGCATTTCTTCTCTATAGAACTTGTGAAAAACCTAGGTCATCGAGTGCAATGAGGCCATCAAATATATTATGAAATATAACGAAAAAATGGAGGTATTTTGTTCTTTACGCAGTTTGAAAATTTGTGACGCGGGTATTTAAGCATATTTGGAAACTATTTGAAAGCTATGATTTTGTTGATTCCGGATGGATTGAAATTTCAACATTGGATTCAGAAAATTCAAAGTCGAATGGCTCGCTAGATTCAGCGTTGTTGTAATGAAATCATTTGTGGTTCTTCGTGTTCTGGCATTTCTAGGAAATATTTATCATTGTTTTCAACATTCAGATCAATATCCTGTGAATCATAAATCTCCTTGAGATATTAGTTATGTTTATAACATTATGGATCTATTTCCAACTGATTGGGAAATTGATTACTCTGATGATTATTGCCAATATCAATTTCAGTATTGGAAAATTTTTCGGATACGAATTTTGCTTTGAGGTTTGACATAATTATTTGTATTCCTTGTCGAAACACACATAGGAGTTGGCCTATTTGATTGATTCTGATGCTGATATGAATTTTGGGATTTTCCTAGAAACGTTAGTTGTATTTCTTGTTGATTGGCTCATTTGTGTTAGTTTAGGAAAACTTTGATTTCGATTTGGTTCGAAAGCGTGTTTTTCCAGGTTGTTTCAGAAATGTATTTTGTATAAATCTATTGTTATTCGTATGGAATACTCTGTATGTTAATATATCTTTGCTGTGGCATAGATTACCTTCGAATTCGTGGAGTTCTGATATCATTTCCATCAGAGAAATTTTGGAAATATAAAATATTGTCCCCTCCAATCACAAATGGTAGAGTTCACCTTGGGTGATTGGTTTCTTGCAATGTAATGTTGTACCTAGGGGTTCTTTCAGTCCTGCTTTTACAGCTGAATCTTGATAAGGATCTTGTCTACTTTTTTGCTGTAAGTTCATGTTCATCGGTACATAATACATTCGAGATATTCAAGTATATATCGAAAAAATTTTAAAAAAAATGTGGAGGTTTTTCACTAGGAGCTTGTCTCAACATTATTGAATCTCTCTTGAGATAGACTTTGTCTCTTTGATCTTCAAAATTTTAATCAATGCACTCATATATATGTAACATATAACCAGGCTCGTTTCATTCACTGAGTATAAGATGAACATTACAGAACACTTTTGTTTGAGCTTTTTTTTTCCCGCTCATTTACGTAATCCAAATCCAACTTCAGACATTTTCATTTCGAGTAATCAATCGTTTTCGCACCTTTCAAGACAGCTAGAACCGCTACTGAAAGGACTGTAGTTTTTCGAGAAGTGGAAGATTTACAAAATTTACATTTCCCCATTAGCTTATCCTTCACCCCTTTATCACGTTTTTCTCTTCATTCATTTTATATCTTCCTTCAAGAGAAGTGTTGAAGACCCATGAACCTGTCCTATTATGTCCTGAAGAGTGGTGAGAACTATTATTCGGATATAGATTAGTGTCCGTACCTTTCCTGTGAAGTCGTGTTATATTATAGAATTTGTTGAATAATAGGTTCTTCGAATAGGTATCCTCTATTACATATTTTGCGCATATCCTGAATGGCTTGATAACAAAATAATCACGAAGAACCAATAGTGCCGTAAGAAATAATGGTATTAGAAACCATAGTTTTACTTTTCGGATAATTAATTAATATTCACAGATTCCGGAATCATTTTTCCGTATATTTTTTTAGTATATATCACCATGAAGAAAGCCATGTGAGAATATTCAGTAGTAGTTTTGAATTTATGTGTATTTTTTCAGCAGTGTCGTTCTAAATATGATTCGTGGTGGGGGGTTTGACTCCCTGGAATTGTGTTCTGAGTTTGTCGTCTTAAAATTGGGGATAAGGGCATCGAACCACTCCACGAAGTTTCCCACCACCCCTCCGCATATCACCACGCACATGGAGAGTAACGTGTCCGTGATGGCAATCGAGAAAACTGGAAACACGTGTTTCCGATTGATACGTCTATTTTGGAAAGTCGCTGGCAGAGACAACGAGAGCGTTCCACTCTCGCTCAAAGAAAAGAACAACAATATTGGCAATACTATTTTCCGCGGAGTCGGCAACAATACGGCCGTTCGGGCCTGCCGCTGACACGGCCCATTGTCGACGTCTTTTAGCTCGTATTTGCTCGAGTATTGATTGCTCTGACATCTCTATGGTCGGAGAGAAAACAAACGTTCTAATGTAGATTTATATTGAATTTGAAGCGGCGGTAGCTTGTCGCGCCGGAATTTTAAAAGGGGAACCTGTTGAGTCTTATTTTGTCTTATCAAAGTAATTGACAGGCTTTTGTTTCGATTGTCGGTGGGGCTGTATATCAAGCTTGCACTCGACCGAAATTCTCGGCTGGTATTGTATTACCTGAAATGGGTTCCAGGTAGCCCGGGAGTGGAAAATTTAAGACGAAATTTGTAGGTCAAACATGTCTGTCTCTAAGAATTCGTTTCAAAGAACATATTGTTGTCCTTCTGGAAGGTGAATTTCTATGTTCATAAAATATTCTAATGAGAAATAATGACGCAGAAAGTACGGAAAATGATGATATATACAAGACAGGCAGAAAGGTATGGATAACCTCTCAAGTAGTGGTAGGGTAACGTGCTCCAGTCAATATCAAATTGAACACACTACAAGGGCTCACGCCCGACGTCTCTGTTTATATTTGTTCTAATTTTTTTAACAATCTGTGTGGTGAGCATGGTGAAGGAACCTTAGAGGAGTTCGCCAACCATGAAGCCACAAAATCTACTACTTTCTTCGTATGAGAATTTTTTTTTCGGAAAAGTGAAAACGCAATTTTTTTGGAAATTTTGAATCGAATATGAAAGCTATCACTTCTACTGCCAGAACAGAAACATTAATTTTCCGACACCAATGAAAGAAAAACCTAACCATGGCACAAAGAGTTCTGAATTAAATGGAAAAAACTCAAACTTCAATATTTACTGTCAATCACAGAACGTTTTACATTTTTAACATTTGAAGAAAAACATTGAAGTAAAAAATAGATTGAAAACGCTTACGATTCAAGTTCCCACTGTATTTTCGAAACACAGGATTGTTTTCTTTCTCTGGTGGGGGAAGAGGGACCCTTTCATACGGTTTTCACATTTGATTCTTTTTCATTTCAACTATTGCATCAAAAAATCAACTGAATGTGTAGCACTAGTATACTTATCTGAGAGTAATACGGAAAATTGTCAGGTGATTATATTTCATAATTAATGCACAATTATGACTCAAACTCAATCTGAAATTCGTATGAATTCGCCCCACATGTAGTGTACTTTCATACAGTACCGGAGGTACCTTCAGGCGCTATGGGGTAGTTTTGTACAAGTGATTAAAACTGCAAGTAAAATCGATATTCTTTTATTTAGTAATGAAATTAAATACATAACTAAAATTGAATTACCTACCTTCAAGTCAAAAAAATTAAAACTTCTTTGAAAAAATAAAAGATTTGTGTTTTCATAAATTACACTTCTACTTTGGTGCAGATTAGATTAGTCAAGTAACAAGATGAGGACACTACTAAACATTTAAATTCGACTGAGAAAGTGAAATATTGAGATATCTAGAAGTGCAAACTTATAGTGGCTTAGGGTCGGTTTGAATCATTTCAATGTCAGTGATATAAACAGTGTGCATGTCTTCAAAGATCTGGGGAAATGAATGTCCATGACAATCTTGGTTTCCTTCTCAGATGAGAGACTTTGAATTCGGTTAAATTATTGTGACTCACAACATTTCCTACATTATGAACTACAGACTTTTTTCGGGAACTTGACTTAAATAAAGAACTATCTTTAATGTTGTCTGGTATCAATTCAATTGTTAACTGTCTTGGATACATTTCAAAACTGTCACATCTTCATCTATGATGAAAGTTGAACTCTCCTGCAAGAGAGATTCTTCATATTCTGATGCATAACTCAATGTGTTTTCAGCTTTTTTGTTCTTCGGTTTAAAATTTGAATCATCTGGAATAAGTTTCATCTCCTTGGCCCTAGCTCTTCTTTCCTGTTCCAGTTTCCTCAACTGTTTTTCCATGTGTTTGTCTTCAATTCGTTTTCTTTTTAGGTTCATTGGTATGAATACGTTATTTTCCTGGCAGTATTATTCGTTTTTTTCTTACAGCAGTTGGATACGTTCGAACTGCATCTAGTGTTATGATTTGGTGCAAATGGAAACAGCCGATGCAATATTGACTTGCACAAGGTTTGTCATTGATAGGACCTGAAATCATCCATTAGCAGATTGGAGCTCGTCTATTGGGCCATTTGTGGAACCTCCATACACTTGCGAATGTGTCCAACTTGGTTCGTCCGAAAGTGCCCCATAAGGCTGGATTCAGACAGATTTGAAATCCGATCGTACGACGATCAGATAGCTTTCTGACTGGTCTAAATTGGTCTGAATTCAAATTTAGACCAATCAGAAAGCTATCTGATCGTCATACGATTGAATTTCGGATCTGTCTGAATCCAGCCTAAACCAAATTATAATGAAATATAACCTCTTTCTACAAAATGCATCAATTATTCATTGCAAACATATCTTAGGGATTTTTACTAGTTACTGGAACACTGTCTAGAAAAACTTAACATCTCTATGTTATATCTGACGATAACATTGTTGAAAAAAATGATTCACCGAGCGCGAATATACTATGTTACTTCCCTGTCATCGGTGTCTTTCGATCTTTCTCTACATATTATTTCATATGAGAGCAAATTTTGTTCTAGTTCAAACAATTATATATGTATATATATATATATATATATATATATATATATATATATATATATATATATATATACACGAGAAGTACATGTGAACTCGGAATTTCGGAATTCATTTTTCGGTGATTCCCCGAATTGTCATTCATATTTCTGCGAACATAGTTATCTGTTCTCAGTGTACGGTTAATTAATCGTCGCTGGAGTAAAATCGTGTCTATTCGTGAATTTTCGAGAAAAATCTGTTATCCAATCAATGGACTAACACGGCACCATAGTTCTGATGTTCTTCAATGACCAGCTCAATTTGAATAATCTTAGGTTGCGATATCGCTACAGCGACAACAGACTTTGAGGTTACTCAGTGAGAAATCGATCGCCGATAATTAGCCGCTCGCTAATTGCCTGTCCAGCAGACCATCTGGGAACGACGTCGACACGTAAACTCGTGTATGTTTACCAGCGCAAACATGTAAAACGAAAAGCACCGTACACACACACTCATACACACACACGTGGAAATCGCCGTCGAGCGGGAGAAAAACGAAACGCTCTGATCGCTCCTCCATTGTTCTCGCAAAGACAAAAGAAGGCAGGTTCTCAGCGCAGCGCGATTGGTCGGCGGCCGGTATCGATTGCGGCAGTGGCCGGGCATCCGGCCGTCGCCCAATGAGCTAAAACAACGGCCGACGGCGTCACGGCGCATACGTCTCTCGGCGTCGTTAACGTCGGAGGAGGCCAGGAGGGCCGTTTCTCCTCGTGATCTCGAGCTCAGCTCGGAATGATACGGTGATTGATGGAAGTGCGCGGGTTTTTAGATGCTCGGTGCAATGCGGGTTGCGTACGTTGTTTGTTTTCTCGCCTGCCGGTCGGGCTCAGAGTCACTTCGAGGCGTAGCGAATTTTTTAAATTAATTCTCTTCAAATGAAAATATTCTTGAATTTATTAGACATTTTGAAAGTATCATAAGTATCATTTGGAACCTTCGATATGAGAGAGAATACTTCGAATAAAGATCAATTATCTGAACACCAAAATTAAATAAGTTTTTTTCGTAATTTTATGGGCTTTCAACATACCACAAAACAATATCGAGATTTGTCAATGAAAAATATTGGATTTCAAAAGAAAGTAATATATATATATATATATATATATATATATATATATATATATATATATATATATATATATATATATATATACATATATATATATATATATATATATATATATATATATATATATATATATATATATATATTACTTCCGCTATAATTACTCCATAAGCAAATTTGAGTTAGACGAGAAGTTGCTGACTGATTGGGCTTGTTCTATCCAAAAAAACTCTTTCAAATTAACCTAGCAACTTGTCGGGGTAGATAGAAAAGTCTATCCTCCTACACTTGTATAGATTCCAATATTAATGCAATTTTTGTTGTTAACGATCGCAGCGCCACCTTCAGGAAAACGCCAACTAATCTGCACCACTTTGACAACCATTGCTAATTAAGATTAGGACTTTGGCGCTGTTTGAAAATCCCAACACAAAAAATTTTGTGAGCGACAATCACAGTTTTCAGTGTTTTTTTACTTTTTATGTGAACGTTAACTATGAACTGTGCTAAACATTAGTAATAATTTTAATCATATTCTTCTGATTCAGTTTATAAGCTGATTAGGAAATGTAAATTCAGGAAAACAGTGCCAGAAATCTCAGACTTTGGAAGACTCTATTGTCCTCTGAGTCACTGCATATGATTCTGTTCGAAGTCGAAATAAATGTATTTCTGATAAAATGTACATCACATTCCTATTAGAACCCAAATTCTTGAATATAAGGCAATCATTCGATAGGTGTATTTCAAATTCTTTGTGGAATGAGCGGAGAGTCAGTTTTTTTCCATGCATTTAATAATTTAGAATAACAAAATCACATTAAGTACATCTACTAAATCATTAACTCATAGATGAACTGAACTGGAAATTTAAGAAATTATTTGTGATTACTGCAACAATAAATACATAGGTCAAGGATGACCAATAAAAACTCGTTCCAAAAAGAATCAGCTCACTCCCTATACAGAAGATTCTGAAAATTAATTGCCAAGCATGATCTGGATGAAGATTTGAAGATTAATGAGTGCAATTTGACAAGGATTGGAAATGTACATTACATTAGGCTTCACGATACATTCGAAAGTCTGAAATTATCTATACGTACTTGTAGCATGTATAGCAAAAGAGTGCCAATCCCATTTAGTCCGTTGTTCAGTCTAATCCACAAAGGAACACTTAGGGAAAAATCATTATCGTCAGTTACTTGTCAGGAAAAATTTTTGCAGATATATCCCCATCAAGGTAATTTCTTGCTAGAAATAATTTTGCAGATTGTTGTATTATGAACAAACAAATTGAGGTACGTTTTGCTTTGAGCGACTTTTGCGATGATCGCGGAGCTATATTAGCGCAACGATAATCGCTAGCGTTGATCACTTGCCGGAACGTTTTGCTAACTGCGAAAATTCTAGCGGCAGAACCTAGAAATAACATGTTGCTAGAATTTCTAATCATTCGTCAGTAGGCTAGATATAGTGCTGAGTCTAACGATGCATTTAACGAATGAAAAATTCAAGCTGAATTGCTTTTTGCTGGAAGAAATTGACGATTGAAACATGTTAGAAATGTTAAATTCACTAAAACTTCCTAAACATCCCATCTTCATAACAAGAATGAATTAAGGTTACGAATCATTTGTGTGCTGACGACAAAAATTTAAGAATTTTTCAGTCCTACTAAACTCCAGTTTGAAATGTTGTTGAGTTCAATGAAGAGATTGAGAAGTTGTATATACGAACATACGAACTGCAATATTTACCCAACACCTTTCAATAATCACTCGCGACTGGCGATTGTATCTATGTATATGCTCTAGGACCAAACGCCCGCGTTAAACACCAGCGCCCTAGCGATAGTCGCCCGAAGGAAAACAGAACAATACGATACATACTAAGCAGAGCTCCGCGATTATCGTTGCTCTACTATCGCTCTGCGATCATCGCAAGGGTCACTCCAAGCAAACGTATCTTATGTTTACTCTTTTTCAATGTCATCAGTTTATTAGTCAGTACAATCAGAATTCATTTAGGATTCACTTCTTTACGGCTTTCAGACAGACACTGAAAAATTGAAATTTTTGGGTATCATATGATTGCTTTTATTGAACGATTGAAGTCATCTTCTGTACAGCGACCTTCTTAATTCAACTGCATATTGACTGCTACCCACCAAAACTTCAGTGTCATTAACTTGAGAAATTGCCCCTAATAAAACATTTAAATTTTATTGGTGCCATATAAACCCAGCTGCAGATTCTGTCCTATTTCTAATGAGCTTGCCATAATATCATGAAGGTCATCTACTTTTTCTGGATTCCGAAAAAATGTAGATGAAATGTAGAAACTGCATCAGCTGGTATTATTATATTAACTCGTATTACAAAAATAAACACGTAACTAGGATATATATGAGATGACTAAAAATCAGTTCCAACCATGACCCTAAGAGATCCATTTTTTGTTATCTCCTGATAATACCAATTTGTTTGACGAAGCGTTCATTGAGAATGAAAATTGCAGTTTTGATGTTGGGACTAGCATAATATATTCTAATGATCATCCACTATTCTGTCGACGAAATTATGATATTAAGGACAATATCCGTGTCGCTTCTAATACGAATATTATCGATCTACGCGCTTATCGAAAATGAATTTTTAGTTATAGAAATCCCACCCTCAATGCACAACAGCTAACGATGTGGACACATTTGTAATCTACAGGTAGATATCTTAATATTCTGATGTGTTTTTTGATAAGACCTAATGACCTAACGGCTAGGAAATTATCCGGTAAATGTTTTATTGGCTAAACTCCATTATTAAGCTGAACTTCGCCCATTGCTAGAAAGAAATAATAGAATAATTGGACGTTTGGGTGTAATTTGGAATAAAATTGCTTTCATAGACATTCATAGATAGCTATTTGTAACATTAGTGTTGGGAAAATATATACATTATGCGTATGGAGCAGGTGATGATTTGTTGAATGATACTTTAGAAACAAATTCGTATTCACAATATAGATTATGTACTGAACACACAACAAACGTCCTCAATAGAGCTCAACACCTATCTCAAAACATTGGACGTTCGTTTGTCAACAAATTTGGCAAATGTCACAAGAAATCAAAATCAATATTGATCGAGAAATTGCTTCAAACATGCAAATTCAAAGCCCTGAAAAACCCAAATGTAACAGTTGCCTACTGATTGATCCGAGGATTGATCTATGATTTTAGAAATTCCTCTTACAATGTAATGGAAGATTATTTACTTGCTGCTTTGTTTCAAGGACACAACTCCAATCTGCCAATCCAAATTGAATTTCCATTTCCAACATTTATACAAAACATACTAGGAAGTTACTTTCCGCGGTTCTGACGAATATCTGTCACTTCAACTCACTTTTATGGCTCTGGACTACTACTGCAAAAATTAAATTTCATTTTTTTAACTTATGAATACGTACTCGATTGATCCGTATAAATATTGCAAATATTAGTTTCTACTATTCTGGATATCCTCCTGCCTGCGAAAATCACTCACTTGAGGAGTATGTTACTATCAGTAATTTTGAGTAAATATATTATTTTAATATATTTGTGTTTTTTTTTGTTTCTAGTTGACTTTTGTTATTTTTTCGGAGTTTGATGGACCTATCCGATATATCAAAAATCAGAAAATCATATAAGGAAATTTTGATCGATTTTTTTATGGTATATTACTTCCATAATTTTTTTTTCAAGCCAGGATATTATAGATTTATATATGAAATCCTGTAGACTGGGCTATGTATCATCTGTGAATAATTTCAGCGTCTCTTCCAATGTGCAAGATTTGTGTTAAACTGTTCAAAGGCTCAAGGCTTTATATGTCCGATGCTACAAAGAATTCTTTGTGAAATCTTGTGAAATCTATGTTGGTTTGCCAAAGATTTCATCTAGCAAGGTCCAGTAAAAATGAATGATAACATCCAACAATAGACTACCGATGCCTTATTTTGAATATTTCAATAGGCACTTAAAAACAAGTGGTTTTCTTTCACGATAAGTCATTCATTATTGACTTTGTCCACAACCAAGTTGGTTAAAATTGGCAAACTTACCTAGATTTTCCTATTACCTTGATTTCCTACTTGTGTGCCACAATGAAATGAATCTTCAGTAAGCACCTACCTATCTATCCGAGAAAAAATATCTTTGGAGAATTTACATGGAACAATGTCGGGCACATTGTCCGTAAGAACGTATATACCTACTCTTCAATGCGTGTGCAAATTATCATAAAACTCCAATGCTCAAACTCTATGATTTGACCCATTAAAATATTCTTAAAGATTATTAAAGGAGCTGCCGCCAAAAAAAATCGTGTCAACAACCTCCAAAACCAGATAAAACAAAACAACCGTCGCACAATACGATCAAGAAACACATAAAAAGCCCGAACGCCAAACAAATCCAAAAGTGAGTTAAACATCTCTCAAATCGAACATTGCATTCATATCAATAACAATGCCAACAATGCGGAACAGTTGAATAGTCGACTATCACTTTCCACAAATGGCTGAATTGCTGAATCAACAAATAAGTCCTTCAGTCGATGCGCGAAATATTTCGTTTGGATACTACACGTCGCACCATCTAGCGTTGTTGGAGGAAACGACTGCGAAATTTTATTACGCATGTTGAGTAGGCGCCGTTGCCAAGTTTCGAATTTTGTAGTAATTAGTGCTACCATCAAATATAAAAAAATTACAGAAGAGAACTTTATATGGTATTTGAGTTACAATTCATATTTATTACGCCTATTTCAACATCCAACTTCCTTGTGCGATACAGGGTACACATGTCGACAAATCATATTTACAACTACGGCCGATCATATTTCAATATAAAATAAGTGAGGAAAGACTAAAGACAATTAATTCCCAACTATTCTCAACAAATTTAAAGAATTCTGTGCTCCCAAAGTTTAATTTTCAATAGCATCGGGCAGAGAAATGGAGAAAAGTGACCATTTCTTGATTAAACTGTAGAAGGGGATCAAGAATAACAATTTTTTTGGTGAAAATCCTTTTGTCCGAGCCAAGTCAATGCAAAATATCACACCAGACCAAAACTTCAATTGCAAGATCGATTCAATCAAATAGAAACTATTTCTGAAATCTGTCGTACTTCTTACAATCAACAGAGCAGAAATCTCACTCATAATGTGAATAGATGTTCAGCTTTTGGAACTTTATATGCAATTTGTATGGCCAGAAATCATTTTGCAGAAATGTGCAGGAAACAGCAAAGAGCATTAGATAGAACATTAGGTAGAATCTACAGAAGAGACGAAACTGAAAGAGTATATGCGTACAGTTTGGAAATTTATGCGTTGAACAGTTCTTATCGTTAAAGTCAATTAGGATCAGAATTTGACGCTTCAGGCACATTCATATATTAAGCTTGATGAACATAGTATTTTAATCGTATTCCTGATTACAACCATTCTTTATCGAGAAATAGGATGGTTAGTTAATGTCTGTGTGTATATGATTTCAAGCTTTTTTTGCGCCATTACACTAAATATCAATATTTCTGTTTACTTGACAATGAATGACAAAGTTTTCTACTCTGACGGGTAAAATAGGTGCAGATTTCTGTGTGTCATTTCAATATAGGTTCAATCAGTGAGGAACAAGAAATCTGCTTGGCAAATCCATAGCAACAAAATCTAGTTAAGATATATCCACAATCAAAAACAAGGGGTGCCCTGAAATAAAGGTAATGTACCTTCAAAATAGAGTTGAGTATTGTTACGAAGTCTTCTAGCGCCGGTCCTGTCGCTCGTAAATGCAAAATAATATGAGGGTTCGAAGAAACAATTCATCTCCCCAGGAATTTTCGACTCGATACACATCATCGAAACCTGCCTGGAAGATTCTTCATAGGCGAACGCAAGTATAAATAGGGAGATACTTCATCGCGACGACAGAGGTTTTCAGAGTTTCTAGTAGGGAGAGCTTTGGTATTGCTGAGTGCAGAAGTCGAAGTGTAGTACAGAGCGTTGGATAGCTTAGCTGAGCAATTTGAATAATTTTATTGTGTTGGGACAAAGACTTTTAATAAAAGTAGTTTAGTGTTGGGCCCAAGGAAGTATCGTGACAATATATATGCAACAATCAATTATAATATAATCAAAAAATATGGAATGCAAGCTATGACGTCCTTAAGAAAAAGAAAAGACATGACTTTGATACGAAATCTAGTACCATCTACCCGTAGTATTCATCCCTCAAATGATATTTTATATGGTTGGCTAACTATATATCTCTTCAACTGTGTTAAGAGGTGACATATTTCTAACATATATTCCTGTGGTGATTTCTAGTGAATCTAGGATGATGACTGAAACTGATTTTGTCAGAACACAATCAAGCAACAAGCAACTCAATTAAAATGGATACATTTTAGATGACAGCATATTCTGCACCAAAAGTCGATTCAACTCCAGAGATCAAAGGATCTGTATATGGTAAATCGATATTCCAATATGTTTGTAACTAGATTAGGTTAGTTCAAAATCGACACTGAGCTGTATATAAATATAGCGTACTTACGTTAAAATGATCTTCACAACAATATACAGACGATTCTGGAGATGCATTATTCCTTTTTATCATCCTACACCATTGTTTGCGTACTTTTGCATCGATTGGAATACAAATAATAGTATATTATTCAACAAGTGTATAATGATGGCTATTATTCATGAGGTGGAGTTTACTGCCTAAATCACAGAGAGAATAATAGCCATTATACGCGAGTGGAATACTATAGTTCATCCACGACTAATAAAAAAAATTGTTGAAGTTTTTTTGTTTTGTTTTGTTACATTATTTACACATTTTTCTAACAAATATTTCATACAATATTGTATACTATTTCGTGATTTACACAATAAAATTTTAAAAACCGATTTTTTGTAGCAAAATAATGTAATATTATAACTGAATCATGGAAGTATTTGACAGCAGTGAGCAATGACTCATTATTCACTAGAGAATAATGGAAAACATTAAGGTCAAGCAAATAGACATATAATGGGTACATTATACAATAGTCGTGGATAAACACTTTATCGGGTGTATTTCTGATAGTGTTTTTCCACTTACCCAAGTAAGAAGTTTTTTAGCTTCTTCCATGTTTTGTATAGCAATTGAAACTGAAACGTTCAGAGTAAACAAACACAAGACATGACATGCGACGTCATCCAAAACACGCGCTGTTCGGCTCAAATTCATCCAATGCTTTAATTTATACAACATCTTGAACTAGCTGACCCGTGCCCACTTCGTTTGGCGTTAATTATATTTGTGATGCAATTATATTGAGTAGTTCTTAGTACTAAATTTTATTAGGTTTATCACGGCTCTGCCTTCTCGGCGCACTCGAAGGATCGTTTGAAAGAAGTCGTAATGTTAGGAACGCCTTTTTTCACCCCGTTAGAATATGAATTTCAAAAAAATACGAAAAATGTCTTCCATCACTTCTGTTGAACCATATTTCTACAAAATGTGTAGATTGAATATGTTCAAGCCTATTTATATTTTTTTCTTGGTCCAGGCATTGTGAAACGAACCTCAACTCAGAGAAGTTGACAGTCAACCATCGTTGGAATGAGCAAGCGCCGTGAAATTCAACAAACTTAATAGTACCTACAGTATAAATAAATCAATATTTGTCTGCGAATTCTAGTGCATTTCGCGAACTTCAATCCGGCAACGTCGCACTGCAACTAATCGTTACCCGTAGTATCGAGAGTTTAATGTCACATTTCAGATTTATTTTGAGCCTCCATATCTCCAGGCTTCATTAAACTATAATGCATGAAATAAATCATTATTATTATTATCGTCATATTAATTCAGCAACGATGGACTGTTGATTTTTTGTTGCCGGTTTATTGATTATTGAATCATTATCGTTGTAAATTATCGTTGTTGCGTTGGAATTCGAAATCTGGCGTGTCGATATGGGTTCTGGAAAATGATTGGATTATGTACAGAGCGGAGCGTAAAAGTTGTAGATGGATTCTTGAACTGGTTTATACCTCCGTTGCCAGGTATTCTAGGTACCTATACACAACCGAATGAAAATACAATAACCATCTACGAGTCCAGTCTCTAAAATATTTTTTTATATCGAACTAGGATATATCATAGGTGTAATATATACTTTGAGTAAATTTTGAGAGAAATAAAACGGTATTTTGTTAGCACAAATATTTCAAAACAAGAATACTTTTTTGCACCAGATTTTGATGCTACCTCCCAGGATTTTCAGCTTTATATATTACACCGTTTAGATCCTTCAACGTCTTCCAGCTTCATCGTTTCGTTTATATTATACTGGGGTGAATTCGGCCCTCAATGGAGAAGTTTCATAGTTTAATTACTGAACTGAATTTACCCAAAGGTAAAATTTTTTCCTTCATCTCAACTTCAGAAAATCCACTTTTTCGAAGTGAAAGTCTAAGTTGCTTCTGCGCAAGCGCACGCCCCATTAATAATTCAAGACCCACTGATGGAAGTAGATAATTTTAAACCACTCTTCATCACTTCAATCAGACTGATAATGTACCTAAAATAATATTTTTTGAATAATGCGCATTCGTAGTCTCTATAAAAACTGTTGCAAAAATACCAGTACTTAATGGAACTTACAAAGTTAAAGTGAATATTAATGATGAGATCATTGCAATACGAATAATCCAATATTTCTCGAATCGCACTGAGATTTTGGGGGCCAATGAATAACACCGCCAGATATTTAGTGCTTTCAGGTTCAATTAAATCACGCTTTACTTTTATTGATTGCACTCGGGAAACATATTATAGGTAATTATATATTAGGTTCATGTGTGATTTTCAATCTCACCTATCGAATAATGGGTAGAACACTAAACGATTAGAGCAAATAACTACACAAGAATGAATTCAATAAGTATTAAGCGAATACGAACTTCGTGTAGGTCGATTGACGTCATACGAAATTATTTTTGCAAGAGCAACTTCAAAGTCACATGGCTCTCACATTTACAGACATGTTTTAATGATTCTGTTTCATTTTTCTCAATTTTTCATGATGAACAAAAACTTGAAAACTTGTTTAATGATATCCTGCAGTTAAGAGATGAGTTCCTTCACTCCAGTCGGATCATACAAATTCTCTTTTGACGTCGTAAAGCATCCAGGTCAAACTTGTTTTTTATTGAGTTTGAGTTTATTTGTGGCGTGAATTTATCAGCAGAAATAACTTTAAGAACAGCGTCCAAATGCGCGTCCGTTAATCGCGATCTTGCAGGAGGTTTGCTTTCTATCATCAGGGAACATAATTGTTCACACTTTGGTATTTCCAAACATTGACAAAATTTCACAGGCCAATTTTTTTATTTCTCGATATTGAACAGGCAAGTACTTGAAAAATTCGATTGAACTAACATTATCATAAAACATGTAATTTCACGAATTCCATTTGAGTTTTTTATGCAGAGGAATTAAATCAACCAAAAAAATGGTCCACGAGTTCTAACTTCAAAATGTTTCTGCAAGAACTGAACTTCTTTCGTTCAGATAGATTCTGCTTCCAATTGGTTATGCTATTAGAAATTTCAAAAATTCGTGTTACTCGAATACTTGAATTTTTTTTAAATTCCCTTCCAGGCCAATATATTGAAATTAATACAATGTTTCTGACATTCTAATGGGTCTAATGACATGAATAAGACTCTCATTCATTTCAAAATTGTCTTCCTATAAATAGATGTACATGCCCTTTCCGCCCCTCAGGTGACTTACAGACTTCTTTGGCCAAAGCCCCTCGTCTTTGTAATATAGGGCATAATAAATATCTACTATATACCTTTGGTACATAAATATTAAGATAAATTAAAAACAGTACTTTAAATCAAGGCGTCACAGACTATCAAATATAGAATCATTTTCCCTCTAACAAAAACGCAATATTCTATATCTTTGAGAGATTATTCCTTCGTGTCGGTTCTATGTGCTTCGGTTTCAAGAATTCTTTGACAATAAAATGAAATACACTTATGCCCAGTTCAAAACCTGAATAGGGATTCGAAAAATATTCACTTTCGATTATTCTCGTATGTATATTGTATTTTGAAAAATCAATTGTATTCAAATGTTTTTTGAAAATCCAATTCAGTGCCTACCCCTTTTCCTTCGTCTCTTCGTCTATAAAAATGCTCGCTTATTTCATGCATAATAAAAAAATAATTTCCAATGTGCCCTTGAAGACTACTGATCATCATTCCCATGTGAAATGGTGACTATATAATTGGTAGCACAACCCCTATGTTCAATCAAATGGGCCCATGTATACGAAAATCATTCGTCAAAAAGATTCCATTTTCGTTTGGGTTTCTCAAATTTGAAGAAAAATATTGTTAGGATAACTATGAGCATGTACAATATTTTATTTCAATCTGTTATAAGAGACTGATTCGAAATTCGAGAGTACGATTCAACCAACTCATACCCACTTTGAATTGAATGAACGCAAGTGAAAAGAGGTTCACTGAAAAATATTTACTCCACGTGGTTTTGTGACTTCCGTAATGAAATTTAACATTGTTGAAGTGGAATAGTACTCTATTTCAGCTAGACATACAAAAATCAGCATATTTAATAATAGTGAAATCATATTTTGGCAGCTCGATGGATCACCTTGTTAAATTCAAAACCGACTAGTCATGAGCTTAGAACCAAAGTTTTTTATTCTCAATTCTATGGGTATTGATGTGTAAGCCGTATATGACTTGTAAGCAGTGACAAGTGTGTCGATACTTATGATCGTTGGATGAGTAAATTGACTGCCTGTGTTAGGAATCGCAAATTGCAATGTAATACCCCGTTGATCCTTGCACAATTTTCGAATTCTTTGGCATATTCAGTTCCACTCCACACATCAGTTTTCGGCGCAATAGTACAAATGAACATTTCAATAATGTGTCATAAATGCATTCCCTCAGGTGCCGCCTCTTTTATTCCTCTTCCGAATCTCTATATCAACCAACAATGAAAATAAAGGCATTATCAAGTTATCATCGAGGAATTATCCGAAAGTCAACACGACAACCAGACAATTTGTGAATGTAGCCATTCACAATAGACCGAATGAAAGAACAATCTTAATCCACTATAAAATCCCCCGTCAATCCCATACAAAGTGTTCGCCCATTACCGCTACACAAAACATCAAACATTGGTGTGTAGTGGTAGAAGTAAAGAGAGAGACCAAGCCGTAAGAATCTCACCACCTGTGGCGCTCTGCCCTTCCTATCTGAGTAACATATCTCTTCGTAAATTTATGCTCGTTCTGTTAAGTATTTGTCACAGTCTAACTGCAGTGTTTTATATTTGTTAGGACGAGAAGCTGCCACTGTTTTACACCATGCTCGGCATGCGGTACAGTCGAACTGCTAAAGTCTCGATTGTTTTACTCAATTTAATATTTCATAGTTGCGATAGATTATTGAAGAAGAAAATCGGTATAATGTAAATGTTCATATTGATGTGAGTTTGTTGGCTTGAAAAAATATTAACCATCTTTTAAAACAAGCTAGCAATATAGGAAGATGGACATTCGGTCAAAGCTGCTGACTCGAGGTTATTGCATGTTCAACAAAATTCAGCGGTTATATCAATCAAACTTTATCTTCAGGGCTTAGTCAATCAGCCAATAATGAAGATGTTTCAAATTAAACTTCACATACCATCAATAAGTTCAAAATGAAAACCATTAACGAGGAACAAAATTCCTAAGACGGCAGTTATAGTGTCTCATTGAAGTGTCTTATGTGTGCTGTGATATTCTGAACTGGCAAGACTATTTATTCAATGATCTGCTTCACTGTTCCAGATATGAGGTATGCATCTTGTGTGCACCTATATAAGAAAACTTCGCTTCCCAATAGTAGTAAAGAAACAATAATTTCGAAACAGCGTTTTTACTCATCTCTCTAAACTTCAATGCATTTTGATTGAAATAAACTCACACCAGTACAAACTAAAGATTGTATGGATTACAAATTTCACACATGTCGTTCGTATTTTTTCGAAATGAAGTTATCAAAGAGTGCCAGTCTAATTATTTTGAAGCTTACGTTCCAATTTTGAAGTAATCATATTCGATACAATTTTTTTTGAGCGATGAGAGTACCATTCAGTATTCTCAATAGTGATGTTTACTCCTTTTGATGGAATATCTTCCCAACAACTCATTTTTGGAAATAACAACTTGATAAAAAACGAATAATACAATTTATGGTTAGTAGGAAAACAGGTTCATTAATTTTCTCAAACTTCAATTACTCCACATTTATTCAGGGTAATATTTTTTATAAAAAGTATCAATTTGCCCACTGACTTTTGTCCCTTCTTGATAAAAGTAATTCTCCACCAAACATCAGATCGGTATCATTCCAATTATAATCAAACAATAGTCCTCTGGAAGTGTTTTAGTGGAATTCGAAATCTGGAATAATTCTATATCCAAATTGTCGAAATAGACCCATGCTCATTTTGGTAATCTTGTCCTCTAAATGACTCCCTTCAATTCCAATGGTCAGTGAAATATACAACATCATCTCACCAATATCAAGTTATCAGTAGTTCTATAATCTTATATATCAGAGTGCATTATTCAGCTGGCCGCTTGTAGGCAAACATCATGTAGGCATATTAAATATGTATACCGCACACGTCTGTGTATATACCTTATTATTCATTTTTTCTATATTTATATGGTATCTGTAATATGTTAAACAGTCAAAGGCCGGTACAGTCCCAGAGGTCAACCGATCACCCACGAAGAACTGTGATCATTAAAAAAATTAATTAGACTTTCAAATGGAACTGAAAAAATCGGATATGACAAATCGTTTTGTCGCGCCTGATTTCTAATGACGTTGCCAATTTGTAAAATAAATTGTCGGGAATGAAAAAGAGTTGAATATGATGCATTTGGTATTCCAGTTATTACAATAAACTGTTTTTCTCCTATCATACTAAATAGTCACCGATAAATATTGTTTTACATATGGGGATAATATTCTATGCCAGTTAGTTTCTTGATTCAAGAAAGATTCAAGATTGGAAATGGTCTCATCAATAACGATCCTAACGGTGCTCTGATTATAATTAAAACCAAATCTTACTTCTATGCGAAACTTGAACCAAAAAAATAATAAGTCCTATCATTAATCTCCATGGTATTCTTACTGGAATTGAAACCTAAATGGCGTAGTCAACGTGTGTAGAAAAAAATATTGAATTAAAACAAGGAAACCATTATTAGACCGGGAGGTCATGACAGGTGACGTTCCACCATTTTTTCGTGCATGCCTTTTTAAGGCTCGATAACTAACCCTAAAATATCAAAGATAGTCGGGGTTTTAGCCCCCCCCCGCGCGTCCTCTTCATAAGGAAAAACGCTTTTCTGTCTGTAACGAATTTTCGTGTTTTTCCGTGATATTTTACTGCATGCCATTGTAATATACGGAAGTTCAAACTGATTGAAGCTCTAATAATTGATGGCATCCACCCCGCAGCGGCCCAAGATGATCAAAGGGTTATGAAAACCTGAAAAAAAATTTAAGGGAAATTCCGTGTTTTCAAATTGCATGCCGATGTGAAGAATTGAAGTTTTTGTAATAAAAACACTATGAGAAAAATTGGCATGCACCCCTCGTAGGACCAACGGTGAAAAATTTCCGGAAAATTCTGTAAAATTTTAACACCGATTTTCCGTGATTCCAAACTGCATGCCATTGAAAAAATACTTAATTCATACCATAAATCAATAGAAGAAAATTTGGCATGCACACCAGGGTGTTGCAAAATAGAGGCATGCATGACGAAAGTTGCAAAAAACAGTGAGCAAATTTAGGTGACTTGTTTTTGCATGCCGTTTTGAATTTCATGAATTTACCTTATTTAAAGTCATGAATGTAAATGGCATGCATGTAGCTACAGCCCAATACACAAAAATTGTGAAAAAATTGAATAAATATCAATTTTTGTATTGAAAAAAAATCTAAAAAATGCCGTGACTTCTTTTTGCATGCCGCTATGTATTTTTTCAGTAGATACTTTTTTGAGCCGAAATGCAAAATAGCATGCATGTAGCTTAATGACAATTGGTTAAATAAACAAAAAAATCGTCCGATTTAATAATATAATTTTTTTCTAAATTTTTTATGAAAAATGAAATTAGAAAATCATTGTCAGCATCATTATTTTATACATGAAGTATTATTAACTATTATCATCATCAATCGCTTCATCATCAGCATCATCGACATTATAATGATCCTTATCATCATCGCGGCCATGTACAGACTCTTCTTCTGTTGTGTAGCAATTATCGGATTGGCAATCGCTGTAATCGTCATTATTTTATTCTTCATCCTCTTCATCATCGAAGTTTGGATATATCGATATGACTTCCTCGTCATTAGCGCTGTTTTCTTTTGGGGCTATAAAAATAAAAAAAACATGTTTTTCAGTTATCATTTTGATTTTATGTATTCGTTAAACATAGGTAGAAGACAACTGATCGTACAGTAATTAAATTCTTAGTAGAATAATTATCTCGAATATGAAAAAATAAAAGCATGAATAGAAAAAAATTAGTACCTTTGATAATTTCCTGTACATTAAGAGGAACGTCATCACCCTCGAACCATCGGAAGGAATAGCGGTCATTTTCCAGTTTCCAACCGAATTCCTCTACATTCAAAGAAACGTTGGGCACTGGAGAAAAAGAATTTTTCCACATGTGTCCAATATACGCTGCTCGTAAAAGTTGTTGTTGGAGTTCACGTTTACAAGGAGGTAGCATACAAGCATCGAAATTTATTAAATTTTGCCTAAACTCGTCTGTAGGCCCTATTTCGGTTAATATTCTCATCTCTTACTTAACGCTCAGCCGATGTATCTGAGGCGTGAGTGCAAGTGAGCCAAGAATGCTTTCAGCCGACACCCTCCTACCGCACCACACGCTGCTAGAGTCCAGCTAAATATAAAATCTTGACCTGATACATCATGCCGACCGGTAGCGAACTTGTTGTTTACTTCTATACGGTGGTATAGGCAATGGCGCAGCGTGTAGCATCTATCATAGGGTAGTAGTAACCTCTCGTGCTAGTCGACGTATGATAGGCCACGTTTAGACTAGAGACCGGGAGATTCGAGTCATTTGAATTGATTTTTTTTACAATTCTTGAATGTTGGACTGTGATAACATGTATGTTATTTCAGCCATCAACTTGAAATAATGTTTATTCAAACAATTTTCATGGAGCTACATGCATGCCATTTCGTATTTCAACTCAAAATAGTATCTACCAACAAAATACAAAGCGGCATGCAAGAAGAAGTCACGGCATTTTTTAGATTTTTTTTTCAATTCAAAAATTGATGTTTATTCAATTTTTTCACAATTTTTGTGTATTGGGCTGTAGCTACATGCATGCCATTTACATTCATGACTTGAAATACGGTAAATTCATCAAATACAAAACGGCATGCAAAAACAAGTCACCTAAATTTGCACTGTTTTTTTGCAACTTTTATTATTATTTATAATACGATGGGCTTATTCAACATGCATGCCATTTGAATTAGATAATTATTCCGTTATAAAATTAATATTCATCCTTATTAGGAGTGATTTGGAATCACGGAAAATCGGTGTTAAAATTTTACAGAATTTTCCGGAAATTTTTCACCGTTGGTCCTACGAGGGGTGCATGCCAATTTTTCCATAGTGTTTTTATTACAAAAACTTCAATTCTTCACATCGGCATGCAATTTGAAAACACGGAATTTCCCTTAAATTTTTTTCAGGTTTTCATAACCCTTTGATCATCTTGGGCCGCTGCGGGGTGCATGCCATCAATTATTAGAGCTTCAATTAGTTTGAACTTCCGTATATTACAATGGCATGCAGTAAAATATCACGGAAAAACACGAAAATTCGCTACAGAAAGAAAAGCGTTTTTCCTTATGAAGAGGACGCGCGGGGGGGCTAAAACCCCGACTATCTTTGATATTTTAGGGTTAGTTATCAAGCCTTAAAAAGGCATGCACGAAAAAATGGTGGAACATCACCTGTCATGACCTCCCGGTCTATATATTATTCATTTTCAAAATAACTGTAACCCGCCGATTTGAGAACAATTAACAAGTCAGACTGTGTGAACATATCATGAATTCCACGAAACACTTCTTGATTTAATTCCAGGCAAATCTAATTCTTGAAGAATTTCGATAAAGATATCCATTTAAGGATGAGAAATTCAAAAAAAAATATTTTTGAAGCGAGACGATTTGAAGAGCAACAAAGCACATGCAATTTCTCTTCAAGCATGAAATATGCAGATCTTAGGAATATTGAATAGAATGCTGGGATGGCCAGTTTTTCTCCTTGGGCAGATAAACTTCATTTTTGTTTCCGTTGGTGGCAATTGAAGTAAAACATAACAACTGTGATGATAATTTCATTTCAATCATAGAGAAGAACGTCAACTTCGATAAAGCAATGTCGGCCAAAAAACGTCATACATCTTTGATGTTTGAAGAGAAACTTAATTTGAGCTTTGAAGTGAAATACATTTTTTGTGAATTTTGCGGTATTTCGCTACGCTCGCCCTGCACATACACATAAATGGCTTTTTATTCACAATAAGTAAGTCGCCATCACTTTCCACTTATTTCCCTCATGCGAATAACTTTTTCGAACTCTAATTTAGACTTCACATTTCCTCTGCTTATGATAAAATATTTATGAGTCACGTCATTGACGAAACACTGAAGATGGTGCTTTGACTCACGAAACTTCGCGTTCAATCCAAATCGATTTGTATCCAATCTCGCGTGCCCGAGCGAATTCCACGTCGGGCCAAATGTTAATTCGATTTCTAATCAAATCATAATTGCATTCGTTAATTCGGAGTGCTGGCAGTTGGAATTTTTCCCACCAAGCCGACCTACCTATCGCTCGGTCGACGAAAAATCGCCCCGTCACCGGTGCAGAAGAGAAACAACTAATATTCGAGAAACATTAATCTAGCTGGCATCAAACATTTCGATGGTTTGACACATCCGAGCCTCAAACAACACTTTTGCTGCTGACTCACACTCTAATGACGAGCCGACACCGACAAAGAACAACTTCACACTCTTCTCGCCGAGGATGAGTTGCATTGACGGAGAATTATTGGGGTCGTTAGGAAAAGTCCGAAGTGGATTCGGAAAATGATTTACTTTCAATTAAGGACACAATCGAATGATAATGGACTACAGTGATACATGAATACAAATAATCCATCTTATTCATCAGATATACTTTTTCCATCGGGGTCCCCCAAGGAAACATTTTGGGACCGTTGCCATCGATCAGTTTCACCAATGAGATTGTATGAAACGATCGTCAAAAACTATCGGTTCTTTGAACAGTCGCAGATGATATACTGTTATCAATTGAATGAAAATACTCGTTTCTGGCAATGCCTAAACTAAATATTGAGATTTTTTACAGAAAAAACGAACTTGAAATGAATTGATAAGCTCATTTAATGAATGGAGGTAGTTGATGAATTATAAACTCTCATCACATAATTATGATTAAGAAAAGAACTCCGCGTTAATCTTATGTGACATAAATTTCGATCAAACTATTTTATATTTTCATCTTTGGTAGTTCAAGTCATACTGAAAAATATAGTGAGGTTATTTATGTTTTACATATTTCGTTTAAAACTACTGGCCATATTGAACAGTTTTGCTTGGAGTTCTTAAAAACAGTAAATTATATACCTAGTATCAGAAAAAGCCATAAATTCATGAGTGACCATGAATATTACAATTTGGAGTTTGGAAATGTGGTTTTCCCTACGTGGTAAACATTCTGTTTTTCGTTCACCTTACCTCCTTGCTTTATCTCACCATATTTTTTCTATAGCTATCGTAAGTGAAGTATTATATAATTGAATTCCCTCACATATAATGTCCCAATAGACATTTCCCGTTGCCTGTCTAGTGGTTCATTAAAATGATGGCCTTTTCTTTCAAACGAATTATAAAAAATATCAATATTTTTCAGCGATATGCAAAAAGTAGCATATCGCGCGTTTTTCTGTCTCAAATAGTTGCAATTACGTTCCTGGTGGCCTTATCACATAGTTTGATTCTTCGATGTTTTCTTCTATCGGTATTATCTTATTCCGATAGGATGCAGACATCTGCCATCGTGACAGATCTCTCCAAACCTAATTTCTATTAAGCCTGGTGGACTCATATGCTTATTGGACTCAAGATTTGCATTCCTAGTTTGTACTTGTGCAAAAGTTTCGTGTATCCTGAACCAACATCAGCCTGATTCTTCGAAATATCTCGTTTCAAATACGATTGGAAAAATCATCGACAAAAGGTGTAGGTACCACCACTGCCCCTCGCCGACAAAGCCTCGTTCCCCTCACCCGCTTCCCCGACCCTGCTCAAGATCACGACTCGGGAATAATTTCTTGTCGGTGAAAAAATTCGATCGCTAAACGCTCCCAACACATGTCTAACGCCCGTTCACGTCAGGACTTTTTAGAATGGACGTCTTATCGGAATGTGTTTATCAGGTAATTGGATCCGATAATTATTAATATCGGCGCGCTGACCTTGCATCTGACAGGATGACGGCCTTTATTTTGATATCCATCTCGTTTCGATGTGGTTCTTCGGATACCCGCGGACCCAGAGACGAATCGCGGCCCTATTATGGATGTTAATTGATTGAAAAAATGAAAAATCTCGCCATGACTACGTAGAAATTCGCGCGAATATGTTGGGTTTATCTAGAGTGCTTTCGTAAGGTTGGATTTTTGATCACTTTGGCCCGCTATTGAACCCATCTGTAGTGCGATTGCGAGTATGGTGAGCTCCAGTGGACAATTTTGGCACCAATTATTCATTTGAAATAGCCGTTGGGCGTGACTCGAAAAAAATCAATTCCACTCAACTGCTACTGCT
>JAVJAQ010000496.1:0-17896 GCA_032362365.1 Zygogramma bicolorata
TTCCGTGGAATTCCGTGGAATTCCGTGGAATTCCTTAGAATTCCTTGGAATTCCGTGGAATTCCATGGAATTCCCGGGAAAATGGAATTCTTGTGTACACATTTCCGCAAGTGGTTTACCCCTCGGTTTATTTCTATTTCGTTATTTAAAAATGTTTTTGACTTATATTTCATATTCGATATTTCGTTTTTTTGTAACAACAGTATTTTCTTTGATCAATGAATCTCTAATTTCATTATTGACCAAAAATTTCGATTTGATTTTCTCACTTGATTTGTATTTTTATTCTTTCGTTCTTAGTAACAGGTTTCAATAGAGTTACTAATTTAGACAATGGAATTCCGAACCATTCAGCAAGAAACATTTTCAACCACTTTCAAGCAAATTTCAGAACGAATCAGTATCAGATGTTTATAGATATCTCCTAACTCATTGTATATACTCATCAAATTGTGTTGTCACACATTCGAGTTATCAAAAAAAAATTGTTGGGCATTTCAAACCTTCATTTCAATACTCTTTCTCAGTTTTCAATTCGTTTTTGAGTTGCACAACATCAAAAAATTTCAGTAATATAGTTTGAATCCATGACCCTGTGCCGCCTGACGAAGAGCTGCCGTTAACTTGTGAAGTATCAAAAAATGTTTAAGCTACAATGTACCAAGGTTATACAGTAGATGTTAATAACTTGGTACTGCCGCGAGGGATTTTGGGCGAGGATTTGTAAGTTGCTTGGGGGAATATACATCAATTTATACCCGTGGTGCAAATCAACTTTCATGTCAAACTAGTTTGTTTCAGCATCATAATATAACAATAAGCAAAAAAAAATCATTCGATTTCAACTAGGTACTGCAAGGAAAGCACAGTGAAAATTGAAACGTTATCATACAGATTTTTCTGTCTTTATAGCCCCCGAACTGTATGCCCATGTGGGCATGAATTACATTCGAATATTTCCCTCATATATAAAATGACCCATAAGAGCAATGCAATTATCGAAAACTTACAGCGGTGATAATTGTATCAAGTCACCATAACTGACGCTAGAAGTCAGTAAACAACACAAATAAATGTCAGATATACTTCAAAAATAGAAAAACATTTCGCGTTTTGGTGAGTGCTCCATACAATCTATAGAGGAAAGTAAAAATGAACAAAAAAAAACATTTCCTTGAGAATTTCTTTATTCGTGAAATATTTCAATGAATTACATTCGTGCATAAAAATGACCAGATAATTTTGCATTCAAGCGTGATATCTTATACGAATTGCATTCGGTTATTCTCATATTTTGTAAAAGAGCCCTCGTCCTTCGGACTCGGACACTTTCGCCAAAATATGAAAATAAACTTGCAATTTTTAGATATCACGCTTTCTTGCAAAATTTTCGGTAATTTTTATGCACTCGTGCAATTATAACCGAAAACAACACAAACAAGTGCGACATAAAATAAAAATGATTACTGTTTCAATACTAGTTCATTTTCTTGCCTATCTCCACGAGAATTTTTTCCCTCTGTAGTTGCCAATCGCCAGAATCCAGTTAAGACAACCCACCCCGTAGCGATAGAGCCAAGCAATCGACAAATTGCTACACAATCCACCGAATTGCAGTAAGGGATTTGAACTCCGAGGCATGATCTTAGATGGGAGATATGAAGTTTCCTTGTGAGGGGCGTGCATCGGCCCCCGGGGGAGCCTCAAATACGACTGATAATTGTCTCCATTGGAACCGGTTGTCAGCGGCACAAATTAGAAAAGATTCCTGGATTTAGATATGTGTGATTTACTCTCGGGACATTCTAATTTGCCGAAACGGCGGATTATCATATCGCAGGCGGTATCGGGAGATATCAGAGCCAAATTATTGATATCGAGCATGATTAATGGATGATTCCGGTGCTTCAGGTGGTTAGGAGATAGCTCACTTATTGGTAATTATGCACCATTCCTTGTGACTTGGAGGAGCGGTGAAAATCGGAAGCTCTGATGAGTAATGTGAAAGAAAGTCCACAGTGGTTTCATTAGTTGTTAGTTTTTTATGCAGATTCATACGAAAGGGTAACCCTGTAATGTTCAAAGAACACCGCGTGAATCAAGGGACACAGGAGATACGAATTAACATTCACTTTGAATTTTTGAAGTTATTGAGCCTCATTGGAGACCTCTATCGGCAGGGAGTTCCAAAGCTCAGCTGTTCTATTGAAGAAAGACCCCTAAGTAAAAAAGGTTCGACAGATTTTGAAATTCACAACAAAGGGGTGGTAATTCTGTACTCGTCGAGTCATCCGTGTAGATATTGCCAAGGGTGGAACGATTGATAACAATTCGGGAGAGCATCGACCGTGACCGTCTATAGAAGAGAAACAAGTCTCCGACCCTTCTACGATGTTCCAATGAAATGAGCGAGTCTGTGAGCGAATAATCATCAACAAGACGAATTACCTTTCTCTGAATAAAATCCAGAAGCCTCAATGAATGTTTTAGTGCCGAACTCCACACATGAGAACCATATTCCAAGACAGGTCGTATCTGAGCCTTGTAGATCATTAGAAGCTGACGAGAAGTGGAGTATTTTCTTCGCACGAAACAGAAATCCAAGATTCTGGGTAGCACGTCCAGCGATCGATCTCACATGGTTTTCTCATGAGCGATTATCACTGTTCGTAATATCATCGAGATACTTGACTTCGTAGGAAAAGTTACTCCTGACATCTGAATACTAGATCATGATAGATCGGCTTTCCTTGAGAAGAGACCTGCCTGGGTTTTCCTAACATCGAATTCCACCAAGTTCATGTCACCACATTCTATTATATTTACCAAGTCATCGTTGATTATATTGAAGTGTATGTTTCTTTGCGTTTTTGTTCCTTGAGCTGGTATGGTGACTCTGGTAGAGGAACTAGTATGAAGAGTACTGAACAAGATGTTTTCTCGAGCAAATCATTGATATCAAGCAGAAACAAAGTGGGCGCCGGAACTGAACCCTGTGGAGCACCTGCTTTCATTGGGAGAATATCAGATGATACTCCATCAACAACCACATACAGAGACCTATCAGACAAGAAACTCTTCAACAAAGAGCAAACCATAAAACGGCACTTTAAAAAGGAGACTCCGATGTCAAACTCGAATCAACGCTTTTGAAATAGCAAGTGCAACAGCTATCGTCTCTCCGAATTTCTCGATTGAATGCTGACAAATATGAGAAACATAAGCCAATAGGTCACTGGTTGATCTTTGATGGCGAAATCCGCATTGTCGATCATTAATTATTCCTGATTTCTCTAGATATTTGATGAGCTTCATATCGACTGCTTTTTCCATGACTTTGGAAATGATAATAAGCAATGCGATTGGTCTATAATTACAAGATAAAGTTTTCTTCCCTTTTTTAGGAAGTGGCTGAACTCTTGCTGTCCTCCAGGACTTAGGAAAAAACCCCAGGTTATATGAAAGGTTGAATAATTCCCAAAGTACTGGTGTCAATTCGGGGGCACATACTTTCAGAACGATTGCTGGGATTCCATCAGATCCGCAAGCCTTATTGGTCTTCAGGTCCATTAAAATATTTCTTGTTTTTGTTTGGTGAAGAATTATCTCAGGCACATGACTGTCGACGTGCATGATATTCGGAGGATCTTTTCCCGATGAGTGCAGAGTAGAATTTCCAGCAAATTTGCAAATATATTTGCTTTCTGTTGGGCAGTGGTGACTTGTGATCCATCTTCTTTGGTTAATGATAGTTGTTCTATATTGGAAATTCCAGCTAAGCGATACACTATCTGGTGGCGATTGGCGAACTACAGTTGTCTGCCGAGTTCATGATTCTTGTTTCCGTCTTTCACTTTTACTGATATATATTCGAAAATTCATCTTTGTTTTCGCAAATTCTCATTATATCTGAAAATATTTTCTCTTATCTTCTGAACTAGGTAATTGAGAACCGATGATATTCTAGAGATGTCTGATCTCAGTAAAAGCAATGACTTAGACGTTCACTCACGTAAAAGGAATTGATTATTTTTACAATCGGACAGTTTCGCATCCTGAAACTGACCATGCCGTGACCGAAGAACTTAATTTCCATTCGCAGCCATTTATCAAATCCGATTGCGAGTTGCGAAAGGCGATTCTGCTAATGGGCTCACAACACCACGTTAATGAATATTCGTTCTAGGAAGTGGCGCGTCTTCTCCTGATACAAGACATGCACACGGCCATCACGTGATGTAGGTACGATCTGTCCGAAGGTATGCATATTCAGTTTGGGGACAGTGAAAATTCAATGTTTACCCAAAGATGGCAGCAATGATTCCCATTTGGAATGGAACACCCGCATCGCCATTTTCCCAAAAAATATGACTTGTTACTTGCGAACTGGGAATTTTGAGACCATAATTTCATTTGAATCAAGATACCTATAGTCCTGGTGATGACTTCTATTGAGTATACTGTTAATATTTTCGTCAAAAACGCTAGACCCACGGCTCACTTTATAATGACAACTAGGGATATTCAGATTCTTGAAATTTATTTACAGATGGCGTTAAGCGGCAACTCAACTCTTGACACGTGACATTATGAAGTCTGATGAAATATCTATTAGCGAATTCTCTAGAAGAACTCGTGAAGAGTCAGTGTATAATAATAATAATGAATTTCCTTATTTATCTAGGAGTATTAAAGAAATTCTACTACATACTCAGAATCGGGCGAGGTTCAGTTCGTGTGTCAACATTCACATATTGACCCACGTCTGCTCTTCCACCTAACCCTAAAATGTCGCTATACACGCAGTGAGAGGATATACATAAAAAACACTTTTTGTAACTGGATCCAACAAATAATTAATATGTATGAACTTAAGAGACTATTTTTGTCCACACAGTAGTTTTTCGAAGATGTGTGATCTGAATTTGTTTTTCGACATGGCTCGGACATCAGGGGGCAAGTTATTCATGGAGGTAGCTATAGAGTATGAGAATGATCGTTTGAAAAGTTGTGAGCTGTGGCGAGGGATGGTAAAAGCATTTTTATGTCTGAGATGAAGTGTGTGAACGTCTGTTCGAAATTTTATTTTGAAGTACAGATAAGGCGGAGATTTTTCTTTGAGTATTTTGTAATATGAACAGAATGAGTGTAAATATCTACGATTTTTCATGTTCAACCATTTAATAATTTCAAAAGTATGACTTATGTGTTCATACTTCCGGATACCAAAAATCAACCTCAAACAAGAGTTTTGCATTTTTAGAATTCTATTTTCATCGAACTGGGTGAGGCAAAAGTTATAAACAACATCACTAAAATTGAATTTAGAAAATACTAGTGCATCACACAGCATGGTTTTGGTAGATCTGTCTAAGAAATTGCGATTTTGATACAAAAGTTTCAACGAGGCAAAAGCTTTCTGTAAGCAGTAACTAACGTGATGAGAAAATCTGAGATCTTCGTCCATCCAAACTCCCAGATTCTTCACTATGTTTCTGAATTGTACGTTTTCATTGCACAAATTAATTTGTTTCGAATATTGTTGTAAGATCGTTTCCCGATGTCTTTTTTTTCCAAAAACTATAGCATTAGTTTTCGCCATACTCAACTGAGGGCAATGTTTTTTTGAGTATTCTACAAGATTAATTAGGTCAAAATTCACAGCAGATATTAACTGTTGGGATTCGATTGGATGGAAGGAGATTTGTAATTGTATATCATCAGCGTAGTAATGCTGTGCGAAAGACAAAAAATGTCTGGGAAATTGGAAATATAAATAGAGAATAGAGTTGGTGACAAAATTGAGCCCTGTGGTACCACTCTCTCTATACTAGCTACGCTTAATACCGTTCCTTGGTGTTTCACGACTTGACATCTGCCCGTTAAGAATGATTGCAGTAGTGTAAGTGCATTGCGAGAGAATCCACTATAATGAAGTATTGATAACAATAACTCGTGGTTGAGCGTATCGAATGCTTTCGAATAATCTACTAAAATCAGTAGAGTACCTTCACCTTGGTCCCAAGCTCTGAAGATGTCGTCGCTGATTTTCAGCAATGCTGTGGAGTAGCTATAACCTGATCGAAATCCTGACTGATGAGATTGTAAATTTTTTTTCATGTTTTTGTATTTGTGAGTTAATGAGTTTTTCGAGTATTTTCGAGATGGTTGGTAGCACACTTATTGGGCGAATATCATTTAGAGAAGCAGGTTTTTGCACCTTTGGTAGTGGAGTAATATAAGCTTTTTTCCAGTCTGTAGGAGAAACGGAATGTGTTATAGAGAAATTAATAATGTGCGTTATATAAGGGAGTATAAATGGTAGACAAAGACGAATAGTTAATATATTCAAGCCTTCGGCTCCAGTAGATTTACCTACTTTTTATTTTGTTTATTATGTTTAGTATTTCTATTTTTGTGACAGGCCTGAAATGACAGAAGGACGATACTGTCTGTTTCAAATTATTCTCATAGAATTCTCTAGTTTCTACATCGGGGTTTGATTCCGGGATATTTTCAACTAAATGCTTATTAATTTCATTACTTACTTTTTTCAACACTCTACATGGTAAAAGATGAAGATACACGAGTTCTGTCGTGCACGAGTTCTTACCCAAGAATTCCCTATATTTTTGATGTTTTTTTCTGTTTAGACGTAAACACAGATATGCATCTTGGTACATATATTACAGATAGATGCATTTGCTTTATATTCTCGATATATGTTATTAGGAATTATTATCAAAATTCATAGAAAATCTTACTATTCAGTGCTGAAAATTTTCATATAATTTGATGCGATTCTTCATAATATCGGTATTGAAGTGAGAGGAGTAGAGGTAGGCTGGATTCAGACAGATCCGAAATCCGATCGTACTACGATCCGATAGCTCTCTGATTGGTCTAAATTCGAATTTAGACCAATCAGAAAGCTATCAGATCGTCGTACGACAGGATTACGGATCTGTCTGAATCCAGCCTTAGACTGCATGGAAAAGAAGGTGCGTCAATATAGAGTCCAGATCAACCTGAGCAATTTCAATTCATCAGGAAGCGTGCTGTGGTGCAGGCTATTATGGCGCTGTACGAGAAGACCGTATTTGAAAACACTCTCCTGAAAGAACTTTCATTCTATGATTTAAAATATTTGTTATTGAATCCTTTTACTAGGCATGTGAAAACCATTGACACCAGTGCTGGAGCTTGGAATAAATATGTTAAACTGGAAAGCAACCAACAAATAACACAAATATAACTTCTACCGGAGTAAAATCTGAGCAAGATGAACTTTGTTTTTATCAGCGTCAGAATAATCTCGCTTTATATTGACCAGTTGAAGTTGAGTACATGTGTATTGAATGTTTTGTAACCATCAAAACTTGATATAGATGATTAGATGATTAATTATTTCGTCTATTAATGATACAACAGCGTTTGATATCCATTATGAAACACTATTTGAAACAACACTTATATTAATTACTGAACAGACGGAAAACAACAAAAGCAACGGCAGATGAACGACAAATAACTAATAAAACTACGGTAGAGAACTGAACTGGAAACGACGAATAGCTGGTTGAAAGGAACAGTAAAAAATAATGGAAAACTCTGAACAAAATTCCAATTGACTTTAATACAAATGTCCAAATATGACAGAACTCGATTCTTGCACCATCTACTGGAAATCGCAGTAAATTCCGTAGATATGATTGATCGTGTCTAGAGTATTTGACGAAACAATATCGAATCTGAGATCGCACCAGGATTATATGCATCTTGATGTGAATCATATACGCACGCTGTATTAACCTCTTTTTAATTACATTTGGTTTGGTGAAGTTTTCATTGAATGCTTTTGATGATTTTATTGGAAACCTTCGTAATTGTTTTCCTACGACCACCTATTTTATTGAACGATATGTAAATATCAGATCGTGTACATGTCTTATACGCTTAAATATGGATCCACCTTAACATCAACCTTACAGCTGGCAGTCCCTAAAGGGGTACTTGCAATTGACTATTGATGACAGGGCTGTTCCAGTCAGTACATCAGTACTAGATTCAGTACTATTTGAAGGGATTCAGTAGCAAAGTACTTTTTAGTGAAAACTAGTACTGATTTAGTTTTGAGATTGGGTTCAATGTTTCCGTGACAAAATCTCCAAATCGGTGTTGAGAGTAGAGACTCTGAAGAGACAAATCAAGTCTACTAAAAAGATATAGAAGAGAAAAAAATGAAAAGAAGAAGAGGGTCCAAGGTGTCAACGTCACATGGTCTTGTTCTAACTATTCTGTTATTCTGTGACTGCTTTGTCAAAAGTTAAAACTGTTGAAAGTTGTGGTTTGACTTGACAACTTACAAATTCCTGTCCCAAAAGATCTTGGAGATGTACTATTATTACAAATGAAGTTATCACTTTATTATCTCAGATTTTGTATTTTGATCATCTTTTCTTTCTGTGAATTTGGTTATCTCGTTCATTTTGTTGTTACTCAAATATTATTTTTAGGTAATTTCAAATTGTGATGTTAGTTTTCTATCTTGGTGTTTTTTTTTTTTATAAAAAACTACCTCTGCCTCTTGCCAATACCCAGTATCTACCTGAATTACTACGAATTTTAAGAAAAATAAAATCCAGTACTAAAATCTCAATTGTAGTACTTTTTCGAAATGAAATCCGGTACTATTTTTTATCGGATTGATGAATATAGATTCAATGGCTGCTGCAATGTAATGATTCTTGTAATTGATTCTTACAATATAAAAATACCTATAACTGTTGATTGGACATAATTGTTTTGTGAACGGTGAATACACATTTAGTATATATGTATATTATTTCTATATAAAGTGCACATGAATTCCAATAACTTTTATAGTGTAATTATGAAATATCAATAATGAACGTTTATTTGAGAATGTGACAATAAGTAATTACTTATAATACAACATTTCTTTTTCTCTTCTTCATTTTCAATGAATGATTACTTACCTATCAGTCCAGTTTTTATATATATATATATATATATACATATATATATATAATAACATCAGGAAGGAGCAATTATTAATTGCTTATGTAAATCTCACAGGATTCACGGGTTTGACGGCTTATTGAGAGCCGTGCGGAAAGTAACTTTCCGCACGAGTGAAGTGAAGGAAATATCTAAAGTTAATCTAAATAGAAGTAACATGCCGTGAATAATTTTTGGGATAATATGGAATTTCCGTTACGTCTTCAATTCAGTTATCCCGATTGTTCTCAATATTTTGTTGGTTTCCATCCACCGAATCCCAGACATCGCCGACCGCTGTCACGGCATTGCTGCCAACATACCAACAACAAACTATAAAACGACAAGTAAAACATCGGAACAACAGTCAGACTGTCGATATCACGCGGTGAATTAATATGCATGCGATAGTAACATAAAATCGAGGCATGACGTTCAACATGGATACAAATATTCCGTTGATGGCATTTTTCAGCTCACAAATATCGGGAATTCATATCGGCATGCAGAGCTCTTTTCGATTCCCTCGACTGTTGTTTTCTCAGTCCGATGTTTTTTATTGATCATTCTCGAGCATAGAAAGCACTTCAAACAATAGAAAATTTCTGATAAATGTCACTGAATAATTCATAATGAATTAATATGAGATTTGAAAATGATTTGGTCAAGATTATATGGGAAATATGCTCGGGAATATGCATGATTTTTATGTTATGTTTCAATCATTTACATCTGAGTGACGTAGCAAAAATCATAATAGACTTTGAAAAACTCAAATTATTTAAAAAAAATTAAAACATTTGATTATTTTGAGCTGTGCAAGGGGCCTCAGATGACTTCCCAGACGGCACCCAATATTCCTGGAATATCCCTACTACATCCCATTTTCCAGTAGATATTGCAATATTTCTGGAATATTCCATAAATATGTGTTTCATCCAATATCCATGGAAAATATTCCTGGAATATATTTTTACGAATATCTATCAGATGTTCTTATTGAATATTACTGGTATATTCAAAAGTCATATCGAGCAGAAAGGTAGATATTCGAATATTCTGGGAATATTCAAAATGCATTTGTGTAGCATATTCAACTTATATAAAAAACTAGAATTTCAAGGTTCGTGTACAAAATAATAAAGTTAAAGTATGATTAGATTTTCCAAGTACCACATATGATGTGTAATTTCAACCAATTGAGATATTCAATTATCTACGCCGAACGCCGCAGCTTGAGAAATCGAAAGCTGATTGATCGTTCCGAAGATTCATGTTTTTTCTTGACAAATGACATTGACATGTGATCTTGTCAACTGTAAGTGTTTTTGATCAAAAATTTGCAGCATTCCTTTTTTGTGTGTTGCTCCGGGGCTTCTCATTTCAGCTTTACCATCGGTTGAAAAATGACAAGTTTCAAATTCCACCCATAGTGAAACTAGAATTAGGAGCCCTGGAGCCTGGAGCATTCGGAACGGTGTAGTCTAAACTAAATCAGCATTCCCGCTATCAGTTATCAGTTCAGTTTCACAGTGAGAAAATTAATAAAGTTTTTCATATTATCGAAGACAAAATAATCAAGGGGACTGACTCATTATAAAATAGTTGTCTTAATAGTTATTTTTGAGTAAGTGAAATTATTTGTTTGGGTGAAAAGGTGTGTGTGTTCAGTGTCGTAGCACTTTCAACCCCCTCACAGTGTTTGAGAATAAATATTGTCCGATCAAAAAGAACTAAAGGGACTCATTCACCTACAGTCTGTGTTTTGCCCTGTAACACAATGAAGAAATGTTTTTTGAGAAAAGTGAAGAGATTGACTGACCAAACATTGTTGATTTCTCGAGAAAATTTTGCTGAAGAGCAGAAAATTTCTGAATCGTCAAAGAATGACCAGAGCGCTGAAGAAACAGTAAATAGTTCTGATACTGTGATAATGCAGTCCTTGACTCTACCAGCAAACCTAAGAATCATTACTGAATTGATGCATGATTATCACTCACCAAGTAATATAATAATAATAATAATAATAATAAATCGTCTTTATTTTCTTCGGTACAAAGTAGGCGAAGTTTAGCTTAGGCTACTCTTACACTTAACCTAAATTGTACTAGTGATAGACAAAGTATAGGTAAATAATAAAGACATTCATGCAGTAAAGCGAGAAAAAGAAAAAATAAAACATTACCATCACTAATCACTGGTACTTCATCAAACATATAACTGTGTGTAACTAACTGATTTACTAGTTTAGGAATTCACAAAATTTACAAAATTTGTCTTTCAAAAAATTCTTCAATTTCATATTCTAGTTTAGGAATTCACAAAAATTTGGCTTTCAAGAATTTCTTGATTTCATATTCAGATGAATGAATGTGATTGGAAAGAAAAGAGTTGTAAAGTTTAACGGCTTGATAGGTGAAGGATTTCTGAAACATGGCGGAACAATGACGAGGAACATTAAAGTGATGTTTATTTCTCACATTCAATGAATGAACAGATGACCTAGGTGTTAATTTACGATAAAGAGCCGAAGGAATTTTGTTCTTTAATATTTTATATAAGAAGAAACAAAAGTTGTACTTAGTGCGATTAGCCATTGTGAGCCACTTCAGTTCCTTTATTTTATTGGATACATGGTCGTATTTTCTAAGTGAAAAAACGAATCGACAACAAAAGTTCTGTACTTTCTGAATACGATTCTGGTCAAATTTAGTGAGTAAATCACCATAGACAATATCACCGTAATTGAACCTGGAAAGGACAAGTGTTTCGCAAAGTAACTTCCGTATGGATTGATTGAGGTAGTGCCTATGTGGATAGATCATTTTCAAAGAACCAAAGGATTTTTTTAGCAGGCCATTAATATGTGAAGTGAACTTAAGATCTGAATCAAATATAATACCTAGATTTTTCGTAGAGTCCACAATAGGTAATGAGGTGCCATCGATTTCAATAGATATATCCTGTGAAAGACTCTTTCTCAAATTTTTATTACCAAATAGGATGAAGTGGCATTTGCTTTTGTTGAGTTTTAAGTTATGTCTGTCAGCTAAGTCACTTATTATTCTGAGGTCACTGTTGATGTTTTTCTGAACAGATTCAAGATTTTCCATGTCGAGGTTTAAATAAATCTGGGTATCATCCGCGTATGCTTGAACTTTGCAATATTTAATTGAGGTTAGAATATCACTCGTGTATATAATGAAGAGTAGCGGCTTGTAGTAGCGGCGGTTGGGCATACTTGTGTCTCAGAAGATGAGTCCAAAGTTCTTGGTGATATATCTGGAGTTTCTATTTACTTAACTGTTTTTTTTCAATAAACATTTTTCTGTTCAACTATATTTTCTTATTCTTGATGTGTGTTTTCTTTTTGCTATTCCGGCCAAGAAGAGCATATATGCTTGGCAGTACAAAAAATATATTCCTGGCATATATTTTAAGGGCTAGAAAACATATCTGTTGCATATGCCATGAACATATCTTGGGATATTAAAACATATTCCTGGAATAAGTTTCATGGTGACTTTGAATATCCATGGAATATGCATATCATATGTTTTGGGGGATATGGGATATTCCTGGCATATTCCAATATTCCACTGAGATGTGCATAGGATATTCATGCAATATGATTGTGCCGTCTGGGTTTACATGACATATCCCGTGTTTGTTCACTCTTAGAGTTTCAGTTTCAATTGCTATACAGAAAACTTCTTACAAGTATTGAATGGTACCGGAGTGAAAGAACACTATCAGAAAATTCATTTTATTATTGATGAGCAGGTATATCGATCTGTTGCCAAGTAGTATATTATGCAACGATCATGTAATAACCATTACATGAGAGTTGCATACGCTATTTTATCTACACCCAATAATAATGAAAAAATTATATTATTAGGTATTTATTTATATTGAACACAATTATAGTAGGTAATCAATCGTATTTCTTTGAAAAATTCTGCAGAATTATAGTTAATGGTATAATCACGGAAAATACAACAATCAGAAATGAAAAAAAAAAATGAAGAAAATCTCTGCGGAGCTAAGGAATTGAACCCGGACTTTTCTGATCACTGTCTGCGCCATTGACAACACGGCCATGAGAGCTCATTTGATTTGGTTGAAAATAAAAATATATGTAGTGCATTTGTCAAATGAAAAATATAATTTTTTCGATTGTATTTTTTTCTTGTCTAAGACATCTGTGGAGGAGTCGCTGGTAATTCTTCTATATCACTGCTATAAGACATTTTCATACTATTATCGAAAATTGACTAAATTCTTCAAAAATTCAATACCTACTGATTTTGATTTGACAAACGTCAAAATACAATGCTTGCACATCATGCTTGATTGAAAAATAATGGGTTTCTATTGGTTGAAAATCTATATCGTAATGAAAATCTGTATCGTAATGGATTTCATTATAAAACGGGTTGTGGGCATATAAGTGTATTATTAGAGCACGGGTGTAGATAAAAAAATAAACATTGCCAGAAATTCATATTGGTTGTTGAATGATGTAGGCTTTCACGGCTGGTGTTGATACATCGCAAGTTTTTCGGGTTTGAGGGTCGTGTCCTGGAATTTTGAGTTCTGGAGCTTTCGGCTGCATCTGCGGCAGCCATCTCCAGCAGCGTGGTCTTAGTTGAACTCGTTTCTGTGAGTCTACTATGACTTATGGTTGTAAAATGTTGAAAAAACTTGCTATGTATTCATATTGCTTGTTGTGAACCACCCCAGAATACTTGAATGATATGAGAAGGTAGACAGATAGATAAGAAGTGTAACAGCTGCAACAAAAATAACCCCTCTTGGACCCAAATTTTGGACTCTGCGTAGTACATTTACATAACTGAAATTGTATGGTATCACGTACTGGAAGAGAACTTACATAAAATACTTCTTCCGATCCAAAATTTATAGAAAATTATGAATGCTCATGAACTGAGTCATCGTAGGTTGTAAATGCATACATTCCGAAAGAAAACACGTCCAAAATGTTTCGTAATTTCGACAACGAGACAGATTTTTATGAATGATAATGGTTCGGACTTCCATTGTCTATATTTTTAACTCTATTGAAACCTGTTGTTAAGACCGAAAGGATTGAAATGCAAATCAAGTGAGAAAAGAAATCAAATCAAAAGTCAAATTTTTGATCAATAATGAAATTAGGGATTGATTGATCAAAGAAAATACTGTTGTTACAAAAACCCGAAATTTCGAATATGAAATATGAGTCAAAAAGGATTTCAAATAACGAAATAAATAAAATAATATTGTGACAAGAAAATTGAGGTATCGAATATGAAATACTAGTCGAAATATGTGAATAGAGAAATTGAATGAAATATTATGAAAAAGAGATTTTTATTCTTTGTTGGTTCGATTTGATCGATCCAATGCAAGAATGAAAAATCTGCACTCAAATGAAGTCTATGAATCAGTCTCTTCTACTTAGTAGTTTTAGAAGTTTACTCGAATCTGTCCTTTTTGTTGCCTAGGTGGGGTCGAAACCGCTACAGGATGGGCGCAATGGTTCGTGGTATATGCAAAAGATATGCTGTCACTTACCTAAACTTGCTTTAGTAATCTATGGTGTGAACTGGATAAAAACACTTTCCTAACTCTTTCAACCCAGATTCGACGATATACAATTTCAAGTCAGTTCCATTAAGAAAAAAATTGCACTAAGGAGGATAAATTACTGGAGGAGGTTTATTCTATTCCATGCAACAGTCCAATGGCCTATTTGCATTCCAAGAAGTAGAGTTAGATTCAAAGTCATGAGCATTTAAATAATCAATGATTGTAGAAGATTATTCATGACTTTTTTTTATTTCAGCAACAAAGATGGCATGAATGTCTGAACATGTTCAGCACGCAGTGGATTTTTTCATCTAATAAGTATATCAATCACTGAATACTGGTTTTTCGTTTGTTTTCCCTACTTCCAAATATTATATCGATTTTCAGAACTACAAAATTTTCATTTCGAATTCAATCCTTGGTATAACAGTTTCCATTTAACCACGATTCATGTGCATCCACGATCAATACCACTTCAACTCATCCTGATTGATATTGTGAATATCCATTATATACTCATGAATGATTTCGATATGAATTCATATCATAGAGTTTGGATTAAAAATGGAAATTGTTGTTAGTAATATTCCAAATAACATGGGTAATTTTGAGCTTTTATTCAGTTTGTATTACGAATACTGCGATTTGATTTTTGAAATGAAAATAGTTCAAAGAGCTTGGATATCATGTTGAAACATAGGAAATTTTATGATTCATGGCATGCAGTATGTTTACAAGAACGGTTTTCGAATTCGTTCATTAGATTACTCATGTAAAATGATCAATATTCTGGGAGTAGTATTTTTTTGTATATGCATGTATTTAGTATAAGTGCTTCGAATAGTTTTCATCTTGTCTATCAGAACAGGGAAATATCCCAAGTTATGGAAAGAGGCGAGAATATGTCCTATATTGGGAAGTGACAAATCAAATAATGAAAATTATAGACCGATCTCATTAATATGCAATTTCTTGAAGGTATTCGAGATTGTTTTGTATAAAGACATATATTCTCCAATTCGACGCTGCATATCTCCATATCAGCACGGTTTTCTTGATTGTTGGTAAGATATATATTAGGCACAAACCTTATGGTGCTGACTCAGTCTGTCTTCAACGTATTAGATAATCAAGTACAGGTTGATATTATCTATATGGATTTATCGGAGGCCTTCAAAAGCTGGGAGAAATGGGATTCTGGGTCTCTCAAGCTGTGCATTGACTCTTCTGAGTAACTGGCTAGACGAGAGAACACAGTTGGTTTCATATAACAGAGATCAGATTCAATTGTTGAAGTCTCCAGAGTCCCACAGGGATCCAACTTGGGTCCATTACTCTTTCTTCAATATATAAATGCCTCATGTGGTCGATGACTGCATTGAGCTTCAAAAAATCTGAATCGATTCAACAACTGGTGCATTGATAACAGTCTTTCTCTGAATATAAAAAAATTAAAGGTGTTCACTTACCCGAATATTACTTTACATTCGGTACAATATAGAGAAAATTGAGCTTCTGATGTGCATAATTATTTAATAGATTGAATATTTATACTATAGAATTGAGACGGAATATAACATCATTTTCCTTCTTACACAAATTTTTGAATGGAAATATCGATTGTGCCGATATATTGTATCGAATTAACATTAATATTTCCTGTATAACATCCATTGAAGTTGCCCGTGTATGTAATGTGTAATAATTACAATAAAATCTGTAACTGATGGGATTTTTCCCCTGTACGTACATAATATGTATGAACTTATCAAAATAGCTTGTATTTTACTTCTCTTACGAATTCACCTCATTCCATGTTGCTTCCAATTGTTTTCATTAAAATTGCCCTGTAAATGTGAAACTGTTGGACATTGAAAGATTTAAATAGTACTTGGAGTATTATTTCTGATTTATTTCCAGTCTTATCTTGCTCAGGGCCAGTCCATCAGCTGTTATGACAAATATCCCGACTGATATTTCGACGAGTTTGTTTATACTTCATACGATTCCACATTTCTTGTCAGATATTATCGAAATGTCAACTAATCTAGAGAATTTGCGAATTCGATCATTAGAACCATCTTTTTGCTAGTGTTATATCATTATCAGACACAAATAACTGAAGTCCATGAAGATATAACAATCGAAGCTTCTGTAGAAAAAAGACCTTTCGGGTATCAATCAGTGAGCAGAATGTTGAATATTGGACGTTTCGACTCTCATGCTGGAGTCATTATCAAGAAAATACAGACATATCTCTATCAATAATGAAATCCAACCAATCAAAATCCCTACGGATTGGTCAATCCGTAGAGAGGTTGATTAGAATAGAATAGAATAGTTCATTTGATCATGTTATGTATAAGAATACACAAGAATAATTGCTATTAAAGTAAGGACATTAATAGTTCAAAACATCAATATTATTTATGAACAATTTTCACGATACATTGAAAGGTATAATACAGTTTATTTCTTAATAGCAACTCTATGAAGCACACAAGTTCATTGGGAAAAAAACAGAAAAATTTAAAATATGTAAAAGATGTTATAATCGCATTAAAATCATGAATGACAATTTCGATCATTCATTGAAGTAGGTCAATTCATTTGCATGTCACAAGATAAAGCACATTAAAGTCATGTAAGGTAGCTTAATTCATTTGTATGTCACTGGATAAATACTTGTTCACAGAGTAAAATCTATGTTTCAGAAGTAGTTGCTTGATAGCTCTTTTGAAACTGAATGCATTGAGTCCTTTATAGCTCTCAGGTAATTTACTGTAGATATTGGGATTGATTGTGTGTTTGCTTGTGATTTCAAGTCGATTTCTTGAGCTTATGAGAAGATTTTCATTCCTGGTAGAATAATTATGTATGACCTGGTATTTGCTATATATGTATATGGGTATGAATTCTGATAAGGCAATGAAAAATATAAAGTAGAGGTGGAGTCATTATCTTCGTGTCTAAGAATAGTTGTTTGCAAGAATCTCTGAATCCCGCATTTGTTAAAATTCTGACTCCCCTCTTCTGCAACAGGAAGACACGATTTGAAAGAGAGAGAACAGTTTCCCCATAAGATCATCCCGTAGCTCATGTGTGAGTGAAAGGGTGAGAAATAAGACATTCTCAACACATCTTCACTGGTAGTATTGCTTAAGCGTCTCAGAATGAATATTTATGAAAGCTTCTTGCAGATAATATCATCATGATCACCCATTTGAGTTTGTTGTCTAATGTGATGCCTAGAAGATTAACCGGATCATCTTCTGTGTCT
>JAVJAQ010000498.1:0-108687 GCA_032362365.1 Zygogramma bicolorata
GCACATTACATTATTATACCTTTTTTAGATAGTCCAGGGGAAGAAGGTACAATGTTTGTTACAGGGATTGTAGTTTGTGTAGGTTGTATATCTCCCCTAGGGAGTTCCTCAGGGATCAGTTCTAGCCCCAATTTTATTCTTGCTGTTTATTAACGATTTGGCAGAACTTGATATAGCTGAAACATTTATCTTGTTTGCGGGTGACACCACGAACTTTGGTGTAATGAAGATCCTCTTACTCTGACTCGCTCTAACCACTCAGATTCAGAAGAGATGAAAAAATGGTGTGAATCAAATATGTTATCGCTAAATGTCCCTAAAACAAATCTGATAACATTCAAGTAGGCCTAAGAACAACTAATACAAGGTGAACGTATGATTGAGAGTAAGTCTGTTACTAAATTTCTCGGTATATTCATTGACAATGATTTGAAATTTGATATGCAAATTAATGCTTTGGAAAAGAAATTGTCTTCTGGTTACTTTGCCATAACTTTCATATCTCACGAACTCGGATATTCAGCATCAATAACTGCTTACTATTCTATCATCTCTCCGGTATGGAGTTTCTTTCTGAGGCTCAGGCAGCCAGAGCTTAATGCGAATTATATTCGGCCCCGTCTCGTAAGTAAGTTGAGTCGTAGTACCTCCGTCTCCGGCACACTAGTCACAATCTTTCAAAGTAATTACCTTGTCCCGCTCTCCCTAGCCTTAGCCACCCGGCTCGCATACCATCAGTCTTCGTTTTTGTGCGACACGGGTCACGTCAATCGTTCCGAAAATTGCAATTATAAACGTTTTCGCGTGTGTGTGTGTGTGTTACTGTCAGTGTCATTATGCCTACAGCTTCACGAAAAAGAAGGCGAAGTGTTTCTACAGAGAACAGCGAAAGGATTCTGAAAGCCCTAGAGGGTTTGGAACGACGCATGAAGAAACTTGAGCGGAAAAAACCCAAAACTCGTTCCACCTCGGAATCTGAAATGTCAGATTCCGAATCAGCGTCTCATTCCAGAAGCACTGCGTCATCAGCGGAGGAAAATGAATATACTATGGAAGGTAATTGACACGTACAAGTTTTTAGGTTATCGAATTCGACAATCGGAAATTCGGCATATTATTTCAACAGTTATGCTTATGATGGCATTGATACTGTTTAGAACGCTGAGCTGGTTATGATATCAGTTTAGTTGCCCTAAGTTGCCTTACTTGTTTATGATGACAGGTATATTCGGCAACCCGATGGTAATAACGCGTAACCATGAAATAGGACTTATGATGGTTACGTATAGTGTTATTCCTTGATTGTTTATGATGACATTAGCCACTGAGATCCTGAATTGATTATGTTGTCAGTTCAGTTTTACCTACGCATCTAATCAGCATAATAACGATTATTATTGATTTTATGAACAAGGAAATTTTTCTTGTGTTTTAGGGGGCTTAACCAACGAAACAGCACCCACTAGAGCCCGATCTGGCTTAAAGGCAGATGTCTTATCACTTTTGGGAGCTGAAGTTGTTACTGATGTTTCTTATGGCCCTCCCATTCACCAGGATGTGGGAGACAGATGGTTGCATATCATAAAAGTAGGGTTAGATGAAGATGGACGAAACGAGCTCATCAAAAAATATCCTGCTCCTGAAAATTCGAAGAACTTTGGGGTCCCCAAGTTAAACCCTTTGGTCAAGCACGCAGCTGTTGATTTGGTTATCAAACGGGATGAACGACTTGTGAGACAGCAAGCTCAAGTAAGTGCTAGTCTCTCAGCCATTAGTAAAACAATCACCATACTGCTGAAAAAAGAAGAGGGGGGAGGCAGCAACGAAGGCGACACAAAGGAGGTTATCGAACACTTAGGCGATACCGGCCGCCTGCTAGCGGACATTCATCACACATTCAGCGTGTCCAGAAGGGATTTGGTGTCATTAAACTTGAATAAAGATCTAAAGGACCCTCTTATGGACTCCCCAATTGACGAGTGGCTGTTCGGCGAAGATTTGAACGAGAGGCTCAAAACGGCGAAGGATCTGCAAGCTTCTTCAAAACAGTTATTAATCGCCAAACACCCTACCAAAAAGGCAGGTACTTCCAAGGCAAATTTAAACTGGAAAGGTCCACTCAAGAGAATTCAGGGAGCCAGAAGGAGTGGACCTTACAATCAAGCTCCCTCAACATCCAAATACCAAGTGAAGTATCGCTCGACATATCAGAAACAACGTTCCCGGAACCAAGACGAGAGGAGGAGTCGACGTCAGTAGAGGTATGTAAGACTGCAGGCAGACTTAAACACTACTATGGTCGATGGAAGACCTTTACTCACGATAAACGTATTTTATCCTGGGTGACAGGGGTTAAAATCCCTTTTGTCAGGAAACCAAAACAGTCCGGTATTCCGAAACAACAAAAGTGGTCAGTTAAGGAATCAAAAATAATAAATGAATGTGTGGATAAATTATTGAACACAGGAGCCATTTCTCGTATTCGACCATGCAAAGATCAATTTGTATCGAGCATTTTTACAATCCCAAAACCCGATGGCACGGCTAGGCTCATTTTGAACCTCAAAAAACTAAACGAGTTTATAAAAACTGAACATTTTAAATTAGAAGATCAGAAGGTAGTATCCAGTCTAATCACTCCAGAATGTTTTATGTCCAAATTAGATCTAAAGGATGCTTATTTTCTGATCCCCATACGAGAACAGGATAGAAAATATTTGACATTTCAATTTAAAAATATGTTTTTTCAATACAATTGCCTATGCTTTGGCATAAATTTTGCGCCTATGCTTTTTACAAAATTACTAAAACCCATAATTAAAACTTTGAGGAACAAAGGTCACTTATCAGTAGTTTACTTGGATGATTTTTTACTTTTGGCAAATTCCTATGAAGATTGTTGGGCCAATGTTACCGAAACTATAAGACTTTTAGAGTCCTTGGGATTTTTAATAAATTATGATAAAAGTCTATTGAAACCGCAGAAAATATGTAGTTATTTAGGGTTTGAATACAACTCCGTAGATATGACCATCTGTTTACCACCTTATAAAAGAGAAAGACTAGCAGAATTATTGATAAAATTTAAAAACAAAAGGACTTGTTCCATAAGAATGTTTGCCAAAATTATAGGAAAACTAATATCAGTCTGTCCAGCGGTGGATTATGGTTTCTTATACACAAAACTGTTCGAACGAGAAAAATACTTAGCTTTAATGAAACACAATAATGATTTTAATGCAAAGATGGAAATTCCAAGCAATTTAAGTGATGACTTTGGATGGTGGATAAATAAACTTAAGAACACCAGCAAGAGTTCGCTTGTAAAAGATAAATTTATAAGAGAAATCTTCTCCGACGCTTCGACGATCGGTTGGGGTTCTCATTGTGAAAACATAAATGCACAAGGCATCTGGTCAGAGGAAGAAAAATGCCATCACATAAACTACTTGGAATTGTTAGCAGTATTTTTCGGGTTAAAATGTTTTGCAAAGGATTTATCAGATTGCTCAATTTTATGTAGGGTGGACAACACCACGGCAATTGCATACATAAATCGCATGGGGAGTGTCCAATTTCCAAAATTGAATGAATTAACTCGAACAATTTGGATGTGGTGTGAAAACAAAAATATTCATATTTTTGCTTCATACATAAAATCCACAGACAACAAAGAAGCGGACTTCGCTTCTCGAATATTCCAGATTGATACAGAGTGGTCATTGGACAATTCAGCCTTCAAAAAATTAGTAACAAGTTTTGGTAAACCAACTTTAGATTTGTTTGCCAGTCGCATAAACACCAAATGTGAATCTTATGTGTCATGGCAGAACGATCCCGATGCTTTCGCAATAAATGCTTTTACTCTGGATTGGAGTAAATTCCTCTTTTATGCTTTTCCACCCTTTAGCATCATTCTTAAAACGTTACAAAAAATTATCAACGATTCTGCAGAAGGCATAGTGGTTGTACCTGTCTGGCCCACTCAGCCCTGGTACCCAATTTTTATGTCTTTATTAATTGCTGAACCTGTTGTTTTTCCACCTAATAAAAATTTACTTTCGGTTGGCAGAATACCCCACCCGCTAACTGCACAGCTTTCTCTGATGGGCGGACGATTATGCGGAAAGCGCTACAGCTAGGCGAAGTACCAGAAGAGGCCTTGACTATATGTATGGCTTCGATTTCCGACAACACCCTAAAGCAGTACAGTTCGAGTTTCAAGCTCTGGTGGGAGTTCTGCTCTCTCAAAAACATTGATCCATTTTCTGTTTCGGTAGGAAACGTACTAGAATTTCTAACATTTCAATTCAATAAGGGTGCCTCGTACAGTTCACTTAATACATACAGATCCGCCATAGCACAACTAGCGGGGCCAAAAATGTCTCAGGATATTCGGATTCAAAAATTTTTTAAGGGGGTGTATATGCTAAGACCAAGCCGACCGAAGTATGAGAATACATGGGACCCTACGGTCGTATTGAATTACGTCAGAAAATTATGTAATGACAATATAAGTCTAGAACTGTTAACTCAAAAGTTAGCAACACTATTAGCCCTAGCAACTGGTCAAAGATTACAAACATTGTGGCTCATAGATATCGACAATATTTATTCTTCCGATTCTAAGATTGAAATTACTGTGCCAAAGCGAACCAAAACATCCGCAAGAAATAAAACTCAACCCTTAATGCATTTACCCTTCCTAGACTCGGACCACAATGTTTGTGTTGCCAGAACGCTCACTACCTATTTAGAAAAAACGCAACCTTTACGGGGTGCGGAAAGAAGTCTCTTCATAACTGTTAGGAAACCATATAAAAAAGCATCCACTCAAACATTAAGTAGATGGATCAAAAACATTTTGGTTAAGAGCGGGGTGGATGTCCATAGGTTTAGTTCTTATAGTACGAGACATGCGTCCACTTCGGCCGCAAAAAGAAAGGGTTTAAATATAGATACAATCCGACTCTCAGCAGGCTGGTCAAAAAATTCCAAAATGTTTGCCGAAGTGTATAATAGACCCTTACTATCCGACAAAACTTTTGCAGAAACAGTCTTAACCGGATAAAAAATTATATATGTATGTATGTATGTGTATATGTGTATATGTATATATATATGTATGTATGTATATACATGTATATATGTTTTCCTGTTTGTTTGATATATTGTCGATTGATACTAAGTTTGCCTATAATGGAGTTATAATAACATAATATGTACATCTATTATTATGTTCATATACCCTTAGTTCTTGATGTATGTATAACTAAAAATTGTTATGTTGTTAAAACTATGATTATTGCATTGGAAATAAAATATTTTACTGAGACATAAATATTTTACTGAGGCTTAATTGTATTCTCATATACAGAGGCACTTAGATAAACGTCGCAACAATCTCTAAATATCTACGACTCAACTTATTTACGAGACGGGGCCGAATATAATCGCTAGATCAAACGAACTTACCTGTGAAGTTCGATCTAGATTATATGAGGCCCCGTCGAAGTAAATAAGGTCCCTCCCTACCCATAACCCGAAAAATTGTTGCGACATACTTTGAAAACGACTGATGGTATGCGAGCCGGGTGGCTAAGGCTAGGGAGAGCGGGACAAGGTAATTACTTTGAAAGATTGTGACTAGTGTGCCGGAGACGGAGGTACTACGACTCAACTTATTTACTTCGACGGGGCCTCATATAATCTAGATCGAACTTCACAGGTAAGTTCGTTTGATCTAGCGATTATATTCGTTACCCAGAAAAGAGCATTGAGAAAAATATTCGAATTGAAGATGCGTGACTCGTGTAGGCCACTCTTCTGCAGATATAAAATATTAAAAATCTTTGAAATATTCATTTTGTATACTCTCTGCTTACTTCACTAACATAAGGAAAAGTTTGTGAACCATTCAGAATGTCATACACGTAGAGATAAAAAACTGGCCCTTCCACTGCCCACGCCATCTTTGACCAGGCAGTCTCAAATAGATAGAAGTAGACAAATATATAGTCATCTACCAAAACATCACATTACATCGATTAATAAACTCAAATAATTCAGGAAATCAGTAAAGAACCTTGTAATGGAAAAACGCTTCAACAGTTTGGGAAAGTATTTTGCATGCGAATTCTAGTCTTTCGCTATAATACGATGTATATTACGGTTTATATCAAGTAATTTCAGGATTGTTTTGTTGTTAATGAATCGTACATTTTTTCGTCCTTCATGTTGTGTCTGTTTTCAAATCTTCAACGTATTTCTGTGAATACCACACAATCTTTCAATTTTTTTTAACATTTTATCTATTCATAACATGACATTCTTTAGTATAACTACTTTTCTTCGGGCTTGAAAGCCGTCGTTTTTTAGAATTTCTCCCTAACGTTTCGCTAGCGCCAGTGGCCAGCTTCTCCAGAGGCTTACTCATTTCCGATGACTAAACGTATCGATTCCTCAAGGCGTATTTATATTGATGCAGGTCTGGAGTGTTGATTACTTCTGTCGGGTTCGGGGAATATCATCATTATTAGTTGCCGCACTACCTGCCGTGATTTCATTAGTTATTCTTGATTTCCTCAGAATGGGATTCCAAATTCTGTTTAGACTCAACGCTTCTTCTTTTATGTTGAAATTTTACGTATGTTTTTGGATACGGACAATTTCAACAGAAAAGAAGAAGCGTTGAGTCTAAACAGAATTTGGGATCCCATCCTGAGGAAATCAAGAATAACTAATGAAATCACCGCAGGTTGTGCGGCAACTAATAATGATGATCATTCCCCGAACTAGACAGAAGTAATTAACACTCCAGACTACCTGCATCAATATAAATACTCCTTAGGAAATCGTAACGTTTAGTCATCGGAAATGAGTAACCCTCTGAAGAAGCTGGCCACTCGTGCTAGCGAAACGTTAGGGAGAAATTCCAAAGAACGACGGCCTTCAAGCCCGAAGAAAAATAGTTATCATAATAACCTCGGCCGCGAAAGCCTTATCCATTTTGTCATGACATCCTTTGTGGACAAAATGTATTACATTTTAGACAATGAAGATCAATGACATCTTGAAAAAATCTTTGAGTCATCTTATCCCAGACATTTATGATGTCTGTCTCAAACATGTACATGCATATATTTCATACATATTTGAGATGTCTTAAATATGTACGTACGTATGTTACAAAATGAGACCTTTTGACGATATGTTTTCACAACATCTTAACGATATCTTTTCATTACATCTTAAAGATATCTTTCCATAGCATCTGAGAGACATTGATGAATCATCTTTTTTGATCGAAAAATTAAATGAAAAATGAACGGATTTTTCAATAAAACAGTAATGAGGTACTCACAGCAATTTTATTGAAAATTTAAACACCATATATTCTTATTACACATATATTTCAAATGGTCATTTCACTAGATAAAATCGGAACTAGATTCACTGTTGCTTCCACTAGTTCCACTTGGGTTCAGCTGCATGGCTCTTTTGGCCTGCATATAGAATTTCTGCAAACCACTTCTCTTCATTTTGAACCTTATACTTACAGAGCTACACTCCACGAATTAGATGATCACCAAACTTGAAACATCAATATGTAGTTATATAGTATGACATCAATATATTTTTTTTATTCTACCTTTTATTACCGAAAACAGTTTCGTATCGAGATTTATTCATTGCACTCAAACACATTCAACAGTTGTCCTGTGTTGAAGATTTGGTCTGATGAAGCATATTTTTCAGATATCTCAAAGATGAATTATAAGTATAAGATATCATCCATTTTCTCGACAAATTGCTCACGTTGGCACGGGGCCTCGGTAAGGAATATATTTTTCTTGAGGAAGATGATTCACTTCCTTTTTGTTTGTGATATACCATTGTTCAACTCCACTACAACCGATGAAAGTCATTACCATCGACTAATGCCATGCTCCTGATGAATACAAATCAGGCACCACATCATTCAAACCTCATAAGGAACAACCATTACACGATCGCAGCCATTGTCGAACACGACCCAGAATCTGAAAGTAAATGAAAGTCGACTCACTCTCAATTGTTAAACATAGACATTGAATCATGCGAAGAAATTGTTCGGCACTCGAATCGATCTTACTCAATATCTCTGCCGGGTGATAGGTGAAGGTTGCCACCAGGAAAGTTTGGCGTTTCGAAAGAGAGCGACAGAATTGACCTAGGTTATGGTCGGTGCCCTGGGGCGGAGCTGTTTGATTGATATTTTGATGCGAGCGCATGGAAATTTACTTTAATATCTTTCGAATGGATAGCAAGTTTCACTTCGCAATGGGAGAAATTATTGTATGGAATGGATACAAGATCCTGGTAGATCATAGGAGACGATCCGATAACATCCTAAATCATTATCTGTGATATTTCGTCGAATACAAAATTAATAGTAATCATTTGAATTATCTATCATCATCTAGTATTGAGTAGTCAGGAGTAACTATTCCTTCTAAGTCAGGTATCTCGATGCTAGCCATGTGAGATCGATCACTAAAGATGCTTCCCAGAAACTTGGATTTCTATTTCGTGCGAAGAAATACTTCACTTCTCGTCAGCTTCTAATGATCTACAAGGCTCAGATACGACCTGTCTTGGAATATAGTCCTCATGTGTGGAGTTCGGCACCAAAACATTCATTGAAGCTTCTCGATTGTATTCAGACAAAGGCAATCCGCCTTTTTGGTGATTTTCCGCTCACAGTTTCGCTCAATTCATTGATCGGAGACTTGTCTCTCTTCTATAGATATTTTCACAGTCGGTGTTCTTCTGAATTGTTATCAGTCGTTCAACCCTTGGCAATATCTACCCGGATGACTCGTCGAGTACAGAATTCCCACCCCTTTGTTGTGAATTTTGAGACCTGTCGAACCTCTCTTGCTCAAGGATCTTTTTTCAATAGAACATCTGAGCTTTGGAACTCCTTGCCGGAAGAGTATTTTCCTGAGGCTTACAAACTTCAAAAATTCAAAGTGAATGTTAATTCGTATCTCCTGTCCCTTGATTCACGCGGTGTTCTTTGAACATTACAGGGCTTCCCTTTCGTGTGAATCTGCATATAAAAAAAAATCTGGAGGAACTATTTCTTCAGGTTAGTCTCAAAATACCTACACAGGGGGTAAATGGTCTGATTCCCGTCAGAAAAAAACCAATACCACCGACTGATGGCTAATACCACGAAGGGCCACAATTTATATTTGACAGGTGATTCTTCATAGAAGAAATTGCTCCATATGCTTTTAGCGTTACATTTGTCGGAATTATCAGTTCTTCTGAATGATTTCATTTATAGCTAGTATTAAGGTGTGTTCACTGACTATTTGTGAACATTAAGAGTTTTGAAATGGACTCTTTTCTTCTATCTTTTCGTACCCCTCATGTACCATAAAGGCGCTCCAAACGTTTGGCTTGTGCTTTTGACTTTTGAGTATTTCATGACTGGACTCAGAGCTGGTTAGCAAGTTATTAGATATTTAGATAAACAAGATAACGTCTATGTGAAATTGAGGCCTCGTCGATCTATTGCTCGCACAAGTTTCAACTTAAAGAAGGGGGATATATATATATATATATATATATATATATATATATATATATGAAAGTAGTGTTTGATCTGACTATATATATATATATATTCTTGAAAAAGGAAATACATTTTCTGAAGGCTCGAACACTCAGAAAATGGTACTCATTTACTGAAGCCCTCCAATTGACTACAATACCCAAATATAAAAGATACCTTTATATATATATAGGTATATATATATATATATATATATATATATATATATATATATATATATATATATATATATATATATATATATATTTAAATATGATATGAAAGAGTTGAAAACAAGAGAGAAATGTGAAATTGTGAATTTAAAATTTTCAGACAGGGGAAAACGACAAGACAGGTACAGGTACAGCTCCACACCCTAGAAAATCTACAATACAAATAATAGTACATATTAATCATCACACATTGAATTTCACTGACTAGACATGAAAACAAATACAAACTTTGACATAGAATACATAACAGACACAATATTAGTAACAAGGAATTGAATAAAAGAAATCAAATCGTTCACTTTGTGTCTAGAACTGTTTCGAAACTGCACCGAGAACATTTTTTTGTCCAAATCTCATTATGTTTTGGTTGGGTAATTAATATATAAGTTCAAGATAAGAAAAATGTTTGATCAAGACGGTAATATATTTGAAATCTTGACATTTATGTAAGGGGTACTAAATTTTCTATAAAAATTGGTAATAGATTGGATTTTGAAAACATTTCATTGGGTTCTTTCTTTCAATCACAATATATGACATCAAGAAGCAGCTCTGCAATCCACAGAAACCACACCGCTGAGAAGGAGTTCATCATGTTCATTGGCGTCTGACTGAGCTAGAAAAAGAGGTATACTAAAAAGAAAATGGCATAAATACAGGTAAAAGGTATAAACTACTGGGCATAATTACAATTTGAAAATTCCTAACAATATTCCACAAAACAATTTTACATTTCTAACAAAATTCTATACCTTAATTTCATTTTATTTCATTATAATTGATACTTCGAACTTCTCCGGATAGAATAAAAAAGCTTTAATGAATGTTTATGTGCCGAGCTCCATACATGAGAACTATATTGTGGGAAAGGCCGAATTTGTGCCCTGTAGATCATTTCACATGGTTTTGCAATGATAAATTATTACAGATCGTCACTCCTAGCATCGAGATTCTCGACTTCGTAGGAATAGTTGCTCCTAACATCTGAATATTAGAAGAAGATACATCGGCAGTCTTTGTGAAGAGACATGTCTGGGTTTTCCCAGCATTAACCTCCAACAAGCTACCCCATTCTACTAGTTTCGCTATACTATCGATGCTAATACCTGAAGTTAACATGTGGTCTCAACGTTATATTGGTCGAATGGTGAGATATTTCACCAAAATAATAAAAAACATAAAAGTATTTTTGCAATTCAACATTTGAAAATCATCTTCTGACAGGACATGAAGGAGGTTTGAAACCCAATATTTTGGAATCTTTGGAAATGAAGATTGTCAAAAAGTTGGACATTTTCTGGATGACTATGTCGAAATGAGTGATTATGATCAATTTTATAGGTGAAACCAGGCAGTTCTTAGTTTTCACAAAGATTGAATAGAACTAATAATTGATGAAAATCCACATTGAAACATCCTTAGAGTTCCATGTAGCATGTAGGATTATCACTATAATGAGATTATGATGAAAATCTCACAGGTAACTGTATAAGTAATTTTTCTATCAGTTTGTTTCCAGAATAGACAAATAATAGTAGTTGGATATGTATAACATGCCTAAAGAGACTATTGTGAACACAAGTAGCGATTTACCAGTTACTTGACTGAGTACAAATATTTTATTTCAACTCATATCCGGTGGTTATTAAAATCATCTCCAGTTCGGCACTTACACTATTTGAAGATTCCATTCTGATCACCCAGTAAATGGCCACCTTTATCGTGTTCAAGCTTCACGCATCTAAAGGCCATTGCCTGAGAAATCATTATTTTCTGTCAATATTATGGAGCGTAGGAACTAATAGTAGGAGAGCCCACGATGCTGTATCGGGATTTACTCGAGCGTCATAGAGACCTATTGGGTTGCCAAGCTTAGATGATAAAAAGAAAAAATGTTATATAATGTATACCTTCACATCGGTGGGGGGAGCGGCTATAGACTTTCAAAAATGTAAAAAAAAATGTTGCATGGACATACTCGAGTGCGTCAGATATTGATATCATCTATGTCCTACATATTTTTGAAAATGTACGTATTTTAATCTGATTGTTTCCATGATGGGGGTTGCAGTCTCATAATCTGACGATTATCAGGAGGGATTCGCCTATTCTGCCAATTTGATTTTTATTTTAATTTTTTTTAATCATTGAACTTAATTAATTGAAAATCTCAGGAAAAAGCATGCGAATAAAAAAAGTGTATGTTTTTTTCAGTAGAATACTTGTATTTATAAGAAAATAATTATGAGCAATGAAATTTTCAAAATTTTAAACCGTTGGATATTCGTTGTAAACAATATCATGCAACCAACGAGTCTGTGTGATCAAATGTCATGGCGTCATGGCAACAGAAACCAGAGTGGGGACGGAGTGAGGGAGCAATAGATAGGGAAGGAGTGAGAGAGGAATAGAGACGTGGAGAGGAGAATATAGGCATCACGTAGCTGCACGCATTAAACTTTATCGATGAATCTTTATTATTTCGGCTTGTCAAAATCGTCAGATTATATATTTTTTGCAATTCCTGAATTATCCCCTTCAAAATAAAAATGAAATCAGCCACGCTTGAAAATGTCGAGATGACTTTTTTTACAACTTTGTAGCCCTCCTTCTTCTTTAGATCATTCTCGAATTGTCAGATTAGTGGAATATACACGTTTCAGGATGTAACTAACTCACCCTACCTTAATCTGACGCGCTCGAGAATTTCAGATGATCAATTTTTTTTACTAATCTGATCCTTCATCCTTGAAGCCATATATATTTAGGGCTCATACGAGGGCTCATATATGGTGGAAGTACTTAACCGGGAACAAGGTATCCCCCTGTATATTAATCTGCCGCGCTTTAGTAAATTCCAAAATCCCCGCTTGGGCTCCTCTATTATAATTCCAAATATGACATGATTCCATTTTGTAAATGTGTGAGTAAATTGTGCAAAAATGATTGTATTGATACAATTTGAATAATTTCTGAAGTGAGAAAGGATATACATATTATGAATCTACTTTTACTGTTCTTCGGTGGGTGAAATAAGTTTTCCAACATTAACAGAATTTTGTATTTTTTTTTAAACAAATTACATGTTATTCTTCTCTGTTAGCTAGAACCAACTAACAACTATTTTGAATGCAACAAAGAAAAATATGTCAACTCTTTATTCTTATCCGATAGATTACATTATATACGTGTGATTGGTGTATTCAATAATAGAATATTATGCAACGATCATGATATAACCATTACATGAGAGTTGCATGAGTTATTTTTTCTACACCCGATAAATAATGAATGTATTTTACGTCCTACTGCTCTGGAAAAAGAACATCTCTACTCTCAATAAAGTTCAATATTGTATTGGAAATGCTGATTTTATTCGGAACCGAATTTTCATGTATCCTTCTGACAAGGAATTGGATTTCATATTGGTTAAATAAATTGTATCGTTACGAAAAATGTGTGTTATAATAATTATGAAACGGATTGTGGGCATATAAGTGTTTTATTATAGTACAGGTGTAGAAAATAAATTCAACCCCAACTTTATTTCTTTCATTGGTCGCCCTTATACTGATTACTCTTTCAATATGAAGTGAAGATTATCTACAATTTTCTCCGGTAGATGAAATAACCCCCTGCCCGACACTGATACGATTATATTGAATTGTGAATGCCCAGTGAATGGCCACCTTTACCACGATAGCGTTTCCACACATCGAACATCAAAAGGCCATTGTCTGAGATGACCGTCGAGTATTAGTCATCGACATGTGATAAATTGCCGGCGTAATTGTGTGTGAAAGTGAATTTTCACTTTCTGATTTGTTAATGAACTCGTTTTCGGTGGAGAGTGAAATCACTTTGAATTGTTTGTTTTTATAAACGAGCGACGGTAAATTCCTGAATAGATTTAATGAGATGGCGTCTGAATAATGGTCTTTTTTGTTTGGAGCTTATGGAAAGTGATGGGCTCCTCGTTTGGGTGAGTCTTCGGAAATGGGAAGTCTGTCTCGTCATCAGATCCTCAAAAAAAAAAAAAAAAAACGCCGAGAAGATGTACAGCTTAGCATTTACTTTATATTTTTGAAACTCGTACGAAAAGCCTCATGGATCTGGAAAATGGTGGCGGGGAAGCGTAGATTACTGCACATAGGCATTAAGGCTTCATAAGTCCATTGAGCTTCTTCCAATTAGTTAGAGTATAGCACTAGAGCGGTAGTTCCCAAAGTTGTCCGTACTGCGACCCATCTAAAATTAATTATCAAACTCGGGAGCCACCTCTAGGACATTTAACCGTTATCAATATGAAACAAGCGTTTGATCGAGTTTGGCATCGGGGTCTATTTTCTAAGCTGCCGTCTTATGGATTGCCTTCTCAGTTGTGTGCTTTTTTGAAGAGTTTTTTGTCTGATAGGTCTCTGTATGTGGTTGTTGATGGAGTATCATCTGATATTCTCCCAGTAAATGCAGGTGTTCCACAGGGTTCAGTTCTGGCGCCCACTTTGTTTTTGCTTCATGTCAATGATTTGCTCAAGAAAACATCTTGTTCAATACATAGTTTTGCGGACGACAGTACTCTTCATACCAGTTTCTCTTCCAGAGTCCCCATACCAGCTCGAGAAATAAAAATTCAGAGAAACAATAGTCAATAAAATTAACGACAACTTGGCAAAAATAATAGACTGGGGTAACATAAACTTGGTGGAATTTAATGCTACGGAAACCGAGGCATGTCTCTTCTCAAGAAAAGCCGATCTCTCATCATCAAATATTCAGATGTCAGGAGTAACTGTTTCTACAAAATCAAGTATCTCGATGCTAGGAATTACGATCAGTGATAATCTCTCATGGGAAAACCATGTGAGATCGATCGCTAAAAGTGCTTCCCAGAAACTTGGATTCCTATTTCGTGCGAAGAAATACTTCACTTCTCGTCAGCTTCTAATGATCTACACGTCTCAGATACGACCTGTCATGGAATACACTTCTCATGTGTGGAGTTCGGCACCAAAACATTCATTGATACTTCTCGATTCTATTCAGAGAAAGGCAATTCGTCTTGTTGGTGATTCTTTGCTCACAGACTCGCTCACTTCATTGGAACATAGTAGAAAGGTCGGAGACTTGTCTCTTTTCTATAGATACTTTCACGGTCGATGCTCTTCCGGATTGTTATCAATCGTTGCCCCCTTGGCAATATCTACACGGATGACTCGACGGTGAATTTGTTGCCGGAAACCACAAATATGTGGTGGCATCATTGTGAAGAATATCGATTTTGAACATTTCAATTATTTTTCGAGACTTGAGGAATCAAGTTGAGTAATAAGGTAATTTAATCACAATATCAATTATTAGAAATGAATGAAATTATGTATCAGTTGTGATAATGTAGACGTTCATCTTGGTAACATTCAGTGCTATTTTTTAATATTGGCAATGCAAACTAACAGCTACATGACATATCTCGCAGCGACAAGTCGCCGCGAGAAGTTGCAGCGACAAAATTGCATCGTCGAAACGGGGTGTTACAGAAAGCTCACCCCTTACAGACAAGTTTGACAGTTTGATACTTCGATTTTAAGTATTTGAAATTTGAATGCGTTTGAAAACTTCGAGAAACTCGTTATTCTATTCCAATTAGTTTTGTTATTTTCATTTCCTGTTGTACTTTCCCACGTCTTCCATCGTTACCACTGCTACTGTTAAGTGAATTTTTTACCTCTAGTTACCTTTATAATGAAGCATTTTGTATTGAGTAGCTACCGCAGGTAAATAATTTCTTAGTTTTAGAAAATATATGATAGTTCCGACACATATTTCGAAAATAGAAGAGAAGTTTTTAAAAACCCGGATTCAAAATTGATGTCAAATTATAATAGAACGCTAGATTTTTCTGACGATGGAGAAAACAAAATTCACCTTCAACAACCATTCTCTTATTTGGGTAGTTGTATTTGTGTGATATACTGATTGTTTCCCAGAATCTCCCAGTTTAACATATTTTTTCCAGAATTAGTGACAATTGTTGTTACGTGTCTAGTTCATAAAGTGCGACTCTATTGGCAATCTCCTGAAATAATTTCATCAGTTAGAATTGTTCAGAATCAAGAATGAGAGATATTGAGAATTTGGCTTAGGATTTTTTTCAGGTATAAGTGTCATCGCATTAGGGTTTTTATTCACCTTGTGTGGGTACCTCTCTCTCATCGAGTGTAAGTAGGGATGGTACTCGATCTTTTTTTGAAAATTGACAATTGACTTGCTCTAGGCTCTCATCTTCCACTTTATAGTTCCTGCGAAGAGCTGGGTCTGTTCTCCCTATTCTGAAAAGGTGTTGTCTGTCGTAGCTGGCAGCGTATTGTCAGAACACCCGTATCTGTAGATTCTTCCAGACACTGACAGGTATTTTTTGGCTTGTCTGCTCCGCAGTAGCCCAGTAGGTCTCACGAGAAGATGCAATTCGTGGTTTTATGCCATAGTCTTTGGTCGTTGTGATGCGAGCGTTCTCTTATAATATCGCAGTTACCGATGCCGCCATACCGGTAAAAGTCTCAGGCCCCAAAGGTTTGAAAATCGGCAACTTAGTTACCTCTTTATATGACTTCTGTTTTGTCCAACTCAAAATGACATTGTTACACCGAGAGGCTTAAATCAAGGCATGCTAGGGGCGATGTGACTGGTAATTTGTTCAAGTTTAGCAGTTCTTGTCTGCAATCAGTGAGGATGTGAACAGGTTCACCAGTTATATCTTTCCTGGTTTTTCATTTGCTGCCATGGAGATTCCTTTGAGCTCAGTTAGAAGTAAACTGTCGCATATTTTACTAGGGCCCATTTGATATTTTGGTTCAAAGATCGTGAATAAACCACGAACTTTCATTTGTTTTTGATCCATCCGTGTAGATGTAATTCACATATTCATCATCTTGGAAAATTTGGTACAGTGGCGTCTTTGATGGCCATCAGTAGTGCAATCTCGGCAAGTGCCTCATTCCATTAGCGAGGACTCATTGTGTGGAGACGTGCCACCGTCATTGTAGCTTCCTGATGAGTATGTCAGGGGACGTGAGAAGATATCTGCCATATGATAGTAGATGGAAGTTCAAGGCCGATGGTCTGACGTTATTGACGTTATAAGCCTTGGAAAATACTTCCCTTGGAAGAGAATTCCAAAGGTCAGCTGCTTTATTAAAACCATTGGTGAAGTCGTTTGATAGGTCTGCATGGACACAATGAAATGACTGTTCTTATCAGGTCAACCGCGGAAGAACTGAAAAAGGCGAAAGGATTAAAGATAACTTTGAAAAACAATGATCTGTATACATATGAAGAAGAGAGACGACTCATAGACTTCTCCACAATGTTTTCGAGACGGGAGGTAAAAAAAAACAAAAAGACGAGTTGCCTCTTCCTTAATCTTGCAGTTTTGAAGCACGTTCCAGTACCAAACTTCATGCATGGAAACCGTTTTCCAGAACAGGCCGCAATTGTGCTGGCTGAATGTGAAATATTCTCTGGTACAAAACAGAAACCAAGCTTCTGAGAGGTATATTCGAAAAAGGAACACGAAAAACACTGAGAAGTGCTTTTATTCGAACCCACAAGGTCTTCTCACTAGAGAGTATAACTTCGCAGGAACAGTTTCTCAAAATACTGGATAAAGGCTGATCGTCTTGAATGGTGGTTTCTTGATACTGATGTCCAGAACTCACTGTGAGGCTCACATGATCAGTCTATATTCACTGGTATTTTCGGAGATTTACTGTCAATTATTATGCCCAATTAATTTCTTGGAACCCTATCTTCTATCATTGGAAGAGCCAGTGTAATATGGATCTTTTATTTTTGTTGAGGCTGTTTTCTTTGTGGTTAAAATATTTTTATGATGATGAAATATCATGACCCTCCAACAGAGCGTGTTCAGCCACTGACGATTTTTGTGTAGGGCCATATTGACAACTTCGTTTGTATTCGGTGACCGCGTTTTAATGCTCCTTTTGTGGTTCCGATATAGAAAGAGGCGCCATTGCAAGGTTTAGTCCAAGAGTGAAAAATAGTTCATTACATAACTAGGAGGATCAGTTGCCTGTTACGCACAAGCGAAAATTGTGAGTATGAGGCGTTGCCGAGTGTGGCAATTCGCGAGTGCACGTAACTAGCCTTTTCCTCGAGATGCGTACTGTACTTTTTCTATTCCCACCATGCTTGTGCCGTCATATCTGTTGGTGTAGCACAAACTTCTTCGTTATCCCTCATTTTCAATTACCAACGAGACACTGGATGACATCAAGTAGGTGAAACAATTGCTTGCTTCATGGATATAACTAGATACAGCACCAAATCCCAAATTGTTAATCAATAAATTCCCTAGAAATGTTATTTTTTCAATTCAGCAAATAATTTTAAAAAGAATTCGAAACACAAATTCGCTGAATTTGGTTGGGCAATTAAATGTAGTCATGGTATCAACTTTATTAGGTCAAATGTTACTCATCTCATCATTTTTTAAAAACATTTCCGAAAAAAAGTTTTTTGTGGGTCATTAGCGATTCTGATGCTAGCCGGTAATCTTCTCTAAGGTTCAAAAGTGTTTCTCCATAACTCTTTTAATACCGTCCGTCACACTATTAGTGTTTGACAGAAAAGCCCATCCATAAATGGCTCGATTAGAACCATTCAATGAAATCCCTCATTTGGGTCGTAAGGATCGTTTGATTTTGATGAATGACTTTGAAAGGGCCGTCAGTAGTAAAGCATTCATAACACTAACCAATCTCATCTCTTCTCAGGAAGTTTTCGAATAATTAGCCCAAAAATATTCGAAATATGTTTTTGGACACAAAAACTTTCAATTGCGAGCATTTTGAAAAATATTAATATTTTGTAACGACTTAACGAAACAGTTTTTTTGTCCTATTCCATTCTCAGGGACATTTTGAGTGATATTTTTCCACCGTTGCTATCCACTGTCTAATCAAAAATAAACTAGAACAACAACATTGCAGTATTTTATGTATGATATATAATCAATCTGAGTTTCACATCAATGCATTCAGAGTGATTGAATTTCAAAATTTGAACCCAGCATCGTAGAAATTTCATCTAACTGCTGTCAGATGCTGGGCGTCGTCATTCATAAGCTCTCTGACAGTTTCCTCTCTATCTCTCTCTATTTTTGATTTTTCGTTGGCTACCCACAACTTAAATTTTCCCCAACACCACTGTCTTTCGAGAACAATTGTTCTCACCTTTGAATTCAGTTCAAATTAGATTTGCCGACGACACATAACAGTAATTGCTTGAAAGTGTTTCCTCCGTTATCTCCAGGATAATTGTGAAACCAGCGCCCTGTTGATAATCACTCCATTGTTGGTTCAAATTCTCTCTGTTACGAATAATTGAATCTCCTATACATCACACAGCAACGTATTCGCTGTATGTCTGATATAAGCTGGATTCAGACAGATCCGAAATCCCATCGTACGACGATCCGATAGCTTTCTGATTGGTCTAAATTCAAATTTGAACCAATCAGAAAGCTATCGAATCTTCGTACGATCGGATTTCGGATCTGTCTGAATCCAGCCTAAAACCTAACACCAGACAGCACAGTGTGCGACCGCATACCCCGAAGCACTGCTATTATCTTCGTTACATTCCTACTATTGAACAAACGGGCAATTATCGGTTTCGGATTATGGATGGAATCGGTAATTGACTACCTAACTGAGTGTCTCATTGAATTTGAGGCTTGGGGATCTGTTAGTATCTGGTGACAGACACTTATTGGAAAACAACAAACTGGGATACAGTTTTTATGGATGAACATAACAATGATTTGCTCGAGAAAATATCTTGTTCAGTACATAGTTTTGCGGACGACAGTACTCTTCATACTAGTTTTTCTTTTAGAGTCCCCATACCAGCTCGAGAAACAAAAATTCAAATAAACATTCACGTCAATAAAATTAACGATGACTTGGTAAAAATAATAGAATGGCTAACATGAACGTGGTGGAATTTAATGCTAGTACTGTCGTCCGCAGGACTACCTACTGAACAAGATGTTTTCTCGAGCAAATCATTGATACTGAGGAGAAACAAAGTGAGCGCCAGAACCGAACCCTGTTGAACAATGAGCTTCCTAAAAATACCACTTTTGATTCAACTTTACACAGAATTTGAAACGAAAATTTGCTGAATCTGGTTTTTGGGCCATTGAATGTAGTCACGAGATCAAATTTATCAAGTTACATATCCCATCGTTCATTCCGGAAGCGGCCACCATAAATTAGGAATACACGTCTTTCCCAAATGAGCCATTATGTATATTTTTCACAGTAAATGGTATTGGCTTATTGACTGCAATAAACTACCCGATTCAATCCCATTGTGTAGAAAATCGTCTGGTAAAAGATGCAAATGTGCTACAGGGTCGAACTTAAGAAATTTGAATTTTGCAAAATGTAGGAGATATACAAGTAATTTATTCAAATGTTACAATTCTATTCTATATTTAGTTCATTGTCGCTATCCTCATCTGAATTAATTATATGTGGCGCAATTGATTTTACAGAAAGGTACGAGTTTTCAACATTTATAACATGACTAACAGAACTTTTCCAACTCTCGGTAGGAATGTCATTCTTACAGTTCCTAATTAATTCTACCACACTACCACTTAAAGTCGGAGAAGTATTTTTTCCGCGCACGCTCGATTTGAGTTGGTGCCACATAAGCTCTATGGGACTGAACACGCAGTAGTAGGGAGGTAGTCGAAACGCTGTATGTCCCAATTCTTCTGCAATTGTATCACAAACATACGTTTTTTTTAAGAAAATGACTGCAGCACTTGTAAAAGTTCTTTTTTCGTATAATTTTCCTCAAAATATATGTCATTTGCAGCCATGAAGTTTCGAATCTCCAATTTCGCATTCTTTGAGCCAGGAATTTCTTGCAATTGTCGACTATGATAGCTTGCGTTGTCCATTACTATAACGCTGTTTGGCGGAATGTTGGGTAACAGACAATTGTTAAACCAATCTTCAAAAAGCTCTGCTGTCGTATCTTCGTGATAATCAACACAAGAGTCCTTAATATTTTTGGCAGAAAGCCACATAGCGTATGGGATCCAACCATTTTCTGATCCTGCGTGTAATATTGTGATTCTCTTCCTTTTATTTGATGGTGCTTTTGTTTCACACTTATCAGAGGAATCAGACCATCCTTTGGAAGGGGTGTCATGCGTGTCAAACCACGTCTCGTCGAGGTAGAGTATTGGCCGATTATCAAAGCGGTATTTTCTTATTGACGTTATATATTCAGAACGCCAGTTTATTAAACGTGTGGATTCCATTATTACTTGTCTCCTGTCAATTTTGCGATATTCAAAGCCCATTGCAGACAGTGCTCGCCAAAGAGTAGTGAGGCCACAGTTGATGTGAGTTTCGTCATTGATGAGCCGCTGTTTCAGACTTTTGATTGTAGGGACACGCTGCTCATCCTACATAGTGTAGATTTTTCGCCTTATCAAATCTTTTTCCCAGTCGTCTAGACTTTTTGTGACACCGGAATCTTTACGCTTTTTTCTTGATTCCATGGAATTTTCAACAATTCGTCTAACTGAAGTAAGAGGCACCTTCGTCAAATTACTGGTTACTTTTGCTGCAGCACCCGCGTTATATCCTTACTGAAGTAAGGAACTGTACACATTTTTTATAATGATTTTCGCGTCACAAGATGGGTGATTCTTCTTTAACGAACCACTGGAAGAAGCACTATTACTTTTTATCCACGGACGCCACATACTGCCTATTCTGTACGTTGGGGTATATAATCTTTGCTATTAACGTCTGTAATAACAAATAAATGTTATAAAATTATTGCACGCCGTAACACAAGTGAACACTTCCAATGAAGTACAAAGACTAAAATGAACAAGTGTAAGCTGTAATCCTCTACAATCCCTCTCTGAGAAACAAAATTACCTGAATTCGGTCCTTTTACATTTATGATGTGCATCTCGGATTTTACAACTTAAGGGTCTAATTGGTTTTATCATAATCCTTCAGTCAATACCATTTATTGTGAAAACTACTAGAACAGCTGTCACATACGTAACGAACGGTTTGAAATAGTGGGAGTAGAAAAAGAATATATCATCATGATTTTGATATCCAGAATTATCAATGAAGAAAGTAATGAGAAGGAGATTCCGATTCCGAATAGTAATCTGTTCAACTACTACAGAAATTGCATGTTTTCGAGACAAGTTAGGAAATCTCTGTTGAACACACATTTTCTCTCCTTTCGTCAATTTCAAGATGCGTTGAAAAATCAATTCGAAAGTGAAAACAGGGAGGTAGCACATCTATGTTTGCATTATTTGCCGATTTATGAAATAGGATACCAGCAATCGAAACGTCGTGAGTACACTCAACCTGAAACTTGGTTTAAACATTCATTAAGACTATATTTCATTTATTTCTTCATTTAAATTTATTTTTGACTAATATTTCACTTTCGATATTTCAAATTTCTTTGATTTCTTCATTTGAACTCTTTTGACTAATACTGCATATTTAATATCTCGATTTTTGCAACAACATTATTTTCTTTCATCAATCAATCCTCACTTATCTTAAAGAGTTCCTTTGTTAATGGTCTCTTGAGAGAAAGTCAGTGCAATCGACTGTTAATCTTTCGAATATCCCCTAAAAAAAGTCGTGAAAACTATAAGGTCATTGCAGAGCGACATGCTTTCCTACCCATGTGGGATTGAATAACGTGAACAGATGTATCACGTCCAGTTTCAACAACAGTAATATTCAATGAAAATAAAGGTGTTCCTTCATGAAACTATTTTTTTAATTCACCCATCATAGCTTTCCTCTTTTTGTCTTTCACTAGTATATATACCAGGTAGAATATTCCATGCAGGTCTTCTTCTAAGAAAAAACTTATTAAAAATAACCAAGCACTCATATGTGCTTGTGTCTGAACTACTTTCAGGTTGGAAAGTGACCAATTGTTCACTCAGAAGAAGACTAGGTGTGAAATCACTTTTCTGACCTCTGATGAAACTTTCCAATGTCTCTGTCTTTCATTCTGAATTTCATTCTTTACATCAGAATATACGATGTTTAGATTCATGCTAACGTGTAGACACCAACGAAATTGTACAAAACAAGGTAACACACCAATTATGCTGACATAGTGTTTGGGCCTTGTCTATCTCATGAAGGGCGTACGAGGCTGCAAAAAATGCAAAAGCACTGCATACGTCTCATAACAGTATTTACCCGCTAGCCTACATGAACCCGTTCATCAGAGATCTACAACTCTCGAAACTCGTTTTGTCCACTTTGCCTGCTTCCTCAACAAGATCTCAGCTACTAGAGTACCTAGATACCTTGCATCAAAGGTAATTGAAAGAGAGGAAACCCACAACAGACCACTGAGGAACATACATATTTGATTTACTATTCCTATCCATCGTTCTTCTCTTTTATCTGCTTAATCACCAGCCCGCAAAATTCCTGAATTTGTCTGCTTTCACTTTGAGGAAGAATCTGAAACAGGCCATCATGAATGGGCAGCTAAATTTGATTGATTTCAATGAATTTCACTCCTTTCAGTTTGTCTTCACCTTTTTTTTTTACTTGTTCCTTGGGAGTAGTTAGTATCATTTCGAATGTACTTGGTCCATTTGTGTGCAGTTGTCAATTTTATGCATATAATGACACAATAAATGTTGTATTATTATGATCATAACCCTGACACGATATTATAGCCTCCACACGCTATCTCAGTATAAAACGTATAAAAAAATATAGCCACTCACTTTCTTCTTAAAAGCCCCATTCCTCGTCAATATCTCAAGTCACAGTCAGTTTCAAAAATAGAGCGATATCACTTCGTCACACGACAGCCATTTTATTAATCACATCATCCGTCGCACTGTCGCTCCAGGACCACTCCATTTAATTTCGAAATGCCATCAATATTTCAGTGATTGATTGCCTATTTGCACCAATCCTCGTAACATAACTGGAATTTGTGACATATTATTGATATGCATTTTTTTCTATTCTTTTATAGTGAATTTTCATGAAAATGTCGTAAATAATAATAAAGTGTTGATGTTTTCTTTTCAGGTTGTGGAGTCTCGACACCTAGACAAGCTCAGAGGAGGATTGTTGGAGGTGAAGAAGCTGGATTTGGAACATTTCCTTGGCAGGCATATATCAGAATAGGATCTTCTCGGTGAGTAAGTCTTTTTTTCATTTAGTGGAACGCAATAAAACATCCAATTCTTCATTCGAATCATCAAACTACAATACGAAATACTTTACGATTATTCTCAAAATGAATGGAAGAGAAGTAATCTGATTATTCTGAGTATTCCTAAGAACTACCCCTAAAACATTAACAGGTTGAATAGCGATCGGAGAATACATATGTGTATTGATATGAAGTTTACTTTTCTTTATACAGGGCGCATTTGGATTTGCTTCTGGTTGGTTCATCAGCCTTCATCGAGGAAAAGACTGAAATTGAAAGAAAAAAGATAGAACAATAATTTTATGGGAAATCGTCTAATTGTATTGAAATCCATTTTTGCGTTTTCTCTTCCCTAAAAAGAAAAAGCTTTGAATTCTTATAGTATCTTCTGTTTTCAGCGCAATTTGGTATATTAACAGTCCGTTAAAATAATCGGTGCTTAGGCTGTGCTTTCACTCTAATGACAGGATGTGGTGTCCATTCTCAGCACCGATTATTTCAATAGACGCTTAATCAGGTCGTGAAGTACCCACCCTGAAAAATGTAAGGAATATTTCATACTTCTTGCGGAAATTACTCTTTCAAGCCTTTTGCAAAAAATCTTAGATTTCAGTTTCATGTGCTGTGTGAAAATGTACCACTGGTACTAGTAACTCATCAGTAGTCCCGACAAGTGTTGATTTTGACAACCTACTTCAAACTGTAACTTTCCTCTTCAAAAGAGGCATTTTATATTGATCTATTTTCAATGGACCAGTAGTACTCCCCTTATTTCCGTTTAACAATATATAAGTAGCCACCTCGAGTTTTCTATTTGTTCCATTTTCCCTGCTCTGACGAGGGGCCAATTAGATGGGTCTGCAAGTGTACCTGTCCCAATAATTACAAAATAATGTTATGTAATGTATTACCATTAGGATATGCAGAAATATCGACTGTGAAAAATCCTGCACTGGCACCTGTTGCATACCATCCAACGCCCTTCGTAGTATAAGCCAGGAAAGTAATTGTTTTCTGACAGGTGTTATTCCATCAAATTATTTTCTGACAGGAGTTATTTCATTAAGCGACTGTGAAGATGAGTTGAGATTGGCCTGAACGAATTGTTCCAATATGTTTTGATATAACTGTTATTCTCAATTAATTACCTCAAAACGGTGAGGGGTTAGAAATCCTTGAGTGGGGTACCCTAGTTCATGTAGAGAAAGTACAATTTACCTAAAGAACTATTCACAAGCTAGTTGCAAAATTAAATGTTTGGGGGGAAGAAAATGCAACTATTGAACTTTTTTCAAATGAAATCTTCAACTTTACTCGCGAAACATCACTACGTGGAAACAGAAACAAATAAATTTATAGATCACGAAATTTACTACAGAAATATGTTGTTTATTACTGAAAAAAATCATTTTCAATGCTGTAGACATCAGAAATATCCTAGCGCCGCCATTCGATATGGGTGATTGAAATGGTCTGATATTTGGGTAATAATATACTATACTACATGACACTCTCCCAAAGATGCATCACAAAGGGTATGCTGTCTTTCAAAAATGTCAGCTGGGGTATTCGTGGAGTTTATTTATTGATATTATTATAAGAGCATGAAGACATGCCCTCTGCAAATCTTCAGCTAGGCGAATTATTATGTATATCCGTTAAAAAAATGTTCCTCCTGTGAATTTTTCTTTGGAAACATCTGTATAAAGGACAAAGTTTTCTGTCTTGACCTATATTCACGACGAACAATTCTGAAAGGAATATGAATAATTCAGCAAGAAAGCTAGTTTGCTATTGGAATAAACTTTGAAAACTCAGGCTAATTTAATATGCCAGTTTTAGTACCTCTAAACTCGAGTTAAGTTGAGTTTATGGTAAAGCTGCAGTATTTCAATCCGCCTAACTTCATTATTGAGAAAGTTGCATTTGCTGGTCATGGAGACGACTGCATGATTTGTAGGGGAGAGTTTTGAATAATTCGAGGGTGTGTTTGCATGTGATTTTACTATTCAGTAATATACAACAATAATGGTTGGAATCAGATGACACAAAAACAAGTCTAGATATATATTAGCACACTTGCATATACCAACAACTGTTGGGCCACATTTCAATGGCTGTGAGTATTATTACGATACTTCCGGGTTCTTTTATCCAAATAACTCTCTAAACAACACTCAATTACTTTTCATGACTTCACTATTGAATACCACTACTGCACTGACTTATAATTCGCTTACAAAACATTTAGACTTCTCCACTGTTGAGACATCCAACACTATTTACTAAAAACAACTGCCTGTCGATGAAACGCATTGTTATTTGTACCACCTCATCAGAACACGGGAAAATCTCTCAGATGTATTATATTCCAGAATCGATGTATACGCTAAGCAATAGAGACATAGTCAGCAAATGATTGCTTTTTGGACAAAAATACTACCGGGAAACCGCCTGTGCCATTCCGTGCAGGACAGTCCGTAGTGTATTACCACCATATCCTCTACTCAAAAATGCCATTTTTTAAATTGTTATAAATAGTAAACAACAAAAAATCGCTTTTTTTAGTATTTTTCATTGTGAAATGGAAATTATTGAAGCAGTGTTAACGGTTCATGGATGAACTGTAGAGAATTCGATTCCGAAAAGAATGATGGGTCAAACGATCCGATCGGATAATTAGAAACGGAGAAATCCGGAAAAAACGAAAGATTGTGTTTTTTTAATTCATAATCCTGCCATTTTTTATATTAATAGCTGAAACTTCGCACAATAGTAGTTATTGACGTCCACTTTATGTGTGTAAAACAAGTCGGAGTAATAGTTTTCGCACAATCCTCATTTGATATTTTTTTTGGAAATATTTTCGCAGAGAGCTGGATGCGTTTGAGGTCGTCCGATTGAAATTCAAAAACTAGATATGGAAAGTAGACGTGAACAGTAACAAAACGTATATTTTGATTTTTCGATTGACCGCGTTGAATTGTGTCAAAACCTTGTGAGAACATGAAGGAAAAACGACCGACCGCGCGTGAGCGGTCGAGTGGTGGGGGACTGTGCGAATCGAGGAGAAAGGTACGAGCTCTCTGCGGTTGGTGAGGACCGGTGGTGTCCGCAGCTAATAACATTCTCCCCGATCCCACCACTCGACCGCTCATGCGCGGTCGGCCGTTTTCCTTCATATTCTCATCAGTTTTAAACACACCTGAACGCGTTTCATCGAAAAATCAGAATAGAAGTTTTGTTACTGTTCACGTCTTCTTTCTAAATCTATTTTTCAAATTTCAGTCGGACTACCTCAAACGCATCCACCTCTGCGAAAATATTTCCAAAAAAAAATTCAATCGAGGATCTCAACCATCAATCCGACTGAATCCAGGTTTTGCACACATAAAGTGCACGTCAATAGCTACTATAGGGCAGAGTTTCAGCTCTTCATATCGACAAATGGCAGAGTTATGGATTAAAAAAACACAACTTTCGGGTTTTTTCGCTTTTCTCTGGTTCTAATTATCCGATCGGATCGTTTGACCCGTCATTCTCTTCGGAATTCAATTCTCTACAGTTCATCCCTGTGCACCGTCAACATTGCTTCAATAGTTTCCATTTCACAATGAAAAAACTAAAGAAAGAGGATTTTTTTGCTTATTGTTTATAACAAATTAACAAATGGCATTGTCGAGTAGAGGACATGGTGGGAATGAACTACGGGCTGTCCTGCATGGGATGGCACAAGCGGCTTCCAGGTAGTATTTTTGTCAAGGACAATATCTCTATTGCTTGAGAAAGCTCTCAGTCGTCTCCAGAATTGTAGAACTCGACAAATATTTCGCCGGGTGGTGAACGAGCCATTTTTTACGGCCTTTTTTTATTATACTCAGGGGCGGCGTTAGGGGATCTATGCCCACCGAGTCCTTTAGGCAAGGAAGCAGTTGTTTCAGATAAACTTCCTCGTCAAATGCAATCAGTTTTGTGGAGAGAACTCTGAGGAGACTTTGGCATTTCCACATTCCAATTAATATAGAATTATTGCTAATACGAAATTTCCATAAAAGAAGTTGAAAATATTTACAATCAATCTCTGTTGATGCTCGTTTATTATATATACGAAGGCGTTTGATCAAGTTACAGAAAGAAAGAATAAGTTAATCTGAAACATCTCTTCTTTTCTCTCAACTCCAATAGCCAATCAATTTTGAAATACTTTATGCTTTTTGCAATTTGAAACTTATTTACTTCAACAGGTAAATACTTGATAAAAAAAGTGAAACTACTCTGTGCGAATCATTAGTTCTTTTTACCTGAACTATTCTGACATCATTTTTGGTCCAGCAATATCTGAAAGAGTCAGTCATCGCTTACAAATGTTTCAAAATTCTTGTGTGCGATTGATTCTTGATCTAAAAAAGCGTGACCACATATCCGGTCATCTAAAAGAGATTGGTTGATTCAATATACATAACAGAAAATCATTCATAGCTGCACAATATCTCATCAGATCATACGAAATAAAAAATCACCTCATCTTTATGAAAAAATAACATTCCGGACAGACGTTCATCCCCTGAATATGCGATTCAAATCTCGACTCACCACCCTTGCATACAACAGTACGATTTCGCTCGTCATTTTTCTACAATATAACCAGGCTTTACAAGAGGATTCCAAATGATTTGTAAAATTTGCCCACTTTGTCTTTTGAATTGAAACCTATAAAATCACTCCAATCGGGGGAGTTATCACTATAATTCTTTTTTTTGTTGTAACTGGTAGTTCAGTTATTTTGTTATTGTGGTAGATTCAATCAATATATTAACACACGTAGTCTTAAGTATCCTCTGTTGCGTGTGAACTCGAGCTAACTCTGCCTTTTGGTAGATTATTTTCTCATTTTTTTATGTATGTTTCTTTCAATTCATTTCTACCAATAAAAGCGATAATAAATAAATCTACTGCCCTGCCTATAGTAAGACAACGCTGCAATATCATGAAAGACTCTTTTTTCTAACCAACGTTCATGTAATTTGAATTGGATAGATCTATTAAAAAAAATTACATTTTGATGACACATACATCCATTCATGACCAATATCGGAGCCTATATGAATGACCCTGAATTCAACGGTGGATAGTCGAAAAAACCACCATTCCATATTTCCGATTACTTCAACACGTACGGAGGTTGCATTCACCAATTCATTTACTGAAGTGTGTTCGCCAAAATATCGATAAACAATCTGCATGACCTACATGAAAAATTTCGAAAATTTTTGACCAATGAAAAGCGTTATCATAATAAACCAGGCATTCAACGGTTTTTTCTATGAAGTTAATGTTTTGACAAAACACATCTCTAAGCCACTATGTGAAAAATTTGACTGCAGAAGTTTTCTTTTTATTTGAAAAAATAGTGTTACCAATTATAATAGCTCAAACCTGACGCAATGTAAGTAATATTCTGTGTTGAACAGCTAGCTCATATTTGTGTGTAATTGAAGTCTGTGAAATTATGGATTGATTCGAATATTTCAATGGAAGGAAAAACACCAAAATAAACAAAAATTTCTTGAAAAATGGAATTCATCAGTCGTTATCTGAAAGGAAAGAAACTATATTGAATCTCAGAATATTTTTAGTCAGAACAGAGTTTGGGGAACTTTTTCGTGAAAAAATCCCACTCAATAGGATGATATTTCATTCAAGCACAGTAAAGATCTTGTTTTGCTCAGAGAAAGTCATCACCTGGGCTTCCCAGTGGACATAATATGAATCAAGGAACACTTTCACTGAAAACACCAAATATTCTCGAAAAAATCGATTCGTGACTTTTCTGTCATCAATTAGTTGACATTTCGGTTACATTCAATTTCATGACAACTGAACCAGCCAGTTGAAAGCAGTAAAATAAAAAAAAATTTAAAACATTCTTTTTTGGTAGACACGTTTATATCATCCAAAGACATTTGTTTGAATCACAAAAAGGAAAAAAGACAACGGAAAATGTTATTGGTTTTTTCAAATGAAACTCTTCTCTATTGAAGCTTTGTAATTTCTATTGTTTTCCACTCGGAGAAGAAAAAAGTCAAAAAATAGTTCCTCAAACTTCATTCTCTTTATGAAAATACCCAAGAGTTCCCAGAGTCTGGGTTCGAATGAAATATTATCGTGGTGAGTGGTATTTTTTTACAAACACCTCTCCTATTTTGCTCAATTGTGTATAAATTGCCTACGAGTGCTATCTATTTCATTCAATTTTTCTTTGCTTGGTATACAAATTGGGCCAGAAAAAAGTGATTTTTATGTAATTCAGTGCCTCTTCGTGCCAATAGGCAGGGGAGAATAGCTGTTTCAGAATAATTTTTCCAACTACAGTTCGTGAAATGAATGAAACGAATAACTTGAGTACTCTCTTGACCGAATCGAGTGCTTTTGATTATTATTCTCGTTTTTTGCAATATTCATTCAATACAGAGCAAACAGACATGTATCACAATGGAGGTGGGAACAGAATATCTCGAAGTCAGTCACGCATCTTACCAAAATTCAATTTGATTAGTCAATTCATATACGAATTTCGTGTTTATATCGAAAACCTAACGATAACCTGAAACTATTTGCTCTGTAAATAGGAAAGGGTAGGACCCACGAGTTTTCAACATAAACAGAACACAAGCGATCGCTTCAAGTTGGAACGTCAATATTTGTGTGAATCCAGCAGATCAGCAAACATTAAAGTTTTCAGAGAGTTCGAACTCCAACCAATCCAATATTGGATAGTTCAATTATTGATGAGGTGAGTGTACTCCAGTCAATGGGGGTTTTGGTCGTGCAAAAAGTAAGGTGACTCTGGTTTTGGGATATGTTATCAGGTTGGAATGTGCTACTGCAGGTGGTACCACATTCCTTCTCACAATTGCAAAAGAAGATGTTCAATGGAGTGAGCCCATTCGTGCCAAGTTACAGCTCCAGTCGGAGGGATTCTAGGAAATTTCACATCATTTTTGGACCTGATGGTACCGTGCCACATCCTTCTTTGGATGTAAATAAGCTAGGTTGAATTTGTTCTTTATTGATGATTTGGCAAACCGTCGGTACCGGATATCTTCCAAGTTTTCTTTCTCCATGTTTCCACCATACAAAGCAACGAGGATCCGTACTCCATTGTGTTCGAGGTCTAGTACTTTGCGTAGGTAGATGTTATTCCTCGACGATCCTGACGCTGTCAACAGCGAATGAGAGAATGTAGGGATGTAGGCTTTCATGGCCGGTGTTGATACATCGCAAGTTTTTCGGGCTTGAGGGCCGTGTCCTGGAATTTTGAGTCCAGGAGCTTTTGGCCACATCTGTGGCAGCCATCTTCAGCGGCGTGGTCTTAGTTGAATTCCTTTCCGTGAGTCTACTATGACTGGAGGTACTTGTTTGGTAGTATCTTGTGCTAGCTTTGTCGTCAATGTCTCCAGAACAGAAGCCAAATTTTGTTTAAGGTCAGTCCCTCTTCCTTCCTGTTGAAGTTATCCTTATGTTTACATATCTCAATTGCTTCACGGTATAAGCGAGTGGAATAATGTGTTGTTGTTAAGAGGATTGAGGTTTTATCAAATTGAATATTATGATTATCAAGGATGGCGTGTTCGTCCGTCATTGTCTCAGGAAAAAAAAATATATTAAATATAAGACTGGGGTTAGCAATTTGTATAATTAACAATATAAGGAAGTTCTACCTGCAAAACTTTTTGGTCTGTTATGGACTTCGTCTGCTACTACTACTTATTACGATTGATGTCATAACAATGGCCCGCTTGCCATTGTTGAAAAATAAATCAGAATAAGTAGTAATAACAGACGAAGACCATATCGAACCAAAAAACCTTGGAGGTGGTTGTTGCACTACCTCATATTATAAATTATGGAATAGCTTATCCCAATAACATTTTTTTATAAAAATTCACATGTTTCGACCTCTGTAACTCGCTACCCGTTAGAGTGAAGTGTGGCCACAGAAGTTGTGGAAAATTTTTGTCTTTTACAAATTTGAATCGAAAGTTTTTGTTGTGGGGTCAACAGTTATGAGGTTGAAACGGAAAAACCAATTTTTCGTATCTTCAATCCAAGATTGCTAATCGCGTGCACCATCCCCAAGGTCAAAACCAGTATTTTTCATCAGGGTCCCTAACCTCATAATATATCTCGAAATCAGAATTACTCCACCTTTGGCAAGGCAAAGGCCTTTTTTGCTCCCCATTGACTGAAGTAATTTTACTTGGTGGAGTGTTATATGGCATATCGGATTATTGTCCCCGATGAGTCAACTTATACCAGAAAAATAGTAGGCCCGAATCTTACATAACTCGCATTATTGATATCCAACAAATTCAATCGAAAGAACCACTTCGAGATAGTTTGCCAACAGAGGCGTACTTATGAATCTGGTAACGTCACATCTCTCGCTCGTCCGATTTTCAATTAAATCAAATCAAATCATTTTATTATCTTCAAGACAGAGTTCACTGTATAAGTTTCTTTAAAATATGTGTGAGTAACTATAAATATTTACGAAAACATTTTTAATTATTGCAACACATTGTTCTATAATAGATTAAAGGAAATATAACTAATACGAAAAACACATTAAAAATATTAATCAAGGGAGTACGAGCATTTCTCTACTAATAACTGCTCTAGTTTCGTTTTGAATGTGCACACCTGTTTCACTCCTTCAGAGAAACCGGGAGATTATTGAAAATCTTCGCACCAATCCTGCAAGGAGCTTAGAACAAGGCACTATTTTTGAAATGGGTGTACGTAGCTCTCTTTCACGATGAGTTTTATTGCTGTGGAACCTATCTCTATTTTTGAAAACGGAAACACAAATTTCGAAAATATATATACCACTGATGGTCAGGAGGTTGAGTCCTCTGAATACGTCCCTACATGATTCATCTTTTTTGAGGCCAAAAATGCACCTGATAATTTGTTTGTGAGATAAATATGTTAGGTGATGACGTCGAGTTTCCCCATAGACACACACCATACCTGAGTCGATCCTCAACTTGAATGTAATACATATTTATCAATTGATGTCGAGTTAAAATCAATTGTGAATTTTTCAAACATATAGTGAATCGAAGATAATTCAGCAATGAGGGACTTGCCATGATCTTTCCAGTTCAAAAAGTAATCCGTGTCAATACTCAAAAATTTACAGCTATCATTAAACGTCAAAGAAGTATGATTTGCCATGATATTTTTTCTGGTATCCGCTGAGGCGTTCAAAATTGGCTTACATTTGTTTTCCCAGCATTGAAAATGAGGAAAATGATACCGAACCAAGCTGCCAACTGATTCAGAGTTCAAGCTTCTCTCAATGCGGTTTCATTTTGATGCGATATTAACAGTGATGTATCATCTGCGTACATTTTTAATTTGATCTTCGGAAATAAGGAAGTTAGTTCGTTTATGTACAAAATAACGAGCACCGGATCAAGGACAGAACCTTGAGGTGCTTCCCCATAACATTCAGTGCTGGATGATTTTACATCTGTCACATCATTCCCGATAATTTTCGAATCCAATTTAGCGCTAGCTTCAATCCTAACAAAATAGAATAATTTCACTATGAATTCAGAATATTTATACACACTGTTTGTATGTCATGATTTTGTGGTGGATAAATATTTTCTTCGTAGTTTTCAAAACGGATAAAAACCCCCTGAAGACCATCTTGCATAAACAAAGATCCGTGAAACCATCTACAGATTTCTACATATTTATGTATGAATGATTATATTTTTGGGAAGTTTATTGGAGAAATAGTTCCAGCCAAAAGAGGTGATTTTTATAAAAACGAAAATTTGCTTTCAACAGATCGTTATTATGTCTTGTGTGGTAGTTATGGCTGTCAAAATTTTTCAGAAGTTTATGCTTATTTTGATATATGTAGCAGTGTAATTTCCATGAATAAATTGATGTAACTGTTAATATCTTCCTATCTTTGAAAGTATTGCGACACAATGTCTGGTAAGGTAAGTCGACTATAAGTCTTAAAATTCGTTTTTGTAGCACGCAAAGTGAGTAGTTAATGATCAGCAATGTGTCCACGTCAAGCATTATCTTTTGTACAGTCAGCAGATAGAAGCATTGAAAAATTGTTTTGCAGACGCATCCTATTTGCTGCTCCCAGGACAGATTACAGTCAAAAACAGCACCAAGAAATTTTACTGACTCAGCTTGTTCAATTATGTAATCATTCATAAGTATTCTACAATTTGCTGTTGATTTTTGAATGGTGTAATATTCAATATAAGTAGTTTTCCCAATATTGACCAAAGCCTATTTTTGAAACATCAGTAGTGAAACTGATCCAGCGTTTTTGTAAGCTTTCTGGGAAGATCAGCTGTCGGATATAACCGTGCAGGTGTGTTTTGTTAGTTCTTGTTATTTTTCTGATAGACAAATTTAAGTTATACAAGAAGTTGCTGACATCGGACTTGTTCCATCCAAAAGGAACTGTAACGTAGCAATTTGTCGGGATAGATAGAAGTCTATCCTTCGACACTTGTATAGATTCCAATGATTATAACTTATTTTTTCAGATTGTGGTGGGAAAGAAGCTCAGAAAATCACTTTATACTGACATTAGTCTTATTTTAGTCGACATCAGCTTTCTGGGATTTTAAACTATCGTCGATATTAGAGATATGGAGATTATATACTTAATGATGATCGGGAACCAACTACCTTCGATAGCTACTTCATATATTATGAAGATCGATATTGGATCCTGCCCAATTAACACCACGAATGATGCAAAAATGATAACAGAACAACGTGGAATGAAACAACAAAACTCAATGGAATATTCTGAATATTGAATAGAGTTTACCCGATAAGACCGTCGGGGTCGATATTCTGGAGTAATTACACAAGTGCTTCAAAATTACCGATAATTTTCCATGAAAGCATGTTGTCTAAAAACTGCATGAGTTTATTTTATATATTTTGTCGAAAGGGCCCGACTTCGAAGGTGGGGGGCTCTTTTAGCAACATGCTTGAATGGAAAATTATCAGGTTCATTTTGATGCACGAGTGTAATTCTGTAGAATATTTCCGGAGTTAAAACAACGACGTTAAAAATTCAGTATTTATGCCTGTCAAGATGACAAATGTACATTTTAACAATCATTACTATAGATACACGGACCGAGCGGGTATTTTTCGATACCTACCGGGTATTTACCATCCCGAAAATGTCCCGCCAGGAATTTATCGCTGTAATTGATCGAAAATGTCCCGCTTCATATGGGATTTTTAACATACGATGGAAATATTCACCAGTAATCTGCCACCTGATTGGAATTACAGCTTTGAGAAATGGCATTTGCATCATCACCCACCGTTGTAACGTATAAGCTCCCACTTTGATTTCTCAGATCGAGAGGGTTTCACTAAACACAAGCATATCAGTGAAAGTAGCAAGAATTTTGAGCATCTTGCTTATGGGTACTTTCTGAGAATATTATATTTTGTTACAAAAAAGTTAATGTGATCAAGAGCAATAGCGAGTTCTGGAAGTTTTTGTTTCCTTCGTCAGGAAAATCATAATGATTCGGAATTTAAAAATTTTCATCAATTATTGATTGGTCATATTATATTTTTGAGCTCCATGAAGGTATAAAAAATCACGCCAAAAAATTTACATTAACGCAAATGATATGAATATTCCATATTGGATTTGATCAACAATAACTGATTGAGTTTTTATTGTTGAAATTCGAATTTAGCATTTTGATGCAACTTTTTTGAGTCAGGCTTTCGAAACCACTTGGAATAACCCCAACCATCTTTCAGACAGAAAAGCATACTTGGCAAAAAAAGAACTTATTTCGAGCAGAAAAATATTTATTAAAATTGTAGCAGAGCGCTCTCGACTGAGAAGTCAACATCAATGCTTACCTGAAAGTAATGTTTGAAATATTTGAAATGATACTAAAGACATCTGTATTTCAGAGTGACTCACTGGAGGCACCCGCGGTGCGATTATCTACTTCTTATTAGACAGCCAGGCAGCAGTGAAGGCCCTCAAGTCATGCATTTGGGAGTCGAAACAGATTTGGGACCACGAATGTTCCTTAAGACCACTGGCACAACGGAATCAAATCACCTTAATGTGGGTGCCAGGTCACGAGGAGATGAAAGGAAATGGGAAAGCTGATTTCCTCGCAAAAGAAGAGCTGAATACGCCTTTCGTTGGACCGGAACCTTTCTGTGAGCTTTCAGAATGCCACACGAAGGAGGAATTCCACCAATGGGAACTTGATCAATTGAGACGTCACTGGACAAAGACAAGCGAAAAAGTTCATCAGCCCTTCGCCTAAAAAGCTGAATAGTTCTCGGGTTGAATGGAAGAGACCATGAATCAGTAACTGGGTCGCTCACAGGGCACTGTCCATTGAGGTACTACCTCAAGAAAATGAGCTAAGCTGACAGTGAGAAGTGAGGACACTGGGTATTGCCTCCAAGCTTCAGAACATCTGCTATACAAGCCTGAATTTTTGTTCTTAAAGAGTCTCCTTGAACAGGTCACATTGTTACCTTCCGACATAAAAGAACAAGCCCCCAGGAATCTGTTCCACTTCAGCAGAAGCCTCAGCATCCTGGACCTTGAATACCGTCCACCTCTAGTTGGCGCCACCTATCAGATATTATTGGAAGCAATTTTGGCAGAACTGGTGCATTTTTGGCAGAACTCGTGTGCTTTTATCCTTCAATTCGAAGAGTGTCAGAAGGACATGAGACCACTGAACGTGCGCTATCCCTAACAGAATAATTTGCTTCAACATCAGAAGATTTGACATCAATTAAAATCGTCGTTTGAAAGTGGTTTTGAGCTGAATAAAATTCATTTACAGCTGATACTTCGTGAGAAACCATGACAACATAATTAAAAATCAATTCAACGTGTGATTCACACATTACAGTTCACAAAACCGCTACGGTTGTTTCACTATACAATAGATCTTTAGAAGGAATGCGATCTTTCTCCATCCAATATTCAGATGTAAGGAGTAACTTTTCCTACAAAGTCAAGCATCTAGATTCTGGGAATTACGATCAGTAATAATCTTCTATGAGAAAACCATGTGAGATCGATAGCTAAAAGTGCTTACCAGAAGCTTGGAATTCAATTTCATGCGAAGAAATACTCCACTTCTCGTCAGCTTCTAATGATCCTACGGAGGCCTGTCTTGAAATATAGTTCTCATGTGTGGGGCTTGGCACAAAAACATTTATTTAAAATTAATTTAAAATTAATTTAATTTAAAAACGCTTTAAAAACGCTTCTTTCGTTGAGGCATCGTAAAAGGTCGCGAAAATATTTCGCGGCCATAGTATACGAAATATTTTTGGTGTAAATTGTTTGGTTTCAATTAAAATTATGTCGTTCCAAAAAGACAGCGTTGCAACGCGAATGAAGAAAAGTAAAATGATTGCTTAAATATCACAGTGTTTCTATGAAAGTAGAATTAGCAATACCAACGTTCAGTCTGCCACCAGTTACTCTGGACAATGAACGTAAAAAAATTGCCGGCCGTGAAATATTAATTTGTAGGCTCTGTTGCGGCTGAAAAATGCTTGTTTTGCGTCCGGAATTTTCAAAACTATCTTCTGTTTCGATAATGTGTGTCGAAACTATTACATATTTTCTAATACTGAGAAATTATTTACCTGATGTATATTTTAGAGATGGATGGATTTTTTAAATATTTTCCGAGTACTGGATTTCGAGAAAGGAATTTAAACAAGGAAAATGAAATTTTTGCTCGGGTTGGAAAAGAGAGTGAAAAAAAAAAAAACCTTCGAGGGTCGCTCATATCCGAGAAGAGGTTGCAAAAAATGCGTCACAAATAAATGTTCTGTAATGGAAGGACTTTACAGAATCAGTCTCTGTAGGTGTTGAACGATTGTCGTTCCTTTGTTGGAATCTGATTCTGAAGTGGATGAAATTCTCACAAAAGCTCTCCAAACATCAAGGAGCTTGTCGAGGGTGGAGTGTTTGACGAGTCTTTTTGAACCTCATTCGTGGCCTTCTCGCATCAAAGGACTCGCTGAGATGTGAAAAGAATGAAACCGCCAATTTTTCAATCGAATAAAGTACGGTCGTTGAATGGAAATTGTATTTGGATGTTTGTATGGGTATAAGTTTCGTTAGGATCAGATTGGTGCATTATTTATTGCCATATAGGATAGTTAGCCAACCATATGGAGTATTATATGATACCTAATGACTATATTTTTTTTCAAATAAAGAAAAGAGAAGTGAACGAGTTGCATTGGGAACTGATTATGGGAATTTGGTGGCCACTCTCAGCCAGATCTCAACTGAATCACAACCCAACAACATAATATTATTCTTTTGGTGCCGATGAATTGAAAACTGATTCTGAGTGTTTCTTATGTGATGATTTCGAAAATGTCTGGCATTTTCTTGTAGCAGCACTAGTTCTTCAGTTACAGGCCAATCAATTCTAGTTCTGATAACAGGTCGAAATAATGAAATAATGATATCTTTGCAGGTCAAAACTTAACTACAATTGGCATGTATTTACCCCATTTTTGGTACTTGTTATTGCTCATAATTTTGAAAACCGACCTTTTTATACCTCATATATATTTCTTCCCTTGAAGGTTTCATATTACTCTTGAGCCTTTGTAGGTGAAATTGCTTTACTATTTGTGTAAGTTTTCCGAATATCAAATTGAAAGCATGGCATTCACAAATAGAAGATGTTTAAATCAACCAGACCTGTTTTGATATATATGTCGTGAATACACTTTCAAAGAAAGTAGGGAAACTGTTTCTAACTTTGTGAAGAGAGCTTATCTGGCCTATTTTGGCGTCCACTTGGGAGACCAGGATAAATTGTGGGTTCCACATCTGGTATGTAAAACATGCGTTGAACATTTTCCGCAATGGTCAATTGGAAAGAGGACGTCCCTTAAGTTTGGAGTACCAATGGTTTAAAGGGAACCAAGAAACCATCACTATGATTGTTATTTCTGTAAGTATCCTAAATATCATGGGTATCAATCGAAAATGGACATATCCTGATATAGACAAACTTTCAGAAGATGATCAAGATACATCAATGTCTGATTATGTTCAGGATTTGCAATCAGAAAAGGACAGTGATTTTGAAGCAGATATAGCAAATCCCAACGCTCCAATCAACAAGAATCAAATGAGCTTATTAGAGACCTGAAGCTCTCCAAGGAGTCTGCTGAATTACTTGCCTCTAGATTAAATCAAACGAATTTACTTTCTCCAGGTACTATAATGTTACCTTTCATCGTGAAAGAGATGAGGATCTGCTTCCTTTCTTCTCTCTGAATAAAAACCTAGTTCAGTCAGGAAAGAAGTTATCAAGGAAGATGGGATGGCCACATAAAGGCTGACTTCTGTTGGAATCTTCAGCGAGATTTTTCTGGTGACATGCATGCTAGAGTGTCGTATGAAAGAAAATTCCAGAATGATAAGTGATAGATGTTATTAGTTTATATCCCTGATTTTTCATGTCTATATGTAATAAAGATAATTACCTTACTTATATGTTTGTTTTTTTTATGGTAGTACCGTAGTGGAAGTAAATAATAAAATAGTGATATTATGATATGATCATGAATTGAAAAATAAGAATGTTTTTTTCAAAAAAGCGCCAATATCACGTATCACAAAAACTATCTGATATACCAAATCTAACAGTTTTTCTGGATTCTGTGCTCAAAAACTACATAAAAACAACTAAAAAATTGCAGGCTCCAAATTGGCTGTTGGGTTGTGATATATGACAAGGAAAACAATAATGTTATATTTTCACTATCAACCCATAACTCCAAAACAAAGGGTATATTAAAATGAAAGAAAAATGCTAGTCGGAAGTTTATATGAGGTTGAGGTCGACTTCCTTCCACTAGCTTTGAATAATTTTTGAATTCACATGCATAAATGCCCTCTCGTTCATCACTTGGTACTTGATAATTGCAACTTCTCAATTGTTGTTTTTTTTCTTAACCGAAGAGTCCGAGCGAACTCAAATAATGCATCATCTTTCAAATATTTCTCGTCTTCTGGCTATAGTCCAACACTATCCATTTGAGGTTTTCGTTGAACGTTGAAATACCTGGACTGTCTGTCACGTCACATTCCTATTCAAAATGCATTCAAATCGGTGCGGAATACATTGAAGAGAGTTACTGTTAAGGATATATTCTTGACAAAATGGTTAAGGCTTTCACGGTCGAGGTTTTCAGTATCACTACTTTTGTTCTGGTTCGAAGGCCGTCGTTTTTTTGGAATTTCTTTCTGACGTTTCGCTGGCGCGAGTGGGTAGTAAAATTCTCTACTAAAATAAACTACGCAATCGAAAAATTTGTACCAAGTAAAAAGAAACATAAAAACTATCCTGTGTACTTCACGACTCCCACCATTAAAGCGTTAAAGGAAAAAAACAAATTTCATAAAAAATAGAAAACCTATAACAACCCACTTGATTACCAAAGCTTTTCATTGCTCAGAAAACGATCAAAGACTCTCATCAGGACTGACTACCTCGATTACGTTAGGAATATTGAAAATAACATCCCGTCTAATGTGAAGAAATTTTGGCAACTTGTTAAGGTAAACAGAGTTGATTGTATTTCATCAGGAATGATGCTAGGAGATAAAACTGTCTCCAATGATCAGGATATTTGTAACCTATTTGAAACCTATTTTGCAAGTGTTTTCGTCCCACAAATTGTTACCTTAGGTGAACAAGTAGATCTCCCAAATACTAATCTTCATCTTTGTCAAATTCATCTAACACAAGAAGAAGTAATGGAAGGATTACATAATCTGGATCCAAACAAAGGAGCAGATTCGGATGGAATACCTTCATACTTTTTCAAAAACTGTCGTCTAAGCCTCGTAACCTCTTTAACTTCAATTTTTAATCAATCTCTTTCAAGTGGAACATTTCCAACTCATTGGAAATGTGCCTGTATCATTCCAATTTTCAAATCGGGACAAAAAAATATGATCAATAATTATAGGCCTATCAGCAAACTCTGTATCTTCGCTAAACTCTTTGAGAAATGCATTTACAATTCTGTCTATCAATTGGTATTGCGTCAAATAATGCCAGAACAGTACGGCTTCTTAAAAAATCGATCCATTGAATCAAATCTTATCTGCTACTCGGAATAAATTCTAAATGCGATGGATAAACAAACCCAGGTTGATGCTATCTACACTGACTTTAGCAAGGCCTTCGATAAAATTGATCATGGCATTTTAATTAAAAGACTTGCTGGGATTGGTGTGGGAGGTACTCTATTAGCCTGGATATCATCGTATCTGTATGAGAGAACACAGTATGTCTCACTTCAAGATTATCTCTCTATCGCAATTCCAATAACATCCGGAGTGCCACAAGAATCTCACTTAGGTCCTCTCATGTTTCTCATATACTTGAATAATATTTCAGAATGCTTTGAACACTGCAAATTCTTAGCTTTTTTTAAAAACATTATTGTAAAATCAAACATTCGAACCGTGCTGCATGGTGATCAGGAAGGGTGACAGGGTCACTTCCTGTTTCTTCAGTGTAATGTTTCACTAACGTTTTATATTTCAACTCTGGAAGATCTTTCTGTAAATACTTGACGAGTATAGCACTGATGTTGGCGTAAAAGCCGAAAGCACTTTGTAATTTACAAATAAATATATTCACACGAAATACGACTTTTCCCTGATTGAACAACAAATCTCACCTAATACTAGAAACTTTTCCTGAAGATCAATTACTCTAACACCAAACTGATATTTTTGCACTAGACGCGCGTTTCGCTAACAAGGTTAGCATCTTCAGGAGAAGAAATTGATACTTACTCTAGAGCTGGGGTTAGTTGTTTATATACTTAAAGTTTTCCGGTTCGATAATGAACTGACTACCTGCAAGTTCCGTCATCTGTTGGTGTTGATTTCTGATTACTTCCTCAACAATAAATTGAAAAGCGGGCTGAAAGGAATAGGTCCCTTGTCATCATTCATGCTGTTTTTACATTTTGCTATCTCGAGACTCTCATATGCATCGAGTAGTCTTGTGACATGCACATGCTTGATCAGTTTCAAATTGCTTTCACTAAATTTGTCGTCATTGTGTAGAGCGTGTTGGGCGACACTGGATTTCTCTACCCTTCCGTATTTTATATGTGCAAAATGCTCTTTGAAACGGGTTTTAATAGCTCGTCGGCTCTAGCCGATGTACTTGTTGTTGCAATTCTGACAACTGATCTCGCAAATTCCCGACTTCTCCGAGTTTTCTAGTTTTTCCTTTGGGTTACCAAGAAGCTGCTGTAATTTGTAAAAAGTTTTATATGCAACTTTCATATTTACTTGGTCAAATATCTGTTGGAGTCCTCTAGTGTATTGAGGTTCATATGGAATTACTATAAACTTTTCGTTTATCTCATCTTTTTCAAAAGTTGCAGATTCACGAAGTGTTTCCCTAAATTTAAATTTTCTAATTATCTAATCAACTATCTCTGGGTCAAAACCGTTCACTTCAGCTACATACCTAATCACTCTCCTTTCATTGTCGTACTTATCTTTTTTCATGGGAAAAGTTATTAACCTATGGACAAGAAAATGCAGTGCCGCCATTTCATGCTGTGGACAATGATTTGAGTAATTTGGAATGTATCTGAAGGTGTTGCTGTCTTTCCTGTAAATGTCACGTGCGAAGTAGAAAAAGAACGAAAGTTGCCATTTTTAGATGTATTGGTTATAAGGAACGAACAGAATGAAATATAATTGACATTTATAGAAAAGACACGAACACCTTCAGATACATTCCAAATGACTCGAATCATTGTCCACAGCATAAAATGGCGGCACTGCAATTTCTTGTCCATAGGTTAATAAGTTTTTCTTTGAAAAAAGATAAGTACGGCAATGAAAGGAGAGTGATTAGGTATGTAGCTGAAGTAAACGGTTTTACACCAGAGATAGTTGGTGAGATAATTAGAAAATTTGAATTCAGGAAAACACTTCGTAAATCTTCGACTTTTAAAAAAGATGAAATAAACGAAAAGTTTATAGTAATCCCATATGAACCTCAATACACTAGAGGACTCCAACAGATATTTGACCAAGTATATACGAAAGTTGCATATAAAACTTCTTACAAATTACAGCAGCTTCTTGGTTAACCCAAAGGATAAACTAGAAAACTCAGAGAAGTCGGGAATTTACGAAATCAGTTGTCAAGATTGCAACAACAAGTACATCGGCCAGAGCCAACGAGCCCAATACGCTAAACACAATGACCACAAAATTAGTGAAAGCAATCTGAAACTGATCAAGCATGTGCATGTCACAAGACCAAATATCGAGTTTTCTTGTGAAAGATTGTATCCACCCCTTATTAAGCCCTCTGCTTCACATCTTCAACCTATCACTGAAAACATGTACGTTTCCGGAGATATGGAAAACAGCCCGTGTATGTCCTATCTTGAAGAAAGGGGATGCAACACTGATTAAAAACTATAGGTCTGTTTCTATATTATGCAATTTCTCAAAACTTTTCGAAATAATTCTATATTGTTTTATCTATAACTCGATCAGAAATATAATATCGGACGATCAACACGGGTTCGTGGAAAAAAAGTCATGTGTAACCAATCTTGCATGCCTCTCACAACATGTTTCGAATGCTCTAGACCAAAAGGCGTTTGATCAAATTGATTTTTACATCCTCATCCAGCGACTACAATCATTTGGCTTTTCTGGAAGTCTAATCGAGCTCTTTACAAGCTATCTCTTTGACAGGAAGCAATACGTGGAACATGAAGGTTTTCAGTCCTCTTTGTACACACCTAGCTCAGGAGTGCCACAAGGATCAAACTTGGGGCCTCTTTTATTTCTGCTTTTCATTGATGACTTGGCGAAAATGATAAACTGCCCAAAACTTCTTTACGCTGATGATCTGAAGCTATACAAAGTAATTGACAACTATGAAGACTGCTTAGATTTACAAAATGAAATCGATTTAGTATTCGACTGGTGCTCCAAGAACCATTTACGTTTGAACATATCAAAATGTTACATCTTATCATTTTCTAGAAAAAAGAATATAACAGAATTTCCCTATGTTATTGATAACATTCCAATAAGTCGAGTAAATGAGATGACAGATCTTGGAATCATTTTTGATTATAAATTAACTTTCACTTCCCACATAGATCGGACTATTTCGTCAGCGAATCGAATGTTGGGCTTCATTATAAGGAGTACAAGAGAGTTCAGGAATATTAATACAATTATAACACTGTTTAACGCCTATGTGAGGTCTAAACTAGAATATGGCGTGTTGATATGGTATCCAATTTACAATTGCCATATACATCATATTGAAGCTGTTCAAAAGGAATTTTTAAAATACCTGTCATTCAAGGTCACAGGAATATATCCTCAGAGGGGAACCGATTATTTTATCCTCCTAAATCCTCCTAGTCAATCTAATGTTATAACTCTGAGTACCCGGCGGCTTTTTGTCACAATCTCCTTTCTTCACAAACTGCTGAATAATGAGATCTCGTGTGCCCCCCTTTTACAAATGATAAACTTCCACACTCCACGCCTAAGTTCCAGATATCAGACGACATTTTACTGTGATCTTGGAAGAACAAATAACAGCCTCAAAGCACCAGTGTCAATAATTTGTAACAACTACAACTTAATCTGTGATATGTGCGATATCAATGATAGTTCTCTAAGTTATATTCTGAAATGTATTCTCACTAGAACCTTTCAACTGTGATCTTTTTTACATTTTTTCTCATTCATGTTATATCTTCGTTTTTTATTTATTGTCGTTTAGCTGTAGCTTAATATTTCAATATCCTGTTTGCATATATTTTTTTACCAACATCTTTGTACATTTCCTGTAATTGAGTGAATACCTGTAGGAAATAAAGTGCTATCTATCTATCTATCTATCTATCTATCTAAGACTACTCGATGCATATGAGAGTCTCGAAATAGCAAAATGTAAAAATAGCATGAATGATGACAAGGGACCTATTCCTTTCAGCCCGCTTTTCAATTTATTGTTGAGGAAGTAATCAGAAATCAATACTAACAGATGACGGAACTTGCAGGTAGTCAGTTCATTACCGAGAAATTAATTAGAATAATTAACAGTAACAAACGAAGTCCATATCGGACTGGAAAACTTTAGGTATATAAACAACTAGCCCCAGCTCTAGCTTTAGTATCAATTTCTTCTCCTGAAGATGCTAACCTTGTTAGCAAAACGCGCGTCGAGTGCAAAAATATCAGTTTGGTGTTAGGGTAATTGATCTCTAGGAAAAGTTTCAACTTCTGCACCAAAGGTTCCAAAACTCATCGTTTATAATATACTATTGCCAAATCAAATCCCAGCAGTCTCTGTAGGTGTTAAACGTCGTTCCTTTGTTGGAAACTGATTCCGAAGTGGCTGAAATTCTCACAAAAGCTCTGCTCCTGTAGGAGTATATAATATAAGTTTCATGAGAAGACTGCTAGACGGATGTACCAGGGATTATTGTAATAGAAAGGCAACTGAGAAATGTTGTACGGAACACTGAAATCTGTGGCCTCTATCAGCTGACAGTGTTTTCGAATAACTTGAATGAGTTATTAAGATCTATTAGCACGAGTGAGAATTTTTGATAGATATATAGGAGGAGTGTTCTTATCACCAATTAATTTTTTTCTGAAAATTCCATACCAACCGTTTCCAATCAATGAAATACGTATTTTGTTTCGCGTTACAATAGAAACTAAGGTATTTTATAGAATTTTTTTCCCACATGGGTAACCATTATAGGATATTTATTGACATGAACAGAGAATTTTTTTTTCGACATAGCATGTCACTTACCTACTATGAGCAGAAGTTAACAGAATGTAACGTTCGAACTTAACAGTGAAGCAATTTATCAGACTAATGAAAATGCAATTATAATCCACATCTTCATTTACGAGCCACTGACACTTTACTTTCACTATTTTAACATGTTCAAAAAAAGGATATGTGTTCTTTGTTGCTTTGAGTAATGATCTTGTGGGGTCTTGTTGTTTCATTAGATTACTGACCTTTCAGGGCGTTGGTATATTTGGGTAATACTCATTTTACTCAATGTTTGCAGATAATTAGGTATTTTTCGCATCGGGAGAAATGAGGTAGAAGTAGGCATCTATTTTTTGTGGGATAAAAAGGTTTCATTTGCCGTTATACAAGACAAAAAAAAATTTAATCCTAAAATATAATCTTTCTAGTCCCACCCGTCAATATGCTCATTTCTTTATAGTTTAATAAACGGATAAGTAGGCAATTCCAGTTAACTGAATCGTTATGATTTTATATCCACAAAAGGTGGGATATGAATTCCACCAATCACAGAGAACAAAATACTTGGTTACAAGGGACAACCTTGTAGAAACGTGACAATTAGTCTGATCTATCTACCTGCAAACACAAAATCCACGTTGTTTCATCTGAGCATAAATAAATGTACTTATATCTGAATATATGTATTTTCTACTTTATTGAGTCAAGTTTGAATTGTCACAATTGATGTTATTTTTTTGTGGAATTGAAGGACTCACATCTACTCTTCACACCATTTATTAGCAAAAATTGTACAGTCCAAATGGCCTAGCTGGTTAAGGCTGGATTCAGGCAGATCTGAAATCCTATCGTACGACGATCAGATAGCTTTCTGATTGGTCTAAATTAGTCTTAATTCAAATTCAGACGATCGAATTTCGGATCTGTCTGAATCCAACCTAAGGCGTATGCCCTCTGAGACATTTTTTCTGTAACCGTTTTAATTCGACATTAATAGTTTAATATCTTTCAATATCGAATTTACTAAAGTTTTTCATAAATATCGAAAAAATACACTATATCTGAAATTGAATATAAATATGATCCATGAAATGAAGTTCTGATATATTTACCAGGATATTGGCAACATCGCCCAAAGACGTTTGAGCACTCGCCTATGGCATCATGCTCAAATTTCGTCCTCGTGCAATAAGGCCACTATAAGCAATTCTGTTGTATTTAAAAACTACTATGTCGTTCAACAACAGTTATTCAAATAGATGAAACAAAAAACTTCAATATATTCTCTTTACCAACTCGAGTTATATTATTTAAATTCATAGATTAAACTACGTTAACTGTCACAGAACACGGCAATTTCGAATGACTTGTCAAATCTGTAATGATATCCAAAGGTTATGTGAATAACAAAAACTAATAATCAGATAATTCAATTAAGTTGAACTAGTAGTTTACCTTGTACCTAGTGGGAAATGTATACAATACTAACGCGTTATTCGTCCATCTGGAAACGCGTACGGAAAAGTCACTTTATGCACGTGTTAGGTACTTTATTGTTTTCTACTAACGTGCGGAAATAACACAAAAGTTAACATAAAGGAACATTCATTATTAAATACATATTAACAAATCAATTATCAATTATATAAATATTGAAGGTGTAATATGCATAGTCTAAAATGTTTTCCAAAGAAGTCAGATTTCGGGTTTTCATCGCTTTGTCAGCAAATTGGCTGGAAGAGGTCATGAAATTGGTTGTGACAAGGTAGTGGTTTGACTGACAGTTTTTCTGTTGTTGCTACAGTGATTCGTGACAAATGAAAAATCTCAGATATTCATCACTATTTGACATTCATTCAATGAGGCTTTTATCAGTGTAATTTTGAAATTATTGAAAAACACCTTCTTTCCATTAGAAACTATATCAGAATTCTGAAAAAAAAAATTATTTTTCATTCATTCTGTAAACAACAACTATATAAGTGGATATTTTAAATATTCAAATGTCAGTATACTCCCCAAAATCTCAACAAATTTACTTTCTCCCAGTAATGCGGTAAAATGACTATTTCATTACCGAATGCATGCTTGATTTATTCTTGCACATGTTTTATTGCTCACTACCATATTGAAAAAATCATCCCTCGCCTCAAGATTAACGATATTATCAAAATGTCCTCTGAAAATAACTGAAAATAATTCCGATCACTTTGGAAATGAAATATTACGATATCATTTGTGAATTATGCCGAAGACATTTCAGAGAACATTGTAGATTATATTCTGTCTCCATGAAAAATTAAAATTACGTTGGGGGCTACGGATCTGAATGCCACACAGAAAAAAAATCGTTCTAGGAACTCGTTCAGCTCCCAATTCACTGAAATGAAATACCAAGACAAAAACAAGCGAAAAGCTATATTACCCAGTCCCCATCAGAACAGGTTTCCAGGGTTGATCCGTCATGGAATAATAACTTCCCTGTCAAGAATCATGAAAGACATTCAGCTATATCCGACATTTACGACTGCCGGGATTAGTGTTCCGAAGAAGCAAACAACCACTCCCAGGGCCAATTGCACCGCTTCAACTCAACAGAGATTCAACTAAGCTTGACTCGATCGTTAAGGAACAAGAAAGCTGATTGGCAAATCCATAGCAACAAAGCCTGGCTTAGATAAAGCACAACTTGAGAAAAGCGGTGCAACTGACCGTCAATCTCTCAAATGCTTCCAATTTGATGATGCTCAACATTCGTTGATAGTCACGTTTGTACTTGGCCCTCAACAAGTTCTGAGCAGTTTTTTTCCTCGTCTGTGGATAGATGGCGCGATGATGGAATATTTGCTTGTATGGAAATTGAAGTGTGGAAAACCAACGCTTTTCGCTGCACTGCTAAGCCGGGCCAATAACTTCCAAACCGGTCTGCTAGAGTGATCGTCCCAATAATTAGAAATTATGCTCGGCTGTTGTATCATAAAAAATACAAGAAGGAATTTATTCTGGGAGGAACTCGACACGGGTATATGTAGTATGAGTAGTTGAATCTTGAGGAATGTGGGGTAATCGATCAATTGGAGTATGAATTGAAAGAGCTACTGAAACGTATCGTACACCTTTCTCAATTCGATGATAATAATTCTGAATCGTAGAGTGGGAGGAATTTCAACTAACAGGATTGCTCACAGGATACTTCTCAATGAAGCTCTTCAAACTCGCAGATCAGACAGTGCATGAGAATGCCAATAACGCAAAAACTGCGAGGTCGAGGTTCTGTTCTCCAGAAGCCCCCAGTCCCTTGAAGACTTAGAATGCTACTCATCGACATTAAGGAAGAAGCTGCTAGAAAACTTATCAATAGATAATCCAGATCCCATCACTTAAGAAAGCTTCAAATAAATCATACCAAACATAAAAACTGAAAAAAGCATTACTGTGGAAACAGGTTTAGGTTATGGGCTTGGGTAGTTACCCATTTAGCCAGTCAGAACTTGATTGGATCACTATAATTGAATATCTAACGACAAACTATTAGTACGTCAGAGGAGGAGAGACTTTCCACGTAAAGTGAATACAATTTAAAAACTGTTGTACGTCATCGATGACGACATGAAATCAATGCACCGGTCCCAATTCATTAATGGAAATGCTTTGGATTTCAAATTTGGCGCCTGTAATTCTTTGACATTTTGTTGGCAGTACCCTCAAAGTTGCAACAATTTGTTTGAAGTCTGTTATTTAACAAGACAAATATTGTCATTCAAAAGTGAGATGCCTAGGAAACCCTGGTGTATCTACTTATACCTGAATAATTTTGGGATAAACTTGGCGAAAACCGATTGCTTGATTTTTGAGATGATGAAAACTTCAGATCGCTATTGTAGATGGCGATCAGTCACATACCATATAAAGCTTATCTTTCACTAGAGAGAAATGTGCGACCGAATATTCTACTACTGTTTATTATTTGCCAACTGAGATTTTGACAGCCCTGACAGCCAACCAAATGCGTTTCAGAAAACGTACATGTAACGTGGAAACCTACCGTAAACAACCTGTCAATCCCGTCACTGTCACCTGCTACGACCTCTACAAGTTTTTATATCAGTTTGTAACACTAGACTTGATTCCGAGAAAATATTCTTTGCCCATTCACCTGAGATCGTACGACAAAGTTGCGTTCTGTTAAAAAAACATGCTAGTGTATTGAAAGTGACAGATTGTCTTGGAATTGGGGATGCACACATTAGTTAAACAACGGTTCAGAATACGCATCACATCGATATTTACTTTATTCAAACAAAACTTTGTTTTCTCATCGATAAGAGCTGCAGATGTTTCCTCCTCGATATAAGACTTTCGCTCAAGCTAAAACGAATAAAATTAGCTACGATGCTACATTCATGTTATTTTTTTGGAGCGATTTGTTTTGTACTTACCTTAGGTACTGAATAAAGACGAATATCTGGATCCCCAGAATTTGACTGTCCACACAAAATATAAAATCTTCTTCACATTGTGAAAAAGTACTTCTAATAACTTCCAAACTTATTCTTCTTATATAGACTTTTAAACACTGTTGAGTGCGAAGAAATGATTTCAGATAGTTTTAATTGACAACAATAAACCTCAAAGTTACGTCAATCTGACAAAACAAACATTTGACAAATTTCCGAAAATGCTCATATAAGGCCCCCTATACAAAAATAAGAAAGCTTTTGTAATCCTCGATTGTTTTTTGCCAAGAAATTCTAAACAATCTCGAATCACTAGATACACCAGGGTTTCCTAGGCATCTTATTCAAAAGTAACAGTTCTGTTTTCCCGTGTTTTTGGTATTCAGGTCAGATAATTGTGATCAAAAACTGTGTATTTTGATGCTTCTATAGAGTTGAAAACTAGCGCTGCCAAATTGGTGACATCTTCGATTAGCTACTTCTAAAGAGAGCGGATAATAATGTTCCTTCGCTTCCCTTAACGGCTGTTAGAGAGCTGAATCAAATACAACGGAGTAAATTATATATATAATCTACAGTCAAATATTCATTTTTATCGTGTTGCAGCAGATTTGAAGTCAAGTATGCATACTGTCAGTGCGATTTCTCAAAAGATAGCTAAGCTTACAAACCATTAAGATTCTTACAAAGACAGCTGTACTAAATATAGGCGTTTTGCGTGACAATATTTATACTATGTAGGAACTCAGCAAGTATTTGCAGTAAATAATCATGGAAAAATCCCGATTTTACCTAATAGTTTAGATGTAGCTTTTCAAAAAAATATGTTTTGTACCTTCGGAAGGGCATATAGCTCCTGAGTTCCCTATTGAAAAACTAGGACAACCTTTTTTTGGTTAAGCTTCCATAATTCAATGAATGATATATACGTACCTATCAAAAAAAAGGTTTGTGAAAATTTTCGATTCTCCTTCTTTAATCTTCAGGACGTCACTTTTATTTATATCCAAAACTCCATAATCCTATGAATATCTGGCTACAGTATACTTCAAAATTTAACCACGCCCATCATGAGGTGCGACAGTTTTTGAATTGTATCAGCTATAAAAAAAAAATTTAAATCCTAATCAGAATCATGCAACATGCCACAGATATTTACGCGAAAGCAGAAGCCAGTGAACACTATCGGAGAACTACTAAGGAGGCAGGTTTACCAATGACACGTTTGCCATTTTACCAGTCGAGGATTGACCAAAAACCCCCAGTTCATATAAAGCTAATTCCTGCCTAGTTTAATACCGTATAAACGTCTCAAAGGATAAGGTAGCCGAAATTGTTCTGGATCCCAAGATAAAAGGGACAAAGTACCAAAAAAAAGGACTTGTTGCACCAGTCAGAGAGGGAGCATAAAACCGTGTAGCGGATCCCAAACCTTATGAAGAATATCATAAGCAAACACAACCGCAAAAATTTGAAATATTTTTTCAGGAAGTCGGATTCAGTGTTCATTCAGAATCCTAAATTGATTATTTGTTTAATAGTATTGCTATATGATTATCACAGTCGATTGCAACGACTTTTTCTTATGATACCATTAACTAAGGGACTCTTCAGGATAGGCAAGGGTTCATTAATGGGTGCTTAATAATATCTTAAGCTATGGTGCAGTCGCTGCAGTGCGGTAAATGACCTTTAATGGCCTATTAGCATAATACTCCCACAAGAATAAGTCGATGCAATGTTAATGTATTGAGTGTCGTAGAGGGAGACTATTCTACAAGTTTTAGTTTACTGAACAAATCATATTTTTCTTTCTAACGAGTTATAATACTAGCTATGAACTATGATTTTTGTATAGCAGAATATTTTTTTTACATATTCACGTCCCAGCTTCACCCTGCACTACCAAGTTTCAATAACAATTCATACAGTCCGTTTACAATAAAATTATCTTCAATTTCTGCGATATTTTTTCCAAAGGTCTACTTCAGTGTTTGGGATTCGGAAAATATGACGGCTCGGTAGCCTGAAGATTTGACTTTTCTTTACACAGTATTTGTCTTCGCCATAAACACTGGAATACATGGAGAAAAATTTGGCGCCCGAGAAAAGTTGTTCTAACAGTTTGTACATTCAGAAAATTCAACAATTTCTGAATTTAATATATCGATCATTTTTGGTGACCTCTGTCTGTTTGAATTACTCCTAATTATAATGCATTTACCCCGACCAATTTGTTTTTTGAATAATTGATATAAACGAACCGGCCCATTATTGCATTTCATTAAATTATTACATCTTTCTCCGAAACGAGACACTAATTGGTTTTATTGATTTTCCAGGTGTGGCGGGTCTCTAGTCAGCAGGCGGCATGTCGTAACGGCGGGCCATTGCGTAGCCCGAGCTGCCCCAAGGCAAGTTCACGTCACACTGGGTGATTACGTCATCAACTCGGCGGTGGAGCCTCTTCCTGCGTACACTTTTGGTGTATCGACCATCCAGGTAGGAGAAAATTTACACCCATTCACTGTAACTGAATATCGTATTTCTCAATCATAGTGGAATATTTGTTCAATAGACAATACCTGAACTAAATCAGTTTACGGAACTGAAACGATTGTTTAACAGGGTGTTTTATATAACAATAATTGTTAACCGTATACAACGTGACTCACGGTCGATGGTAGGTTAGACGTTTCTGGAAAACGCAACGCATGATTTTCCAGAAAATTTCACCTTATACATTTCTTTACCTGTTCTATCGATCTGAAATATTCTCAACATTACGGCGTTGCCACTTCCATCAAAAAGTCCTAGCAACTTAATTTTTTTAAATGGAACACCCCGTATATCAAAACATTTTTGTGATTGTTCTATTATTTCAATACTTTTTCATTAATATTGTTCTGTACCCATCTCTATCTGTTTTCGAGATGAAAAATAAATTGTGCTAAATATGGTCCAAAACTTAAACATTAATTGAACTTAAGTATATCAGTACTTTCAATTCATGAGAAGTTGATATTTTGATGATAGTTTGGACAAACTCGAAATATTCAAATAACACCAAGAAATCGACTTCATATCATACAGGGCGTGCTGAAACTACTATTATTTCCATTGTACATAAAAGTGGTCAAAAGTTCATTTTTTCAAGTGGAACCCCTCGGTGCTCTTCTTAATTGTTATCAATCGTTCCATCCTTGGCAATATCTACACGGATGATTCCAAGAGTATAGAATTCCTACCCCTATGTTGTGGATTTGCGCACGGAATCTTTTTTCAATACAACAGCTGAGCTCTGGAACTCCTTGACAAAAGAGGTTTTTCCTGAGGCTTAGAAACTTCAAAAATTCAAAGTGAACGTTAATTCAAATTCAAATCCCCGCCAGGCCACCGTGCTGGGTAATCACATGTTAAAAGCTAAGGCCTCGTTAATCCATTGCTCGCACAAGCTTCGACTTCTGAGGGTTGAGGTTCGTCAACTGGTTTGTTGAAGATTTTCTTGACTGATAGTTATGTGGTTGTTGATGGAGTATCATCTGATATTCTTCCAACAAATGCTGGTATTCCACAGGCCACTTTGTTTTGGTTTCATATCTATGATTTGCTCGAGAAAATATCTTGTTCAGTACATAGTTTTGCGAACAATTCCCTGTTTCTTGATTCACGAGGTGTTCTTTGAATATGGCTTCCCTTACGTGTGAATTCGCATATAAAAACAACAAAACAAACAAAAATAAACTCTTATTAAATTCAGTATTTTTTAACGATATTGTTTTCTGTATCAGGATCAAATCATCTGGTTCACGAACGTATGGGAATAATATTAGAAGAGACTTTGTAAATAAGTTACAAGCACATGTTTGGTTTCAACAAGTGATTTGGGGAGAGAGAATTTTGTTCCTACTTACGGATTTATATGTATTTATAGAACTTTGTATTTGAAAAAAAATAATAAAGACAATGAAAGTCCGAACCATTACCATTCAGCTAGAAACATAGTCAACCACATTCAAGCAAATATCCAAATCTCTCCCTACAAAAATAGAAGAGTATCCTTTACTTATATCATCACTTACTTTTCGTGGTTTTGTTGACCAGTTAATAGTGAGAATCGTACGAGTATTTTTTCAGTATCTTAGGATCGGCCATAGTTGAATCCAAGTTTCCGGTAAGTTGCAACTGGAATGTATGATGATATATTCCAAATGAGTTTGGCAAAGTCAAGTTAATAATTTTCCCAATGAGAATACCTGTCAGTCGAAAAATCTCTCAGTTTGCATCAAAATTATTCACTGTCTATCGGTGTCTACTCTAACTGGAACAACGTTTTTAATTAGTATTTTTTCCATCAAAACACTATGCCAACATTGTCATATCCCTTCAGGAAATAATAACCTGATGGAGAAAAGTTTATTATCCCAAACCAACGAGACATATTTCACATTGCAGAGGATTTATTATATAAGCCTTCTGAAAGCGTGACATTTCGTTTTATGAGGTCTGAAAAATACAATATTGCGAACTGAGGGCAACGACAGAAGGAAATTTAATGATGTTTCATGCCGTTATTTTGTTGGGTGCCTTTTTTTTACTGCTAGTTACTTGACATAAATATAAAATTTTGAGTTTGAGAAGTGATAAGATTATTATATTCTGTTACCTGGCATCTATTCTATCTGCAAATATTTTTGTTGAATAATACGGAAATGTAGTTATTTCCCGCGACTTCGTCTGCATAACAGTCGAAACGACCTCTTTAGTCAGCGCACGTCGGTAAAGAATCACATATCGCCGCTTTTCTCACATATGATGCTATTTTTCACTGAATTTTCTGTTTATTCACAATTAACTTCAGTCAATATATAACTCCCGAATAGTGTAGCTTTCTATTAGTGAAATAATTTGCATGATCCGATCAGTATTTTCGAAGTTTACCTCTCTTGCCTCTTACAAACAAACAGAGTTAGAAACTTTATCTCTTCATAATAGTAGTGAGGTGAGTGTGAACGTGTTTTTCATTGTGACACATGTGAGCAAATTTTTTATCATTTATAGTTATTTGAAAAATTTCAAAATGAAGTAATCGTCATATACTAATGTCTGCTAAGAAAGTCACATATCATTATTTTTATATCACAACAAGAATTTAATACCCATTGGTTTTTGGAAATCAGAACCTTGAATCACACTTTCACATAGTTTTGGGGCAAGTGTGATTGCGGTACTTTTCTCTAAGGTGTTAACTTGCACCATGGAAATAAAAAAAGTATGGAAAATATATACCTATACCTACAACTTCTTTTCCACTTTGAAAAATTCAAATATCTTCATAGGTGAATAAACTTAAAAAAGGTCAGACATGAAAATCAACCAAAATACCTTAAAAATTAAAATTTTCTCTTGTCTATAATTGGTTCAGAAAGAACTTTTACAATGTCTTGTTCCACAAAAACATCTGAATCTTCGGTTTCTAGTGATGAGAACTTATTTTTCCCATATTCGGTAAATGCTCTCCTTACTTTTTTCTTTCTACTGCATTGTCGAGCTCCGTTTGAGGATAATTCGAGCTCGTTTGGATTATGGCGATAATTTCGAACCACAGAATTCATTTTTATCGGGGTAAGTGTGATTGATCCGTGTAGAAATTGCCAAGGGTGGAACGATTGATAACAATCCAGAAGAGCACCGACCGTGAAAATATCTATAGAAGAGAGACAAGTCTCCGATCCTTCTACGATGTTCCAATGAAGTAAGCGAGTCTGTGAGCGAAAAATCACCACCGAGACGGATTGCTTCTCTGAATAGAATCGAGAAGCCTCAATGGATGTTTTGGTGTCGAACTCCACACATGAGAATTATATTCCAAGACAGGTCGTATCTGAGCCTTGTAGGTCATTGGAAGCTGACGAGAAGTGAAATATTTCTTCGCACGAAATAGAAATCCAAGTTTCTGGAAAGCTCCTTTAGCGATCGATCCCACGTGATTTTCCCAAGAGAGATTATTATTGATCGTAATTCCTAGCATTGAGATGCTTGACTTTGATGAAATAGTTACTCCTGACATCTGAATACTAAATGATGATAGATCGGCTTTCCTTGATAAGAGACATGCCTTGGTTTTCTTATCATTAATTTACCACCAAGTTCATGTTACCACATTCTATTATTTTTACTGAGTCTTCGTTAATTTCATTGACGTGAATGTCAGATAGTGCTGCAATTGTTTCATTGACCGCCCATAAAATGCAATTGTTGACACTTGCCCCCAATTCGCACTTACCCAAGCTGACTATATAGATAATGAAAACATGATTGTTCATTTAATGCTGGTTTCGTAATGCTTTTCCTTTGAGAAACATCATCATCAGTAATCCTGATTTCAATATTCTCTTTTTTTGTGTGAACTTTTTTCAACAACAGGATACATAGCTTCATATATAGATGTGAAAACGATTATCGATTCATGGAAAATAGTTTACTGATTTCGCTGGTGAGAGACACTTGTTTTTTCAATTTATAGTTCATTGGAAATTCGATAATGTACATGAATTTCCAAAGAAAACCTAGAAAATTTTAATCATTCAGCAATAAAATAGGTAGGTACATGTACCCATATACTTTCTGGAAAAAGACTGGACATATCATCGAAAGGAAGGTCAATTCAGTACATTCATTACGTTCAAGATATCAAGAACTATCTCTTCATAGGTGAAAACATCAGTCCCATAAAAAAATATTCGTATGACATCACATGTCGTCAATTCGCTATAGAAAATAAGATCGCAGCGCTAGCGTGGAGAAACGCTGAACTGTCCGTGGTTAGATTGTCATGTTAACATTTGCATGTATATGGAGCTTTGATGTTCTCGTGTTCCTTTTGTTCGTTAAATTTTCAGTTTCTCATTAATTTCTGTGTGAGCAGTGACAGTTGAATACTTGAAGAAAATTTCATTAGAATTGTAAAATTCAAAAGACTCGAGGTTGTTTCCAGATGAGACTTGGATTTATGAGTTTCTTCGAGTGCATATCACTACGTCGAATTCCCATTACGCCGAATTCCCACTACGTCGAATTCCCATTACGCCGAATTCCCACTACGTCGAAAAGCATCCCTACCACTTACGTCACCAAAACACGACCGTTATCGAAGCTGGATCCCATTCGACGTAATGGGAATTCGGCGTAATGGGAATTCGACGTAGTGATACACACTCGCAAAATTTACCGGATATTCTGCAATTTCCTGTTAACCCAATCTGACTTAACCTAACTAACCTAACCTAAAAGAAGGATGAATTTCGCTGTGCTGTTGATATTGAAAGTGCATGGTGTGGCCATTACGCCGAATTCCCATTACGTCGAATTCCCATTACGTCGAATGGGATCCAGCTTCGATAACGATCGTGTTTTGGTGACGTAAGTGGTGGGGATGCTTTTCGACGTAGTGGGAATTCGGCGTAATGGGAATTCGACATAGTGGGAATTCGACGTAATGGGAATTCGACGTAGTGACACGTCCCGGTTTCTTCTATCAAGTTGGGCTTAGGGCCAGTTTTATAGGCTCGGTTTAAACTAAGATTGGAGTTTGAACTACGCATTTGACAGATTTGTTCGTTTTATAAGTTCCGATGAAATAAAATCTTTAGATTAAACTCTGACGACTGTTCGTTAACGTGATCGGTGGATTGAGCAGTAGTTAAACTTCAGATCGGGGTTGGACATGCGTATCAGCCGAAGAAATATGTTTGTAGAACTATGATAAGTATGATAGGTAATGGATATTGACTAAGCCGGACCGCCTCCAGTTTTATAAATTTAATTTTTTTCAGAAGCAAATTTCTTTTTTGTATTTTTTTAATTATCCTACTTCCCTCTCAAATTTTCAGAGGTTCTTTGTGATTTCGGTGCACTTTTATTGAACTTGACTGTTAACTGCTCCCAAGCTCTTTCTTTATCTCTCCACATGACAACATCACTTTTCTTACATTCTAAAATATTCTTATATTTTGTCACTAACCCAATCAAAAGAGTAGTTTCATCTTCTGTGAAATTTTCGGTTCTCTTGTCTTTCGACATGTTAAAAATATCACTCTGCACGTTAGAACAAAGAAATTGCCTTTCACGTCGACTGGAAAATATAATGAAATTTAAAAATATAGGGCAAATAAACATGACAGTCATGAGGCCATACTGCCAAGTGCCAATTCTACCAACTTACTAATCATGAATTTTCTAGAAACTATAATCGGAACCTGTAAAACACTCAACTGCTACGCGAGGTTTAAACTAAATTTAAATCAATGGATAACTGGAGTTTAATCTCCAGGTTGAACGCCAGTTTAAACCGAACCTATAAAACTGGCCCTTACTGAACGAATATTGCAAAATTTTATCATCAATGCACACCTGAATTAATTGAAAATTACGTATCTCAGCTGTAACAATTTACTTCTATCAATTAAATATAAAATGTATTCAATGCATTTAAGTAATAATGAAGTATCAGTCAAGTGGCAGTTTTCAGCTGGTTTATGTGATATTCCCTGATTTGAAATATACATTACATACTAAATAATACAATATCACCTATATCATGGATATTGTATGATTGAGTCGTTTATATCAAATGGCAGAAAACATCAAAAAGTAATTATACGCTCACAATTAATGAAAAGCAGAAAACCTTTCAATTATCTCACAGGGATATTTCCAAAATTTCGAAAATCTCCACAATCATATAAATCCGAAATGACTGAAGAGTCAACACAACAGCCCCGTATAAACACATGCAAACTAGAGTATGGCAATCTGAATGTTGAGTGTTCTCGCAAAAGTCGCGATATTTGATAGGAGAGGTGGCGCTGGGGTTCTGTTCTTGAATCATGATCCAAATGAGGCAGATTATTTTTGGAAATTTCTTTTTGTCGTATAACCATGCTGGTCATGAGGTAAGGCGTAGGGGAATAGTTACAAGACCTACACGCTGAAAGACCACGATGGAAGTTAATGACGTTTCTGTTAGCGAAATCGTGTTATCAGTTTGGTGTTAGGGTAATTGATCTCTTCAAATAGTCTGTGCTGTTATTGCTCCGCTGTCATTTTTTGTGACAGATAATTTTTCTTTCTGCAGCAACAAACACCTCCTCTCTGCAATTCTCGGTTATCTGAGAAGAACCATTACTATTACAAACACTTTTCCAAGATATTTGAGTATGGATTCTTATATAGATTGAACAAATTTCTGAATGAATACGATGTTCTCTCCAGATCACAGCATAGTTTTCGGAATGGTAAGTCGACCATCACAGAAATTCACAATTTTCATAATAGTCTCATACATTTCCTTGACCAAGGTGGACCATGGAACCATGGAAATTTTCTGTGACCTGAGTCGAGCTTTCGACTGTGTTTATCACAATGAACTCATTTGTTAATTAAACAGTTACGAAATCAGTGGAGTTGCTCGAAAATGGATTGAATTTCTTATCAAGGGTGGTTCACAATTCGTGAGTCTCAGATACCCGAAAATAATTACCTTCGAGATGTAAAATCATCCATCACTGAATTTTATATGGGAGTACCGCAAGGTTCTGTCATTGGTATACTGCTATTCATTTTGTACATCAACGAATTAACTTCTCTATTTCTAAATATCGAATTGACAATGTATGCAGATGATACATCACTGTTAATATCGCATAAAAATCAAACCGCATCGAGAGAAGCTTGTGAAACGACTCTGAATTAGTTGGTAGCTTGGTTCGGTGTTCGGTAGAATTTTCCTCTTTTTCAATGCTGAGAAAACAAATGAAATCCAATTTCGGACACCTCAGCGGATACCAGAAAAAATAAATATCATGGCAAATAATACTCACTTAATAATACTTAGTGATAGTACTAAACTTTTGGGTATTCACTATTTGAACTGGAAAGATCACTGCAAGTCCCTCATCGCTAAATTATACTCGATTCACTATATGTTCAAAAAACACAAATTGATTCGAACTCGACTACAAATGATAAATCTATATTTCGCTCAAGTGGAGAGCCGACTCAGGTATGGTGTGTGTCTATGGAAAAACTCGACGTCATCGCCCATTATTTATCTCTCAAAAACAAAATTATCAAGCGCATTTTTGGCCTCAAAAAAAAAAAATGAATCATGTATGGACGTCTTCAGAGGTCTCAACCTTCTGACCGTCACTGGTATATATATATATATATATATATATATATATATTTGTGAAATTTGTGTTTTCATTATCAAAAATAGGGATGAGTTTCATAGCAATGAAGATCCTAATGTCTATAAAAATCGTCATAAAAAGAGCTACGTACACCCATTTCCAAAATATCAAAGCTCTTCGCAGAATCGGTGCGAAGATTTTCAAAAATCTCCCAGTTTCTTTGGGGTCATGAAAGCATATTCAACATGAACCTTAGGCAATTTTTGGTAGAGAAATGTTCATACTCCCCCTATGTATATTTTCGAATGTGTTTTTCGTATTAGTTACATTTCCTTTTATCTGTTATTGTATGATGTTTTCTAAGAGTTTAGACGAATCTTTTACTGTGAACTCTGTCTTGAAGATAATAAAGTGGTTCGATTTGAAAGAACAGATTGGTAACGAGTTTAACGTAACCAAAACTTTCGAAACTATGTGTGTAATACATATACTGCTAACAAATACGAAAAACAATTACTAAATGACAATCATTTCATTCAGTCCTAGTAGTAGAATCGACTGGTAGAAAGTACCTTCCACTTAAAAAATAGCAACTGCACGACCAAAAAACAACCAGTTTATTGGATAAACGATGAACTGAAAAAAATGCGTAATACTCTGAATGCCATAAAAATCATTCATGATATTGATGATGTGTATTCCTTAAATGCTTATAGGAGACTGAGCATTGATTATAGGGCTCAAATAAGAATTTGTAAGACGGAAGCCTACAACAACTATCTGTTATAATCTGACAACGTTGAAGGGACAGTTGGAACCTGATAAATCAGGAAGGTCATAGGAAACAGAAAAAGTCACTAGAAACCAATATCTCGGTGGATCAATTCAATGTCTATTTTGCTACAATTGCCGAGAAGATCATAAGCTCACTACCATACATACCTCATAAACCTACTTTTTATTTGAAAATATTAAAATTTCCGGTACATTCGTTTGTGCTTAATCCTGTTACTCCAGATGATATTTATGATGTCATTCTTGGCCTAAAAAACTCTAACGTTTTTGATACTTATGATTTTTATAGCAAAATCATCAAATCACTAGCTGATATTATTGTTAAACCTTTAGCTTCGCTTATTAATGACTGTTTTTGTGCAGGAACTTTCCCAAATGCTTTGAAATTATCCGTTGTTATACCTCTTTTGAAAAAAGGTAACACCGATTTTCTAGAAACTATAATCGGAACCTGTAAAACACTCAACTGCTACGCGAGGTTTAAACTAAATTTAAATCAATGGATAACTGGAGTTTAATCTCCAGGTTGAACGCCAGTTTAAACCGAACCTATAAAACTGGCCCTTACTGAACGAATATTGCAAAATTTTATCATCAATGCACACCTGAATTAATTGAAAATTACGTATCTCAGCTGTAACAATTTACTTCTATCAATCAAATATAAAATGTATTCAATGCATTTAAGTAATAATGAAGTATCAGTCAAGTGGCAGTTTTCAGCTGGTTTATGTGATATTCCCTGATTTGAAATATACATTACATACTAAATAATACAATATCACCTATATCATGGATATTGTATGATTGAGTCGTTTATATCAAATGGCAGAAAACATCAAAAAGTAATTATACGCTCACAATTAATGAAAAGCAGAAAACCTTTCAATTATCTCACAGGGATATTTCCAAAATTTCGAAAATCTCCACAATCATATAAATCCGAAATGACTGAAGAGTCAACACAACAGCCCCGTATAAACACATGCAAACTAGAGTATGGCAATCTGAATGTTGAGTGTTCTCGCAAAAGTCGCGATATTTGATAGGAGAGGTGGCGCTGGGGTTCTGTTCTTGAATCATGATCCAAATGAGGCAGATTATTTTTGGAAATTTCTTTTTGTCGTATAACCATGCTGGTCATGAGGTAAGGCGTAGGGGAATAGTTACAAGACCTACACGCTGAAAGACCACGATGGAAGTTAATGACGTTTCTGTTAGCGAAATCGTGTTATCAGTTTGGTGTTAGGGTAATTGATCTCTTCAAATAGTCTGTGCTGTTATTGCTCCGCTGTCATTTTTTGTGACAGATAATTTTTCTTTCTGCAGCAACAAACACCTCCTCTCTGCAATTCTCGGTTATCTGAGAAGAACCATTACTATTACAAACACTTTTCCAAGATATTTGAGTATGGATTCTTATATAGATTGAACAAATTTCTGAATGAATACGATGTTCTCTCCAGATCACAGCATAGTTTTCGGAATGGTAAGTCGACCATCACAGAAATTCACAATTTTCATAATAGTCTCATACATTTCCTTGACCAAGGTGGACCATGGAACCATGGAAATTTTCTGTGACCTGAGTCGAGCTTTCGACTGTGTTTATCACAATGAACTCATTTGTTAATTAAACAGTTACGAAATCAGTGGAGTTGCTCGAAAATGGATTGAATTTCTTATCAAGGGTGGTTCACAATTCGTGAGTCTCAGATACCCGAAAATAATTACCTTCGAGATGTAAAATCATCCATCACTGAATTTTATATGGGAGTACCGCAAGGTTCTGTCATTGGTATACTGCTATTCATTTTGTACATCAACGAATTAACTTCTCTATTTCTAAATATCGAATTGACAATGTATGCAGATGATACATCACTGTTAATATCGCATAAAAATCAAACCGCATCGAGAGAAGCTTGTGAAACGACTCTGAATTAGTTGGTAGCTTGGTTCGGTGTTCGGTAGAATTTTCCTCTTTTTCAATGCTGAGAAAACAAATGAAATCCAATTTCGGACACCTCAGCGGATACCAGAAAAAATAAATATCATGGCAAATAATACTCACTTAATAATACTTAGTGATAGTACTAAACTTTTGGGTATTCACTATTTGAACTGGAAAGATCACTGCAAGTCCCTCATCGCTAAATTATACTCGATTCACTATATGTTCAAAAAACACAAATTGATTCGAACTCGACTACAAATGATAAATCTATATTTCGCTCAAGTGGAGAGCCGACTCAGGTATGGTGTGTGTCTATGGAAAAACTCGACGTCATCGCCCATTATTTATCTCTCAAAAACAAAATTATCAAGCGCATTTTTGGCCTCAAAAAAAAATGAATCATGTATGGACGTCTTCAGAGGTCTCAACCTTCTGACCGTCACTGGTATATATATATATATATATATATATATATATATATATTTGTGAAATTTGTGTTTTCATTATCAAAAATAGGGATGAGTTTCATAGCAATGAAGATCCTAATGTCTATAAAAATCGTCATAAAAAGAGCTACGTACACCCATTTCCAAAATATCAAAGCTCTTCGCAGAATCGGTGCGAAGATTTTCAAAAATCTCCCAGTTTCTTTGGGGTCATGAAAGCATATTCAACATGAACCTTAGGCAATTTTTGGTAGAGAAATGTTCATACTCCCCCTATGTATATTTTCGAATGTGTTTTTCGTATTAGTTACATTTCCTTTTATCTGTTATTGTATGATGTTTTCTAAGAGTTTAGACGAATCTTTTACTGTGAACTCTGTCTTGAAGATAATAAAGTGGTTCGATTTGAAAGAACAGATTGGTAACGAGTTTAACGTAACCAAAACTTTCGAAACTATGTGTGTAATACATATACTGCTAACAAATACGAAAAACAATTACTAAATGACAATCATTTCATTCAGTCCTAGTAGTAGAATCGACTGGTAGAAAGTACCTTCCACTTAAAAAATAGCAACTGCACGACCAAAAAACAACCAGTTTATTGGATAAACGATGAACTGAAAAAAATGCGTAATACTCTGAATGCCATAAAAATCATTCATGATATTGATGATGTGTATTCCTTAAATGCTTATAGGAGACTGAGCATTGATTATAGGGCTCAAATAAGAATTTGTAAGACGGAAGCCTACAACAACTATCTGTTATAATCTGACAACGTTGAAGGGACAGTTGGAACCTGATAAATCAGGAAGGTCATAGGAAACAGAAAAAGTCACTAGAAACCAATATCTCGGTGGATCAATTCAATGTCTATTTTGCTACAATTGCCGAGAAGATCATAAGCTCACTACCATACATACCTCATAAACCTACTTTTTATTTGAAAATATTAAAATTTCCGGTACATTCGTTTGTGCTTAATCCTGTTACTCCAGATGATATTTATGATGTCATTCTTGGCCTAAAAAACTCTAACGTTTTTGATACTTATGATTTTTATAGCAAAATCATCAAATCACTAGCTGATATTATTGTTAAACCTTTAGCTTCGCTTATTAATGACTGTTTTTGTGCAGGAACTTTCCCAAATGCTTTGAAATTATCCGTTGTTATACCTCTTTTGAAAAAAGGTAACACCGATTTTCTAGAAACTATAATCGGAACCTGTAAAACACTCAACTGCTACGCGAGGTTTAAACTAAATTTAAATCAATGGATAACTGGAGTTTAATCTCCAGGTTGAACGCCAGTTTAAACCGAACCTATAAAACTGGCCCTTACTGAACGAATATTGCAAAATTTTATCATCAATGCACACCTGAATTAATTGAAAATTACGTATCTCAGCTGTAACAATTTACTTCTATCAATCAAATATAAAATGTATTCAATGCATTTAAGTAATAATGAAGTATCAGTCAAGTGGCAGTTTTCAGCTGGTTTATGTGATATTCCCTGATTTGAAATATACATTACATACTAAATAATACAATATCACCTATATCATGGATATTGTATGATTGAGTCGTTTATATCAAATGGCAGAAAACATCAAAAAGTAATTATACGCTCACAATTAATGAAAAGCAGAAAACCTTTCAATTATCTCACAGGGATATTTCCAAAATTTCGAAAATCTCCACAATCATATAAATCCGAAATGACTGAAGAGTCAACACAACAGCCCCGTATAAACACATGCAAACTAGAGTATGGCAATCTGAATGTTGAGTGTTCTCGCAAAAGTCGCGATATTTGATAGGAGAGGTGGCGCTGGGGTTCTGTTCTTGAATCATGATCCAAATGAGGCAGATTATTTTTGGAAATTTCTTTTTGTCGTATAACCATGCTGGTCATGAGGTAAGGCGTAGGGGAATAGTTACAAGACCTACACGCTGAAAGACCACGATGGAAGTTAATGACGTTTCTGTTAGCGAAATCGTGTTATCAGTTTGGTGTTAGGGTAATTGATCTCTTCAAATAGTCTGTGCTGTTATTGCTCCGCTGTCATTTTTTGTGACAGATAATTTTTCTTTCTGCAGCAACAAACACCTCCTCTCTGCAATTCTCGGTTATCTGAGAAGAACCATTACTATTACAAACACTTTTCCAAGATATTTGAGTATGGATTCTTATATAGATTGAACAAATTTCTGAATGAATACGATGTTCTCTCCAGATCACAGCATAGTTTTCGGAATGGTAAGTCGACCATCACAGAAATTCACAATTTTCATAATAGTCTCATACATTTCCTTGACCAAGGTGGACCATGGAACCATGGAAATTTTCTGTGACCTGAGTCGAGCTTTCGACTGTGTTTATCACAATGAACTCATTTGTTAATTAAACAGTTACGAAATCAGTGGAGTTGCTCGAAAATGGATTGAATTTCTTATCAAGGGTGGTTCACAATTCGTGAGTCTCAGATACCCGAAAATAATTACCTTCGAGATGTAAAATCATCCATCACTGAATTTTATATGGGAGTACCGCAAGGTTCTGTCATTGGTATACTGCTATTCATTTTGTACATCAACGAATTAACTTCTCTATTTCTAAATATCGAATTGACAATGTATGCAGATGATACATCACTGTTAATATCGCATAAAAATCAAACCGCATCGAGAGAAGCTTGTGAAACGACTCTGAATTAGTTGGTAGCTTGGTTCGGTGTTCGGTAGAATTTTCCTCTTTTTCAATGCTGAGAAAACAAATGAAATCCAATTTCGGACACCTCAGCGGATACCAGAAAAAATAAATATCATGGCAAATAATACTCACTTAATAATACTTAGTGATAGTACTAAACTTTTGGGTATTCACTATTTGAACTGGAAAGATCACTGCAAGTCCCTCATCGCTAAATTATACTCGATTCACTATATGTTCAAAAAACACAAATTGATTCGAACTCGACTACAAATGATAAATCTATATTTCGCTCAAGTGGAGAGCCGACTCAGGTATGGTGTGTGTCTATGGAAAAACTCGACGTCATCGCCCATTATTTATCTCTCAAAAACAAAATTATCAAGCGCATTTTTGGCCTCAAAAAAAAATGAATCATGTATGGACGTCTTCAGAGGTCTCAACCTTCTGACCGTCACTGGTATATATATATATATATATACATATATATATATGTATATATATATATTTGTGAAATTTGTGTTTTCATTATCAAAAATAGGGATGAGTTTCATAGCAATGAAGATCCTAATGTCTATAAAAATCGTCATAAAAAGAGCTACGTACACCCATTTCCAAAATATCAAAGCTCTTCGCAGAATCGGTGCGAAGATTTTCAAAAATCTCCCAGTTTCTTTGGGGTCATGAAAGCATATTCAACATGAACCTCAGGCAATTTTTGGTAGAGAAATGTTCATACTCCCCCTATGTATATTTTCGAATGTGTTTTTCGTATTAGTTACATTTCCTTTTATCTGTTATTGTATGATGTTTTCTAAGAGTTTAGACGAATCTTTTACTGTGAACTCTGTCTTGAAGATAATAAAGTGGTTCGATTTGAAAGAACAGATTGGTAACGAGTTTAACGTAACCAAAACTTTCGAAACTATGTGTGTAATACATATACTGCTAACAAATACGAAAAACAATTACTAAATGACAATCATTTCATTCAGTCCTAGTAGTAGAATCGACTGGTAGAAAGTACCTTCCACTTAAAAAATAGCAACTGCACGACCAAAAAACAACCAGTTTATTGGATAAACGATGAACTGAAAAAAATGCGTAATACTCTGAATGCCATAAAAATCATTCATGATATTGATGATGTGTATTCCTTAAATGCTTATAGGAGACTGAGCATTGATTATAGGGCTCAAATAAGAATTTGTAAGACGGAAGCCTACAACAACTATCTGTTATAATCTGACAACGTTGAAGGGACAGTTGGAACCTGATAAATCAGGAAGGTCATAGGAAACAGAAAAAGTCACTAGAAACCAATATCTCGGTGGATCAATTCAATGTCTATTTTGCTACAATTGCCGAGAAGATCATAAGCTCACTACCATACATACCTCATAAACCTACTTTTTATTTGAAAATATTAAAATTTCCGGTACATTCGTTTGTGCTTAATCCTGTTACTCCAGATGATATTTATGATGTCATTCTTGGCCTAAAAAACTCTAACGTTTTTGATACTTATGATTTTTATAGCAAAATCATCAAATCACTAGCTGATATTATTGTTAAACCTTTAGCTTCGCTTATTAATGACTGTTTTTGTGCAGGAACTTTCCCAAATGCTTTGAAATTATCCGTTGTTATACCTCTTTTGAAAAAAGGTAACACCGATGATGTCAATAACTTTCGTCCAATATCTATTATTTCAATAATAGGTAAGATCATCGAAATCATCGTCAAAAAACAACTTCATAACTTCATGGAAATAAACTCTCTTTTCTGTCCAGGTCAATATGGTTTCAGAAATAAGATGTCCACAACTAAAGCTCTTCTCCAAGTAGTGTCGGATATAGTCGAGGGCCTTGAGGATGGTAAACACTCACAAGTTGAGTTGTGTGATCTTTCCAAGGCCTTCGACTGTGTCTCGCACGATATTCTTCTGGAAAAACTCCACTACAATGGCATCAGGGGCTTGGCTCTGAATTTTTTTGCATCTTACCTCACTGAAAGATCTCAATGCGTCAGATTGAACGGTGACCTATCGAATAGTAAATCCGTGAATCACGGTGTTCCTCAAGGCTCCGATGAGACAAAACCTGGTTTATTTGTAATAAACTCAAGCTTAACCTAGATAAAAATCAATCAAGCAACTAGATGATAGACTCAATTGGGACCCACAAATCACAATATTAGCGAAGAAACTGTCTAGTGTCACCTTTTTGATTCGACGTTTGAGAAATATTGTCAGTGTGTATGTCCTCAAATCATGTTATTATTGTTTATTCCATAGTCATTTGTCTTATGGAATTCTTCTTTGGGGTGATTCGTGTCACTCTAGTGAAGCATTCATTCTTCAAAAGAGAGTAATCAGAATAATGGCATGCTAATTCAATTTCGACTCCATTGTACAAACTCCAGATATCGCAAAAGAATTCTCTGAACATACACCTATATAACAGACTACCTTCTAGAATGAAAAGTTTGGCTTTCATTCAATTTGAAGTAAAAATAAAAAATTTTCTGTTGAAACATTGTTTTTATAGTGTCAATGAGTATCTTGTTTTAACAAGAATGAATTTGATTCTATGTGATGGACACTCCACACTTGAATGTTCATTCCTTATCAGTTACTATTTTGTTTTTAATCATTTACTCTGTGTTTTTTATCTGTTTTGCTCTTGACGTTCTACTATTACATTGTATATTGTAGTGAAATAAATACTTCTACTTCTACTTGATACTTCGAGATCTCATTCTAGATTTCCATGATGTTTCCTCTCCTTCGTCACTTCCATTCGGAAATATCTCGAGACTGACTGACTTATTCATGCATATATTTCAATTTGTTTTGTAGAAACCAACTCTTTCCAGAAAGCCACGTACCATTCGTGATTTCTATTATTGAGTAATATTCTTGCCAACAGTATAAACTAAATATTCAATTTGAAGTAATTAGCCGTTGCAATTAACAGGAAGTCGGCTCTTTTTCCATATATAATTACAAATCACCTGCTTATTTCATGGTTATCACTAAAAACGATCAACTGTTACAGGCTCTAAACATTTGGTTAATTGACTCATATACGTAATATAAGTATAATCTTTTTGTTTTATTCATTGCACGAAATCGGAAACCGTTATAAGTAGTAAAGGAGCAAGTGGTACAGTTCATATTTTTAGATTCTTCCCCTTGATCTATATTGTTTATTTCTCAACTCTATTCATCACTTTGGACGAATTAGTGTGGAAAAATACAGAACTTTTGTTTTATTACCGAAAAAATTATACTACTCCTTATTCTGACTTCCTTGATACTGCAGATATGATGAAGTTTGTCAACGAATTTGAAAGAAAATCGATGGAAATATTCTCATATTTAATAGTTTCAAATACTTTGCATCATAGTCAGTGAGCATACTAGACGACTGACGATAACCAAATGGTGTTTGAACATTTTTTTCAGGACATTCTCAACTTCCCATACAGTGGTTTTCAGTTGAAGATTAGAGGATTTTTCAACATTATAAACATCATGCCCTACGTTTCACGATCATCTGAAGAGATAGAACAAACAGATTGGTGAGAAGTTTAACTCAGGCACAACAGTCAAACCTTATAATTAATGTAATATGTTCAGTACTGACACCTGCTAGGCAACAACTTCTTTCTTAGCCACCCACAGCGTAATTTCGATGATACAAGTTAGCGATTTCGGAATATTTCCCCATAGTCTGACTCAGCTTTTTTTGACGCATGATATATGCCCAGAACAAAAATGGTTGAGGAAAACAAACGAATTTTGAGTTATTTTCGTATGGAGAACCCTGCACTGGAGTCTGTCATATATAATTTGAAGCCTTCTTTGATTTTAGCCAGGGAAGTAGTTGTTTTCTAACAATTGTCTGTCGATCACCCTAGGGTGTATGTAGTTGGGACTGGCTTGAACGAATTGACCAAAAACTTTTTTGTATTAAATGCCTCTTGAGATGATTTCCAGTTAAGAGAGTTTGTGGTTTCACCAACTATACTTCAATCACTCTTCTTTTGCATAATTTCTAACCAATTCATACTATTATTTCTCCTATTTCTCCACGTTTCTCATTCAATGAATCACTGTATTTTGGAAAAATTTCAAATAATACTCCATTCAATCAAAAATCTGAAGTTTTTTGAGATTTTTCAATAACAGACATCGGAAATAATTCTCCTTGAAATCCGTGATTTGAATAATTCTCTCATATTCGAGCAAACATCTATAATCTTGGAAGCATCCTCTTCAGAAACATTCGAACATTTCAATTTCATATAAATTAATTCAATTTGAGATGGAATAATGATACTAATCAAAGATGAGTGCTTTCGAGCATCATGAAAATTTCGTCGAATAAATGTGATTATCCCAACTTACAAGACATTTTCAGTTGTAAAATATTTCTTTGATCGGGGAAATGTTCAAAGCGAATATAGCATCGCTCTTGATATATTTATTTATCCTAGAAATTTTGAGCTTAAATGAAAATTATTCCCAATCGAGTGTTGAATTTTCTACAGTTTATTATGATTGAAATCTCCTTGTTATTCCATCTATGATTCGAAACTTTTTTATTGAAGTTGATAAAGGGTATTTTATTTAGTTCTTTATAGTTCGAGACCCTTTTTTTGTGTTGATAAACCACCGCTTATTAGGTGACTGGGTATTTCACAAATTCCCAGGAGTGTTCAACAAGAAACCCTTTCTGGTGGCGAAACGCCATCTGCTGGATGATCAGAGACTCAAGCTCCTACTAAAACAAGTAAAGGAGACGCAAAGCCGTAACAAATGACCCACCGCGAACAAAAATCGTCTCCAGTCTACTTGCAGAGAAAGATGCAACCCTCTAGAGGAATCAGAATATCGAGGTTGTAAATGATTGCTTTCACGAAACCAAGTTCAGACAGCTGTTTCGACCCGTCATAGGTCTCCCCAGTGATACTGAGCTGAACTTGCGAACAAAGGAAACCTTTTCTATAATGTTTGTGATGAAATTGAATTCCAGAGTTACGAATGAAAGAGTCAAATAAAATACGAATTTATCAATTGAGATATCGAATACCAAACAATTTTACGTGTGGAATCGATATATCTACGGTGCTCTCATACAAATTAACATAAGCATATTTACATTTGCTGAGTAATATTTTTCATATTAGATATAAATTAAATTTCTGTATGTAGTTTGCAGGTACGGTGTTGTGAGTTTCAGGACCATAGTTTCAAAAAACTGCAATGCATTTAATTTCATATCCAGTGTGTATACCGACTTTGACGAAAAATTGCATTAAACAGTGTCCGCCAGTGTGCATCATATGTCACTTTTTCATTATTGAATCTTCAAAACGTTTCATTCTTCATGGGAATGCGTGCCTTGTAATATAAACCAAAAGGCAAAAGTCAAATTACATATATGTTATCTCATACAAGGAAGGTCAAAAAATGTAAACATTTTATTCAATGGTGAAAAATCGTCATTTTCACGTAATATCGAAAATTTTCACTATTATAAAAATGTTGTTTGTATATACGAACTATACTTCGCAAGTGCAGCCGTCGAAACTTGGAGTTTTTCCTTTTTTTTTGTAGTTGATAACGACCTCTGTGAGGTTAGGTTAGGTTAGAAGCTGTGATATATTCGTTTTACGACCCTTTTCAATTCCGTAAGATCCTCTGGATCTCCTCCATATCTCTGTGAATCTCCAGCAGCACATTCGAATTCATTGCGTACTTGTTGATGCTCCTGGTGCAGACTTGACAAAACAAGAATGATACTAATAATACTCCAAAAGTATACCTTATCTTCAAGTCAGGTGAAGTTGAATCATTGGTACTACTTTCACATAGCTTGCATTTCATCGTACTCAACTGAGGATGTTTGTCATATTATGTTGAATTTGCATCAAGGAAACCAAAAATCAAGTGGTTATCACGATAATGCTGTTAGATTTTGTAGAGAAAAATTAAGAAATATCGAAAAATCTCACAAATTTGAATGAGTTTGGCTAGTAAGAATAGCTTATATTGAAAAATATCATCTCTCAAATAATTCCTCAATTCGATTATATAATAATTGGCGGAGATTTCAATGTCGATATGCTGAATGAAGATAGTACTAATACAAAGCAACTAATGAATTTCTTCGACAAGTACGGTTTATCGCAAAAACGCGAAGAGCCTTCTAGAGTAACAAGCACTACTAGTACATGTATTGATCTTATCATCTTCAATGATTCGGATATAATACAGGTAATAGAGGATTTTGTTCTGCAAAATTAGGCAGGAGTTATTTTATTGCATGGATAGTTGCAGTCTGACGTACTTAACCTAAAAACACAAAATACTTACAAAAATGGCGAACGGAAGTGCCGCCATTTTGTGAAAAACCGTTTGGGCCTGTATCTCCGTAACCGTGCACTTCAGGCCCACAATTATGAGGACCTTTTTTATAGATAATTGAATTTTCTATCTTTTTTATGCGATAATTTTTTTCGTAGCACTTACCGTTCACGACTTATATTATTATTACTTTTTGTTTATTCCTTTTTTTACCGATATCTCTTCAAATAATTGTTTTAACAATAAATTGTTTATAATAAAACTTTCGAATCGATAAATTTTCTACAACTTATATTTGAAACTTTTTTCTTTAAAGTTAATATTTTTGAAGTTACAACGCGTTCAATGTTGTACTACCGAGTACAAGGTTATTAAGAACGAAGTATGCATAGCGTAATGATGCGATTCCGATACATAATAAAAAAAATATGAAAATGCAAATGCAGGACTGGCTGTGGCAGAGCCTGTGAGTACCGAAAAGCAGGATTGGACTGTACGGTAATCTGTGAAAACTGCACAGAGGAAACGTGCACTAATCAGCTGAAAGTAATCGTCAACAACACAGAATTGTGCGATATCGATGAAGATATTGGTGATGATTCTAACGACAAATTAATAGAGGCGTCACAATCTTTATATGCCACTGACGAAGATAACGAAGAGGAAGAGGAGAATGTAACCAACATCGAAACTTCACCACCCTCGAAACGCCAAAGAGTCAGATAAGACATATGATTAATTTTGGTGTACATTTGTGAAAATAAATTTCACATATATTCTTCAATAAATATTCCATTTTTTATTTGCGTTTTTAATTATGGCAGTAGTTCAAAAATAATTATAGTGATATTTAATTGTATAAAAGAAAATACAAAGAAAAATTTTTAGTGGGTATTCGCTATTTCTTGCAGGTAAGAACTTGAATTATTAATTATTCATTAAATCAAAAAAATTCTGAAATTCATATATTTTTTATTATGTATCGAAATCGCATCATTACGCTTCGTTCTTAATAACCTTGTACTCGGTAGTGCAACATTGAACGCGTTGTAACTTCAAAACTATTAACTTTAGAGAAAAAAGTTTCGAATGAAAGTTGTATAAAATTTATCGATCTGAAAGTTTTATCTCAAACAATTTATTGTTTAAACAATTATTCAAAGAGATATCGGTAAAAAAGTGAATAAACAAAAAGTAATAATAATATAAGTCGTGAACGGTAAGTGCTACGGAAAAAATTATTCAATAGAAAAGATAGGAAATTTTATTATCTATAAAAAAGGTCCTTATAATTGTGGGCCTAAAGTGCACGGTTACGGAGATACAGGCCCAAACGGTTTTTCACAAAATGGTGGCACTTCCGTTCGCCATTTTTGTAAGTATTTTGTGATTTTAGGTTGAGTACGTCAGACTGCAACTATCTATGAAATAAAATAACTCCTGCCTAATTATGCATTATGAACACGAGTAGTTCGCTCCCTATTACCTGTACTGATATTATTGACAACGTCTCAGTTTTTGACATGTCAGATATTTCGGACTATCGTCTCGTCAAATGTGAAGTCAAATATAAAACAAAACAAAAATTTCAACCAAAATTCATAACTTACCGTGATTTTTCCAACTTCAACCAAAACCACTTCATCATGGATTTACGAAACATACATTGGGATTATATATTTGATATGAGTGATGTCGATGAAATGGTTACCTACTGGAATGTCAATGTTAATTACGTATTTGATATACATGCTTCCTTCGTTACTAGATGTGTTACGAAACCACCAGCCCCCTGGCTTACCCCGAATCTTAAGTTACTTATCAAACAAATCAAAAATACTACGGGTGCGCAATCAGGAATTAGCAGAAACCACAGTACGACAACGGCACTACTTAAGGTTACAGATGATTTATTCACATCCATTGACGATAAAAAAAATACATGCTTGATACTTCTCGACTATAGTAAGGCATTTGATACTTTGGATCACAGTATATTATTGGGGAAGCTCAAGGATTTTGGGTTAGATGATATGTCGGTCGGGTTCTTCAGGAACTATTTATCAGGGAGACGCCAAAGAGTTATAAGTTGACAGTAACCATTCGGAATTGAATTTAATTGAATTTCTCGAGGTGTTCTTTAGGGAAGCATATTGGAACCACTTTTATTTACAGCCTATACTGCTGACTTCTCATCCTTCATTAAGAACTGTCAATCCCATCAATATGCTGATGACACTCAGTTATACCTATCATTTTCACTATCAGACAGCTTCCTAGCTAGTGTCAAAATTAATGAAGATCTCTAAATAATCGCTTTAATATGAGATTCTCATAGACTTCTCCTCAATGAATCGAAAACGGAAGTAATTTTATTTGGAAACAGTTGTGATGAATTGCATAATGACCCTAATTTCAAAATATCTTTGAATGACAAAAAGTTGAATATCGTGAAATATTGTCAAAATCTTGGTTCACATATCGATTCAACATCGAAGATTGAAAAACACGTTTCCCAATTCGTGGAAAACTGTTATTCTACACTCAAACTTCTATGTATCAACAGATTTTAGCTCACCAGTGCTATAAAACTAATGCATTGTGAATCACTGATTTTATCTCTGAAATATACTGGCGAGCAATATCAGCCAAGGATAAGTACACAATTCAAAAAATTCAAAATGCATGTATCAGACACTCATATGGAGTTAGGAAGTTTGATCATATTATTTAGAAGAATGATTCTTGATATGACTAGCAGGATTGCTATTTTGGATTACCCAATCTGGATTCACTTATAATGCAATCAAAGTGTATAACTCAATCCCATCCCACATAAAAAATCAGAAAAACCGGTATAATTTCGGAAAATAAATTAAATCCTTTACTCTTTCGAAAAGGATAATGAGTTAGAGATTAACTCTCAAATGTGATGTGAAAATTTGTAACTATCATTATTATTATAATTATTGATATAATTAATTTTCATTGTTGTTAAGAGCACTCGATTGAATACTATGTACCTTTTTGTTGGTTACATGAAAGAGCGGTTTAGGCCGAATGTCGCCAACATATTTGAGCTTTTTCTTATATATTCCTGTCAAGTCGATGAAGACGCTATTATTGCTGTTATTATTATAGTATGAAAATGGATTGTTTCAGTTACAAATCTGTCTGAAGTTAGTAATCAAAATTTCAAAAAATGATGATGTACTTATATACGGTTAACGGAATTTTACAGATTCATTTTGAGCTAGAGACAATGCAATTAAAAAAAAATGAAAATATTGTGGCAACTAACTGCACAACGTTTCATGAATTTTCAAATTTTCATTTCTACTGTTAATTCGAACAGAAACTAATTGGTTAACCGGGCCACCATAAAATGTACTGACATATCTATGGAATCAATGACAAAATACGTGCGATATCTCACAGCTCAATTATAATATCTCAACATGTACACTGGGCCTCTGACTATACAACTAGCTCATCCATAACCTACACACTGAAACCGTAATATCGTGAGAGAAAGTGAAGATTCCCGATTATCGAATATAAAATAAATAATGTATGAAGAAAGTTCGTAATTTATTTGAAGAATGTATCGTGTGTTGTCTCAAAAAGACTGTCGTTGTCGCACCGATCACTTTCATTTTCCTTATAGACAAAGAATTCAAAGAAATTAATTCCCAGCGGTGTCGTCACGTACTGAGTTCCTTAACATTTGCAGTAGGAAATTAATAGCTGTTTCAGTTACCATTTTGAATTATAAGTTTGTCGGTAGTAACTTAGTAACATCTATCTTGGAAAAAATTTTTTTAGTCTGCCTTCGGAACAGGAAAGCGAAACAAATCATGAGATGAACAAATTAGTTAGGTAATGGCTCATTTAGAATAGATGTGTACTCTCAATTAATGGCGGCCGCTACCGGAATTGTTTTTTTAATGATGGGATATGTTACATTTGACCAGATGAATTTTTTGAAATTGAATTGAAAAAGATATTCCTAAGAAATTTATTGTTTAATAATTTGCGGATTGGTACTGAATCTAGTTGTATTTTATATCCATGAAGCAAGCAGTTGTTCTACCTACAGAGTGGTTCGTAACTTAACTCAAAAATGCTTTTGAGGGGGACACATTTTAGATGTATTTTTCTACCTATACCTTCAACCCCCTAGCGAGGGTGAGTAACAACCCTAAAATTTTGAATGGAAAGTGGGTCGAGTGATATATCATTTGAAAGGGCACAAAATTCTCTTCCCAATGATACCTAATTTGTTGTATTTCACTCAAACATGTAGGTATTATGAAGAAAAACAACTACAACCCAGTACTTTTAATTGTGTAATTGACTTAGTAGAATCCTACTTCAGCAAGTGCTGAAAATGTGACTCATTTGCTTCCATACAATAATACAGATTTTGTTCGAATCTATTCCTGACATTCTGTAGCATATCAGGTGTTATACGTCTGCACTGCTGTAATTCGTTGGCGAAGATATTCTAGGAAGGAAAAAATCTAAAGGAGATAAATCAGGTGACCTGCAGGCCATTCGATGGGGCCTCTCCTTCCAATCCAGCCGAAAAAATACTCCAAAAACCAGAACTTACAAAACGAAGGTTACCAAAAACCATCAAGATTTCCAAAACTTTTCTCGGGGGTTATATCTCGAGTGCACCAGATTTAATCAGTTACAATGTGTTCAAATCCATGGTTTTCTAAATTTTGCTTGTCAAATGACTGTATATAATCGCGGGTCGAGGGACTTCATCTTGAATTATTATAGACGAAGGCGTTTGCGTAACAGCAAAATGTTGAAATTCATGGAAATGCACGCATTTTGTTCCATTCAGCTTTGTGTAGAGGGGATATAAGTTGAGATTATTTCCAGAAAAAATGTAAACCCAGAAAACTTCGAAATCCATCACAGAAACAATATAGAACCTAAAAAATAAGCCAAAAATCCAGGTTCATTCACCACGAGTCCTTCAAATTTTCGACAATTTTTATTTTCCACGAAGAATTTTCAATTTGGCAAAAATATGAAAACAAACCGATTGATTAATTTGGTTTCGAAGCATTCAATGCTTCCGCCTCGAATTAAAAAAGAGTGTTTTGAAAATGAAAATTCATCTCAATAAATTTGAAGAACGAGTTGTATTTAGAGAGATTATTAGTTGAGCAAATCAAAGGAACAACAATATAATTCATTAGTATTTCATTAATATGTGGAGAAGAGGAGCAAATGTAATTATAAGAAAATGTACAATTACTGAAAGAACAGTCTTTGTAAATTGATCGGGCAGCAGAAACACTTGATGCTTTCGCGGTGCATATGATATTGATATTTGAAAATTATGATAGTTTAAAGCAAAGCTTACTAATACTTCCTGACGATACCAAGGGATGGCGCCACACCTCTCATTGTACAAGGTTGATAATTGAAAATTTCTTCTTATGAATTGAAAATCGCGCCAGAAGGAACATTAAATTATTCGTTGTGTCATTGTATGAAGATCTTCATACATCGGTTTCGTCTCAAACCACGTAAGTCTTCGTTTGCAATATCTGCCATAAGCTTGGTTATGTTCATGAGCACTTTAAGTGTGTGAGATTTTAGTGTTTATGGAAATGTGTCGTTAATGTCATTACTAAGCTGACAAGACAATAGTTTCAATAAGTCGCGGCATTTGCTGATTGATAAAATATTTCTGAATAGTACTCTCTTGTTTAACCTGTCTCTCTATGACGAATTGAGTAAATAGTTAAGTGTATGTTTGGAGAATAGCATTCATACAGTGTGATCGTAAAAAGTCCTTGGTTCCATTCACTTTTGGACGACACAAAGTATCAAGCTCGTACAAAGTTTACGTAATGGAATGTATATTTGTGTGTTGTGGCTTCTTCAATTGGTCGAAATCAATTGTTTTCTCAACGAGAAAATCGGCATTTGTGAGTTCCAAAGATCTTTCAGTTGTTCAATAATACTTAGCTTTTGTGCTTTCGTTGTGGACTTTTCATCATCTTCATTAGTTTCATATTCCGAATTTTGGATACAGCATGTTTGATTTGATATTTGTTCAAAGCCACCAAGGGAGTTTTTTCGAGCTTTGGTAAATACAGTGCGATCGTAAAAATATCTTTCCTGATTTCAATTTTGAATTAGTTCTGACACTTCAAAGCTAAACATAGTTTTATCAACCGAATGATTATCTAGAATAATCCGCCAACTATTGGTAGAGAAAAAAAAAAGACGTCACATTTCGGAAAGTAGAAAAAAAATTATCCCTGTAAAAATCTGTGAAAGCAGTCTAGCCTTCAACTTTTTCTGTGGTTATCTGTATTGAGAGAAATAACCAATAATAAACCTGAATGTTATATTTTACCTTTGCCATGACGAGGAAATTATAGGGTGTATTCGGAGCTCTGTTTCCTGAATAACTTTTGGTTTATGCATGCGTTGGAACCTGTTCAATTGTTTCAGTTTCTCTATCCAGGATATTAGCAGACAAAGGTAACGAGAATAACATTGAATTGTAGGCTGCTGATTTATGACTCAAATATAATTCATCAGGAACTCCCATTACATTTTGAAAACGTTTGAAATTATTTTCCGGGTATATATATATATTTTTGATCACCCACTTTGTCATATATTTTTAAGTGAGATAGGTATGCTAGTATATAACGTAACGATGACGATAAGGAGCTTAAAACGCATGAGCCTCAAGCGTACTGTACTTTCTATACTCCCGCCATGCAAAATCGGTGATTTAAAGGTAACAACAGGTAGTCACTGCTCGCCTCACAGATCATTTGAATTTTGTTACATTTCGACACTAAGTGCACACAGGTGCTTTGATTATAATTGTTATTTCGCATATCATGGAGCAAATCAGTGAATAGTGTATTGTGATCTTTTTTTTGAATATGTCATGTATCCACAATCTATGTCTTCTCTTATTTCCCCTCCTTTCTTCTTCATCTAATAACAAAGCAATAATGACAAGTTCTTCATCACTTTCCATGATCGGAAACATTACACACTGTAATGTTTCCGATCGTCCACTCACAACGAAAATGCGAAAGTCGCATCGGCAATCCGATCGCTACGGATACAGTGGACGCACTACCACAAATCGATCCGTTTTATACGATCCGTACTATACGTAGGATGCTTACCTAAGGTACTCGTCCATAGGTTTGCATCGTACGTATCGTCTAAAACGGATCGATTTGTGGTAGTGCGTCCACTGTATCCGTAGCGATCGGATTGCCGATGCGACGGTCGGCTTTTAAGTAACATTCGCATTTTCGTTGTGAGTGGACGATCGAAAACATTACAGTGTGTAATGTTTCCGATCATGGAAAGTGATAAAGAACTTATCATTATTGCTTTGTTATTAGATGAAGAAGAAAGGAGGGGAAATAAAAGAAGACATTGAATATGGATACATGATATATTCAAAAAAAGATCACAATTTGGAGAATATCATACACTATTCACTGATTTGCTCCATGATATGCGTAATAACAACTATAATTAAAGCACGTGTGTGTACTTAGTGTCGAAATGTAACAAAATTCAAATGATCTGTGAGGCGACCAGTGACTACCTATTGTGACATGCGTCCACTTATCGGAAATCCGCATGACGTCATCCGCACCAGTCGGAAAAGTTGCCCCTTCAATCAATTTCATCGGCATTACCGACGGACCGATACGTGCGATCCGTCCGCTGCCGGGCAGTGGACGTATAACTTACTATACTAATAATTCTAAAATCCGTTTCATACGATCCGTACGATACGTACGATGCGTACCTGTGGACGCGTACCTTTAGGTAAACTTCAGCTAGTGAATAATAGCCGTAATTATACGCTCGTTAGAAAATATACTATTTCTCAATGAAAGTTCGAACGATTAGGCTAGTATGTATTCATGGAGACGGAAATGGCTGGTAGGTTTACTCGAGTTCCGTTGAAAGGTTAGATTTAAGAGAGTAAACGTCTGTAGGAGATTTCCACGTGGTCAACGGATAAAACCTCCTTTGAGTTTATTAAATAGTACATTACGTAATGAGGAGGATAAGTAGCCTATTACGCATGAGCAAAAATTGTTAGCAGGAGGCGTAGCCGAGTGCGGCAATTCGCGAGTGCACGTAACTAGCCTTTTCCTCGAGATGCGTACTGTACTTTTTCTACTCCCACCATGCTTGTGAGTTAATTTCTACTGGTGTAGCACAAATATCTTCGTTATCTCTCATTTTCAGTGATCAAAGAAACACTGGCTAACAGCAAGTAGTTCAAACAATTGGTTGCTCCATGGATATAACTAGATACCAATCCATAAACTGTTAAACAATACATTATCTAGAAATATCATTTTCAATTAAATTTAACAAATAATTCGGAACGAAAATTCTCTTAATTTGGATTTTGGGCCATTGAATGTCTTGAGATCAGTTTTATCAGGTCAAATGTTGCATATCCCATCGCTCCGGAAGCGGCAGCCAATGATTAAGAAAACACGTATTCTGATTTATTCATCACCAAATACGTTATGAATGGTTTGAAATAGTGGTAGTGAGAAAAATAGATTTTGTGAGGGAATTGTCAAGTGGAACAAATTTCACTGAATCAAAAATGCAAATATGTCAAAATCCTAGACTGTAGGTGGCGACATCTATTCTTCACATCAATTATTATATGTCACGTGATCAAAATTTCAGTGATGCCAACTATTAAATCCCAAATAAGTTCGCAACCAAAAAAAAATGCATACGGTCAACTATTCCACGTGCACCATGATAATGGTTCGGTTGGGAACACAGAATAAATAATAATAATTTCTGATCGACTTCCCATTTTCCAGGTCCACCCGTTCTTCAAGTTCACCCCGCAAGCTGACAGATTCGACGTGGCCGTGCTGCGTCTGGACAGAGCGGCGCACAACCTCCCGCACATCACGCCCATCTGCCTGCCGCCGCGCGGGGAGAACTTCCTGGGGGAGGTGGGCGTCGCCGCCGGCTGGGGGGCGCTGAGTCCGGGCTCCAGGCTGCGGCCGCAGACGCTGCAGGCCGTGCAAGTGCCCGTCATCGAGAACAGGCAGTGCGAGAGGTGGCATAGGTCTGTATGACACGGTTATTGTTTTTACTACGTGATCGTTGAAGTCGGGATCGGATGATGTGAACCGATGAGGAAGAACGCCATCTGTTCGATTTGACCAGAAACTCAGACTCCATATACAAAGTACACGAAGATCTCAATAAAACGGGCCCATCGAGCAGCGACGCTGTCACAGTTTTTTAGGGGGGGGGGGGGATTGGGGTTTTTTCGGGCATACTCGAACGCGTCAGATCAAGGTATGGGAGATAACAAACAAGTTTGGAGACTATTAGCGTCTAGTGACGCGCGTCTAGGGCAGATGATCAGATTAGTAAACAAATCGATAGTCTGATATACTCAGCGCGTCAAAATAAGATATAGGAGGTTGATTTTGGTCAATAATGTAACGAAAAAATTCGACGCGACAAAGTTATAGGGCCGCGATCTTGAAATAAAAAATCGTTAATCCGGCATTCTCGAGTGTGATAATTTTTTTATCTACATCTGCTAAGTAAAGATTATGATTTGACACTTGTTCGAATGTCATAATGACGTTTGTTACCGCACTAGTGCTTTTTTTGGAATCTATTACCGCACTAGTGCGGTAATGAGATAGGAAATAAATTTCAACTAAAATAAATCGTTTATTAAATGAATGCAAAGGAAATTCAACTTGGAAACGATGAGAATTCAACAAAACGTGTTTTGGTAATTATCCGTTAAGCGGGCTCCATCGTGAAATTAAAAAATTTTTGGTGGAACTTACGTATTTTGGCCTCCTGAACAAAAAAGTCTAATAAATTTTTGGGGCTCGCAACTAGTTTCGGAGATACGGCCCCCCAAAGACAGGAAATCGGGGTTTTCAGGGTTGACATTTATGATTGTTTATTCAGCCAATTCCGCTCGAAATTCATCCTTCTTTCTATCAGCACAATATACACATTCTATACCACCTTCTTCATCACTTTTCAATAGAATTATAAGCATTTTTCACAACAAAACTCTAAAAGGTAAATCGTCATAGAAATTCGAGGTTAGCAAAACAATAGAACGCGCATCGCGAAAGTGATTAAGAAGGTGGTATAGAATGTGTATATTGTGCTGATAGAAAGAAGGATGAATTTCGAGCGGAATTGGCTGAATAAACAAACATAAATGTCAACCCTGAAAACCCCGATTTCCTGTCTTTGGGGGGCCGTATCTCCGAAACTAGTTGCGAGCCCCAAAAACGTTATTAGACTTTTTTGTTCAGGAGGCCGAAATACGTAAGTTCCACCAAAAATTTTTTAATTTCACGATGGAGCCCGATTAACAGATAATTACCCGTGTTTTTTCTCTCAAGAATCATATGAAAACTTACTTGATTCATAAACAATAACAATAACCATCAAGCAAAATGGTAATTTGTACCCCTTGGATAGTCGTTTCAGGAATGCTATCAAATTAGTATATTCCTTGATATCGACATTTTGCCTAATTAGAAATCCTGTCCTCAACATTGAGTAATAGCACCAAAGAGATGAAGGCTTCAGCATTTTGTTTAGTTCATTGAAGTTCTACTAGCAATCCCTTTACATTCGTTAACAACCTTCCTTTCTCTGCGCCATTTTTCATACCTATCATACATTAAACGGTATTTTTCTCGGGATTTCTCGGGCACCAGATTTGAAATAACACTTGTCGCCGCATATCAGATGGTAGATCATCTTCACTTGAAGACATTTTCAGTCAAGAAACTTGATGATGGTTCAGGATATTGATCTGACAATTCAATTTGACATCAATAAACGGCTTTGTTTATACCTACCGTTGCTACGGTACAAAAATGATCACAGGCAACTTGTGTTTTCAATTATCAGAAAAGTGTCATGAGTAGGTAAGTCGAAGTGAAATATCAATGAGGTACATTTAAAGATAGTTATGAAAACGTTGACAGTTGTAGATAAAATTTGGTACGCAATAGGTGGGATATTACATTATTAACGCACTCATGTGATTACACGACTCAGCCTACGACTTCGTCGTGCAATCCTCACGTGCGTGCGTCTATATCCCACTTGTCACGTAAATAACTATTATTTCACAGATAATAATCTAGAACTTGAAAAAACTGTCGATTTGCGCTTGACCGGAAGTACAGGGGATCGATTTTGTCACCCGAAAAACTCGTTGGAATTCTTATAAATCCATAATCACAGACCTCTCACCAACAGATTACGACTGGACTGAGAGAAACGTCAAATTCGAGTGGGTTCATTGGCAATCAATTACCTGAAGCGCATGAAAATGTTGTCATCCCACCAGATATTGTGGGCATCGAGGAAGACACCGTAGAAAGCACCGAGAAAACGTCTGACTTCGGTACAATTTTATGAAGTCTTCTATAATATTCATTTGATGACTTAACTGAACAGAAACAATTTTCAAATTGAACATATTCCTTCAGTTCATTAGTGATGAATTTTTAAAACGATAAATAAAGAATTCAGTGACTAAGCTACATCGACCAACTCAACTTAATCTGTTGAATTGGAGACGTAAAACGTGAAAAAAATAAAACTCCATTACATTTTCCCCATTTCTTTGTTACAGAAATTCATCAAGCATAAATCATGGATGAAAAGACATGATCCAATGTCCTATATGACAGTTCAAGTGCAGAAGGAGATTAATTGTGTTCTGTACAATGCAAAATAGAATTTTTGTATAAACAAATTTTCACTTGATTTTGTCCAAGATTACAATAATTTTATCAGCTGTGTTCATTATTAATACTCTCAATACTATATTAATCATTAATAAATTACCCATTTGAGAAAAAACTAAAACGAAAATTTTTATATCGTCAAATTGAGAGAAGTGCTCGACATTTCAGTCAGATTAAGAAAATACACTTTCAGGACATCAAGATAAAACCCCTATATGGAAATATTTTTTTTGGCAATTCCAAATATTCTACTTGAACCTACTTAAAACTCCCCCGGAGGATCTGACGCGATCGAGAAAACTTTTTTTTCGGATTTTTGACTGATATTTACGCTTTCCCCCACTATGCAATTCAGGGGATTAGTGAAGCTCTGTTATCAGACTCACTTGGGCATACATGGTGTGAAAATCTGACGAGCTCGAGAATGCCCAGGTAACTATTTTTTTACAATTTTGAAAACTCCTACACACCGAACCCACCGCTAAACTGGTATGTACTATACCATCTTTTATTTTTCATAACATAATCTCACGAATTTAGTAGCGGCACGATCTCTCCAACTAAATAAGCTCCGTTGCCACCGAGATTCGTTCTCAGTCCCTTGCAGATATTTCCGTGTTCGGAAACATTGCAAACATCTGCATCTGCAAGGGGCTGACAACGATTCTCGATGGCAAGAGCGTCGCTGTTCGGTGGGCCCGTTTGTTGAGATCTTCGTGTACATTGTATACGGAGTCTGAGTTTGTCGTCAAATCGAACAGATGCTTCTTCTTCAACGGATTACACCATTTGTTCCCGATTTCAGTAATCTGTCCTGTAAGAAACAGTCAGTTCGGAAAGCATTGTGTTCGCAAGTCCAGCCAAGTGGCACCGAAGAGACCTGGTGGGTCAAAACAGCTGCCTGGCATTGGATTTGTGAATTCAATGTTTCCGAACATCGAAATCCTGATTATAAAATCATCGTTTCATCAAAGATTGTAAACTTTCACAGCCGGTAACTAATGAATTGTTAGGTGTTTCCGGACTTCCGAGCCGTAGTCTGCAGGTTTTCGGGCCTGACGTTTCGCTTGCATCTGCAGCAGGCGTTCTCAAAGACGGTGCGGCATCGGTCGAAGTATATTTCTCTGCTGCGGGGATTCGATAAGATTTGGTTCAGATGATGAGTCTTTAGAATCGGACCGTCGATTATTTTTCGGAACCGTCTACTAGCTCCGTGTATTTTGAACCGCTAGTATCCATGTTCTGTGGATGTTGGGACTTCTTCTTCTTCTTTGCGGTTGAAAGTTTTTACATGCTCATAAATTTCTATAACCTTGGATATTAGCTCATAATTGTATCCAGTACTTGCGTTCTGTCGACGTCAATATCATGACCCTCCAGCAAAGGAAATTCGGCCACCGCCGATTTTTGTATATAGCCATATCATCAAATTGTTTTGTGTTCCGTTAACCAAGTTTGCATGGTCTTTTTTGTGGTTCCGATATAGACAGAACCACAACTGCTCCGGTGTGTTGCTTCTTTTTTCTCCCACCTTTCTTCTTTGTTTGGTGTCTCTCTTCTTGGACACCCTGTGTTCTCTCCTCTTTTCTTGCTGTTGTGTGTGTTTGTTCATTGTGAACTGAATCTTTGGATTCCAGGAATTCAGATGAGTTATACATAATGATGAATTATTCTGAACTGCTTCATATAGCATAAGAAGTGAGAAAAATATTTTTCCCACAGAAGACGCGTTGTAATTTTGGTAGCAAGATATAATATTGGTTGATTCGTATCAACGATCCAAGTATGGAAAATTTACCCTTAGCTTATCGATAATAATGCTTTTACGGTTTTTTCAAATCTATCCAATTTGTTGAATAATTGGGGACAAATGCTACTGGAATGAAGTACAATAGTTTTCGGTATAAACAGGTATTTTCCAACTCATTTGTTTTCTAAAACCTGTTAGGGTCAACATCCGCCAAGGAAGTTGATTTTTGTTTATCTAAAGCTGAGAGTTAAGCTACCGAACCCAAACACATATACTTTTTTCCTTACATTCATTCTTCTCAAGAGACAAATTAAAATTTTGTATAAGAATGGTCAGTTGAGAAGGCACACATGGCGGTTAAATAATATCAAGACCTAAGTTTGAAACTAGTCGCCTACAATAAAAATAATGAAATTTTCACCAATTCCTACTACTTCAGTAACAAGTATTCCTGGACAGTATAAAAACAAATCTCAATGAGAAGATTCTTCAGACTGAATGTAAATTCCCTCAGACTTCTACTAGCTTTATTGAATTTGGTGAATGGTAAAACAATCTTGGTCCACAAAAGTTCGGAGAATTTCGGGTTATTTTATACTTAGGAACGAAAGTATGGATTTCATTTTTCCAAATCGTGAATAGATACTGTGAAGTCAATAACGTCGACAATGCTACTTGACACGCAAATAAGATTTTATAATTCCGGATCTTGCACTGATTCTGAGTAAAAAGTTTTGATCGGTGTATCTATGAATAATATATGGGGAATATGTTCTTTCAAAAATGCGTAGGTATTGAGTATCCACTGTAGATATGGAAAAAGACTTGAGTTTTTTCAAATATAACCAGGATATTTTGCATTCCTGGATCGAGTGAGTGGGATCATCAAATTATGAAATTCTACTTCGACACCCAATTCAAAACTCACCCACTTTTGCGAAATACAATTATTTTTAAAATTGTTCAAGATTCCAGATGAGTTATATAAAATAATGGATTGTCCATAGGGAAGTTGTGTCACTCATCTGGGGAACTTTTTCTTATCTCTTTATCTTTTTTTATGCACTCTGCATGAAAAACCGCAAATACTCATCAGAAAGCTCGAAAAAAAAATAATTTTTCTAATAATTTTGGTGGAAGAATTTCAAATATTTGGTTGAAATGTTATCATTTTCGAATTGCTCCTCCATTTCGTAAGTGAAAATTTTAACTTTATATTCTAGGATCGTGTATTATTCGTCAGGAGCGTCAAAGGGATGTGTCGTAAGTTCCCCTCCCCATTAAATTTTTTTTCCATCTTGAAATTTTCATTTGTCATTTTCACTATGAAACATAGTAACCATGCATTATCCCAAGTTTCATTTTTTTTGAGTTGACCCGTTCAAAAAATAAAATGGGGGTAGACATCAAAGAAAGCCACTTTATAATAATTATATAGTTTATGATAATATTTTTTCTGTAAATCGTTATTTTTTGCGGAATATGAATGATTTCACATAGAAGTTACTATGCGAATATCATTTATTAGGTATGAATCTTTGCTCTGAAAATGTTTCCCCCCTTATCCTTCTCATTTCACAGTAAATTCTTATTGAAAACTGTTGTAATCAACATCAAGCTCCACCAAATTACTATTTTTCAGACATTCTAATATGTATTGTATCCATCTGTTTTCAAAATTAGGAATCCCATTCGTGATATGTTTGTGAGGCTATTAACTACAATTCTGTTGAGGATAGTTACAACGCGACGTGTCTGTTAGTTATTTCACTCGAAACATGGATATATCCAAGTTCAGCTTTTAAATTATCTCCAGAGCCCTAGGGAAATGCATGCTAGTAATTTATATGAACAGCACTCCTACCCATCTAAAGACTGAGGTGATAAGTATAGATATGCTCGTTGACGACCATTGTATCACAAACATTTCTGACAAAGATTATCTTCCATAATAACTAGCTGAAATTCATGCTAGACTGTTTCCCATCTTTCTCCTTCATCAAAGACAGTTGATGTGAACAAAGGCAGATACTGAAATCATCCATAATGGAGAACAAGCATTTAGGTAATTGCATGATTACCAACAACTGTCATTATGATACAAAACGATGGAATAATGCATATAACAATGATCCTATACGGGATCTGGGAAATCATGGATCTACGTGTCGTTTAGCAACCTGCATTTGAGGTCTATAGAATCTAGTTGAGGATAAGTTGAAAGAATGGGGCATTTGGACTGTGGAAATCTTAAAATGATTCCATTCTCAGTAGTCATACCTTAATTACTTGGTTACTGGTCGGTTATCCTGTGTGGTATAGAGAAGAAATAAGACACTATAAAAGCAACGTGAAATTTTTAATGTCATCAATTGTGTTTTTATTGCTCAGTTCTCGAATACACTCTGTGGATATGTGTATATCATTTATGGATATTCGATTCATCCATGAAAAGAAAGGGTCTGTCTACGAGCTACCCCCTGCCTATATGAAGCGACAGGCACTTAATAATAAATAACTTTTTGCTCATTGTGTACGCACCATATGGGCAGGGAAGTAGCTGTTTCAGATAGACCGTTTTTGCTCTACTGTAGATGAATCAAACGTCTGTAAATGATATATATACATGTAACAATAAAGATAGTTTTCCGATTATTTGAGATTACATTCTTGATGTCGACAGGTCCTGGGAATGCCAAATGAGATGCTGGCGAATCGTAAATGAAATTGGTGCAAAAATACTATATTTTGGAGTAGAATTAATAGGTGAAAATTTCAAAATGGCGACTGGGCACCATCTGACAAAAATTGAAAGGATAGGGAACCTTGTCATACATCATTTGTAAGCACCTGACGAATACTTCACAACCCTAGAATATGAAGCCAATATATTTCCCTTTCAAAGAAATGTCGGAACATTCAATTATCACCTGAACACAAACACATCAATATATATTTCTAGAAATATTCGTTCTTCTCTGCCATATGGCATTCCCAACAACCTAATAAGGTTTGAAAAGTTATTTTTTTAACAAAAATGTCAGTACGACAATGAACATCATATTTCAGTCCGAATATTCTCATTTAGTTTTTGATTTTGCAAGACGATAGGTACCACGTGAACTATCCCCCGAATGTTTAGTCACAAAAGTACAATTCAACAGGGAAACTGTATTTGAATATGCTGGAAACTACTGTTGATCCTCTCATCACCGAAATCGTGAATCCTAATAAATGCGATATGTTTTCAACAAGATTGAGCACCCCCACATTACTCCAGATAAGTGAGAAACTATTTGGATAATACTTTCCATGGTCGTTGGATTGACCAGTGGCGGATCCACGGGGGGTTTTCGGGTGCGGACCCCCCCCCATTGGGAAAATAAGAGATTTTTTTTTCAATTTTTATCGGCTCCTAATTTCTAAATTTCGTTAGGGAACGACAAAATGTCACATGAGCAAGACGAAAAAATAAAATAGAATACATTTTTTTGCCTCAAAATTGAAGAACTTTAATAATTATTATTACATTCCATTGAAAACTAAAGAGCAGGCTACATTTAAACATTAGTAAATTTTCATTCTTCAACAACCAATTTCATCAATTTTTTCAATTCAATAATCCTCCAATTCCTAAAACAAAGATTTAAAAATAGTACAAACAAGATCTGAATTGAATGTTACCCAAACGAACAAACAAATATCGCTTAAAATTTTTGGACTCACCGATTGTTCTTTTCTTTTTTTTTTTCTGATTCAGTCGGTTCAGACGCTGGATCGAGCAGAGTAAAATATGAAAATAGAGTCCTCATCATGTTGTAGGTTCAAAATAAAATGCTTTTTTTTTAACTATCAAATTGCAGTTTTTCTCGATGACACTTTGAAGAAAAAAAAATTGAGACTTGTCGTCATGCTTATCGAGGGAAAGTTCGAAAAATTTCTGACAGTGCTGCCATTGGATCCTTTTTGGCGCAGTATTTGAAAAATTAGACTTGTTACATTTGTGATGAGTATTGTGTATGCCGGTAACGATTTGAATATACTATGTATGAGTAGAATATGCTGTTGATTAGGTTAAATCAAATCGATTCGATTTAAAAAAAGTAGAGTTTCGAACCTACTTTACCTCCTGGCTACACCTTCAAATTCTGCTCATGTCAATCTCTTTCACCCTTTTTTTTTTGGTTCTTGACTAGTTGTTGCTATACGGTAGCTCATAATTTTCTGTTATATTTATATATATATATATATAAGTTTTGAGTTATAGACCCCCCCCTTGACCTGATCCTGGATCCGCCACTGGGATTGACCATCGAGGTCCCGAGCGCCCTCCCCCCTCGAGGGCCAAGGCAACAACCACGGCAGGAAAAAAGTGAAACCGACATCTGTAAATTCGACGTGAAATATCGGATAGGCTGTTCTCAGCTCAAGACGTTTAAGGCAACCATTTCGAGCATCTTTTGAACTGAATTCAGACACAATTGTCATGAATCATTTATTCCAAGAAAAAGTTATATGAAATGATCAATTATGCATCTTCATTCTGATGAACATTACCTCAAATAAAAAACAGACGTGTCAACTTGTCAACTTCTTAGTTTATACAAAACAAAATTTGGGTTTCCTCGGGCAATTATTTCCCAATACTCTACTGACTGAGAATAAAGTATTTTATCATTACGATTTTCTTGAAAACGGCTGAAGGTAGGAGTTTGGTATATTTCAGAAACAGTTTTTGGCGCTGGTTTCGCACAACTAATGATAGCGTCGATTAATAGGTACTGGCATTCACAGTTTTCCAGTAAGGTTTTGTTTTTGTTATTTGTACAGTTCATATAAATATTCACGGATAGGTTTTTTCATTAAAACAACTTTAAGTACACTGAAATTTACACGACACGAAACAGTGAAAATGTATAGATAAGCAATTCAATCGGGTGCTATTGATGTATACAGGTTAGACTGGTAGAGAGCCCGAGCTGAGATGATGTTTCGAACATTATGATGATTTGGAAAAAAAGGGTGATACTTATGTAGATATGATATTTCAGCTTTCTTCACGCAACATTCACAAACAGTTCATTTTTCATTCACAGACTGTTTGAAAGTCATCCTTTTTTGAAAGATTGATTTTTTTCTGTAGTGTTTCGGGTTGTTAACCTACCTCAATTTGAAACACTAATATTTCATATTGGAATCTCAATAAGCATAGAAGAGCAGTCTTCTGAATATACCCCGAAAAGTTGCTGTCAGTCAAAAAACGGATTCTTCTGAAATCTGAAATCAAAAAATTCAAGAACTAAAAAAACTTATCTCTGTTAACACTTCGGATTCGGATCCCTTCAACTATCCGGTTCCTGCGATTGCTCTCCCTTGCCATCATTTTAGTGTCATTTAATTCTACTGTGTGATCTCTATCGACAGTAAGAATGTGTTCTGATAATTTAGAACCACCAATCTGTTTGTTCTTGATGTACATCTTGTGTTCCTTATACGCACTTCCAGAGATGTTTCTAAATATTCTTGACAGGACGAAATATGAATACAATGAGTTAGTTGTTTCGATTTGTGCCTGTATTGAACGTGAAGTATCTATTGATATCAATGTTTTGCTAACATTACACCTGTTGCCCATATGGTTCATTTTTCCAAACAATCGAGGGACATGATAATTTGTGGTAGGTTACCAACCCAAAAACTACGAAGTAAAAAAGTCTCATGGACTTTTCGATATGCTACAGACATGTGTGTGTTCACTGGGCACCTACCTGCATTTATACGTACAAAACACTTCCCTGTTCCAGGTCCAAGGGCATCTCGGTGACCATCTACGACGAGATGATGTGCGCCGGCTACAAGACCGGCGGCCGGGACAGCTGCCAGGGCGACTCGGGAGGGCCGCTGATGCTGCAGAGGACCGGCAGGTGGTTCCTGATCGGCATCGTCTCCGCGGGATACTCGTGCGCTCAACCGGGCCAGCCGGGCATCTACCACAGGGTGGCTCACACTGTGGACTGGATAACGCGAGCGATCGGCTCTTAGGGATGACGTCCTGTTCTCCGCGACTCTTTCAGAGAGAACACTTTTTTTTCTTCCAGGAATTTGGTGGATTCGAGAAGAAACTGATAATTTCAGACAACGTTTCGAAATATATCGATGTCATCTTCAGGGTTGTGCGAGTGAATTCGAAAGGAAATTGATAGTTTTGCTAACTTTTCGAATTATATTCATTACATCCTCAGGGCTCTGTAGGTGAAACGCATTCTGAATGATATATCTGGAAATTAGTTTTTGTCACTTTACACGTTTTTTTAGCTGATCTCGCTATGGCTCTCTGAATGGCTGAATAATATGTATGCTACTAATTCAGGAAAACAATAAGAGTCTTTTTTAAAGATCCCGAATATCAAGTAACGTTGAAAAATATTTGCAAAATATCATTATGCTCGGTTTTCGATTTTTGGCTCTATTCTTTATATTTCTAATGATAGTAAAAAGAGTCAGACGATCTTTATGTTCCATGTTTTCGCTTGACAGGCGGACGTGTTTACCCTACACCACAGAAAAACATAACACTATCGAGAACCACGATGGTATCAATCAATTTTACAAGCGCCGTTTTTTTTCACTGAATTCAAATCTCAACATTTTTTCAGATATGCACCAGTATTTTTCAATTCTGGTGGCCATTCATCATGACTATGTATCACACACGTTTATTTTTTTTGGCGTTTCTCTTCTGAATAACTTCATAAATGTATTGTGGTCTCGATAATGTAGCGGTAAACACGTCCACCTATCAAGCAGATGACTGTGGTTCAATTTCCCGCCGGACCACCTTGATGGGATTCACAATTTGAAAAGAAAGGCCTCGTTAATCCATCGTCCGCACAAGTTTCGACTTCTAAGGATTGACGTTCGTCAGCTGGTTAACAGGAAAAATCCTTTTTTTTAAGCATAGTGAGACAATTTTCCGCTTTGTTCGATTACAGATTTTATTTGGAACATGAAACCGCCAATCCAAGTTTTCTACGATTATCTCAGAAACGGTTAGTGATATACGATCTGGAAAAAACATTTTTTCTCATCTGATGAAACCAACTTGTTGAATACTGCCCATTCCTAGATAGCAATAATAGTATCAGCCAGTCATATGTCAAAATATCTTTGATTGATCACACTTCTTATATTGTGAAATGAAAATCGAAAAAAGTTACTACATGGGTATCGGAGACCGATTTTGACTTCCTGGCATTATGTGCCTTCAAAACCACCGAAAAAAGAAAAGATTATGAATAAACCATCTCTGAATTGCTGAAGACACGAAAACTGCACCAATAACACCTTCTGAGCTCATACCAAGTTCCTCCCTCTTGTTAATCATGTCAAATAGCATGCTTCTCTACTGGCTAAATGAGTGGCTTAGAAATGAAGGATGGTTGAGGATGTAGAATTGACTCACGATCTGGGAATATTTGCCAGTTTGTTTCAAATTGAGCTCACGAGAATAAACAGCAACAGAAATCAATGATTGTTAAATCATACATATCCACACCATTGCCTACTAATGGACTGGCTCTGAGAGGAAAATAATGCAGAATGAGCAAGATCCATACCTCAATCTTCATCATTTTTCCTCTAAAGTATTGTATCATGACATGTGGAAAACTGTCATGAGGGCAAGTCCATGAGTTGTAATGTCGATATTCCACATTGAATGCAAACAAGCCCCTCTATCCTGGAAAGCCTGGGTAGTATTAGAATATTCACAAAATACTGAATATTCAATGAATATATCAACAGCAAAAACAATTCGATCTTTATATTAGTCAGTCCTGTTTCCTATTCAATATATACTGATTTCTTCATGAAACCCGCACATACTTCTAGAATATAATTGGAAAAGTGGTTTCGTTACAATGTCATGGAAAATACAAATCGAAACAATGCCAAGAAAATTATAGTTTCTTCTCGAATTCATTGATTCTTTGATCACCATATTCTTGAATATAGACATCAGACTAGATCACTAGACAACACATTAATGAAAAATATTGTCTTCAATAACTCGAGACTATTTTGGGACCCCAGGTGCACAACAATGGTAAATGGAATAGTTTTTTTGATGATCCGTTTACTAATGGGTAGCTTTCCTCCTGCTTTTTTCGAAATGAGGTAAATGCACTGAAATGTGGCCAATTCAAATGTTAAAATTGGTTCTTCGAAACAGGGCAACTTGATCCTGTGTTTTCCGAATCTCCAGTTCAGAGATCAAAGATTGTTTGAAAATACAGAAGCACTTTCTGTATGAATTTCACTGGAACAAGGTTGACAAAATCAATATTACAGGATTCTCTATCAGTATTATTTAAAATGGGTTCTCATTAATTTTTAGCCAGTTCTTTTCGAAGATTGGTTTTGTTGATATAGAGTCTTGAAGTATCATTCTTCTAGGCCAATCAGAATTATTTTCATCAATATTCCTTTTATAAGCATTCTCCAATTGAATTACTTGCAGATTCAAACACATCATTATTTGAGATTATGTTCGATTTGGACTTGTTTTGATTATATTGATCCAAACAATATTACCTCTCTATATTCGAATTCGATACTCGGTTCGAATTACCTTGTTTGTGGATGTTCAGGAATGATATTTCACACCGGTTGAACGAGCGTCAAGCTAGTTGACGTCGATTCAGACAATTATTGGAAAACGAATTCACGCAAGAGCTTGTAATTGGGTTATGTGAAGGTAGAAAACGTTGATTTCAGTGGTAACGTGAATATAGTTCAATTAAACCCTAAATCTTTGTGACCTCTGACAGTAGAAATGGGATATGCATGATCTAGTTTGATTTGGAAATATACCCTCTCTTTGCCGAATAGGTTTCAGTAGGGAAAAACATGTGCACTCTTTGAACTTCAAAATTATGTTCTCGAACTCTATTATTTTATATTCATATTGGATTTGGGACAAGAAAAGCACGCTTTGTTGATTATGGAATACAGAAATTACGTCTCCTAATTACAAGTTGAGTAGAATATTAAAATGAATCTTTCTTTCATGAAAATCCAAAATTTTGTTCAACAAATCCAAAGTATTCTTCCGCAAATCGCTACGAAATTTTGACATTTCAGAAAAAAAATTCTTGAATGAAAAGTCAAGCTTTCCTTACTGTAAGAAAATGATATTCTTTTACAGTTGTTAATGTTCTACATAATGATTGAAAATAGTTTCCATAGTAACCCAAGTAATTTCATTACGAATTTCAAAGCACCATTTATTTGTGAATGAAATTATATGCGATTTTTGCAAAAATAATCGATATGTGTCGATTTTTTTTCGATTTTTGGAATGATAGTATGTTTACCTCGTAGGAAAAAAAACATTTCTGGACTCTTTGTTGTTTTTGATACCTCACACTAATTATGGCTGACAGTTGGATCTTTCACGATCTGAGAAATACTATCCTCACATCTTCTTTTTGCTACTTTGAAGATTTTTCAAACTGAAAAATGGTTAAGACTTTCGCGGCCGAGGTTTTCTGTATTACTACTTTTCTTCGGGTTTGAAGGCCGTCGTTCTTTGGAATTTCTTCCTGACGTTTTGCTAGCGCGAGTGGCTAGCTTCTTCAGAGGCTCACTCATCTTGACTATCATTCCGATGACTGGACATTTCGATTTCGTAAGGCGTATTTATATTGATGTTGAGGCATCATGGAGTGAGCCTCTGAAGAAGCTAGCCACTCGCGCTAGCGAAACGTCAGGAAGAAATTCCAAAGAACGACGGCCTTCAAACCCGAAGAGAAGAAGTATTACTGAATTTTCAAACTTCTTCATCTCAAATATACGGAACCAACACGAATTCCCATATCCTTACCTTGGCACCCACAATGTCTTCTGGTAGGATTTTGTTCACATAAGTTCAGACATGAATCTGTTTCAAGGCTCTTATATCCCATCTCCATCCTTATTCACTCGAAAATAATATTTCAAAAGGACTGTTGAGGCTGAATACATTTCTGAATACATCGAATCATGCTCGGTAAACACTTCGATAAAAAAGTTCTAAACAGATTCAGCTTCGCTTCAAGTCTCTTTAGAATATTCCATTTCCCTAATTCAATTTTGTTTGAAATCTCCTATTCTTCTCCCACCCCGATTTTGAATAATGAAAAAGAAGCCATCATTACTCTCAGTGCAGAATGGAAATAGTACATTGTTCTACTAGGTAGGAGAAGCCTTATATTCCTGGTCGACTGTGGAGATTACTAAGTCGAGGCGCAAGCCTAAACTTAGCAACACGAAGTCCAGAAATGTGGCTTTTCCTGCTATTATTCTGCAAATCGTTTGAAATTCGACAGATACTAATTAATTTTGAAAAAATCGCCAATAATTTCATTCACAGATTAATGATGCTTAGAAATTCGTAATGATATTACTTGGTTTACTGTGGAAATGTATCAAGGTTGAATTGTCAAATTTGACGTTTGTGAATTCAACTGGTGGGGTTCTCGAGAGTGAAATGATAAGTGATGAGGAAATTTACATTCCTGGGACTCCTTCAAAGCTGGTTGAGGCAGAGCTTCATCAGAATTATTGCCAAAGAAATCATTGGAAAAGTACGTTTTATGGACTATCGCAAATAAACAATGTGTTTTCAATCATTTATGAAGAACACTAACAACTGTGAAAACTGTGACTTTCTTTGAGGAATTTCGTCTGGCATATCCAAATTTCCAAGCGATTTGCGGAAGAATTCTATTCTGCAAGAGTTATTGGTACTATAAACATGCTTGAAGTAGTGACACAACGTGTATTGGTTTTATGAATTGTCTTGTGAAAATCATATGATAAAGTTGTTTCTCATGTTGACGTGTCAAAATTAATTTTTTATATGAATGAAGGAGCAGTGTCATGAGTTTCTACCAGATTTAATGGAAAGAAAACATCTTTTAGTTCTTCGAAAATCTTACCAAGAAGTCGTGGTGATTAACTGGAGCAATGCTTTAGGAAACTCCGTTTCTCTGCAATCTTCAACTGAAGATCTGTCGGATGATTTGCTTTTTCGGAAACTACCTACGAACCATTGTATGAAGTGAAATGAATTGATTGACCATTATTAATAATTTCATGATTATATACCGACTTCTCAAACTTGGCAGTGGAAACACCTGAAATTTCGATTTCTAGAGAATTTTAATTATGAAAAATGTATTATGAATTTTCACGATATCATTTGTGAAAACTATATCTCCCAGTTATTTTCAATTATTATGTCAGTGTTTCTGATGAAGAGTTGAAACTCCTTTTAACTTTAGAAAGGGTGAACGTAATGGGTGATCATTTGTGATAAGTTAAGTAATACAAATATGTGGAATGAACTATTATTCATGTTCAAGAGTCATCCCCAGTTTTTGTACTGATTAAGATATACCATGTGAATCTTGTAGATAATGTATGTTTATATTAGTTTATTTATTCTAGTTGTACAAATATTTGACTAATTGCTGGCAACTGAAAATATATTTATTGCTTCAACAAATTTTCAATGAATACATAGCAATATTTGTTTTTGACGACCGATATTTTAGTAATTCTGAGGAGTTGAAATATCCATCATCGGAATTGTTTACCGAATTAAGTGAAATTGCGGTCGTTGGAAATGAAAATTGCGAGTTTTCCTTGCATTTTACCGAATTCAGAACTAATGTCGGCTATGATAAGTCGATACTTTATAAAAATCTTATTTTTGTACAGATTTCGAATAAAATAATGCAACAGAGAATGTTTTTATTTCAATTCAAATGAGAGTAACTAGTCGCCTTTCCTTTCTTTTCATTTTCTATGATTATCAAAACCAGAGATTATGAATCTAAAAAGGTTGGATAAGCATTGTTGAGGGCTGAATTCACAGTACAGTATTTAACTGAGACTTTCGACTTCACGGATGAATATGTAAAACTTTCATTTGTCTTCTGGAAAAGCGATCCTGGTGAGCTGGCAGAAAGAAGTAGATGTTTTTGTGAAACGACGGTTTACGCATTTTGTCACTGTTCCTAACTGAGGGCCGGTTTCTCACTCTTTTGTCGAGGAATTCAGCTATCGACTGGATCCACAAAGCCAATCGAAATGATCGAACAAGACCTTCAAATGTGATATTTAGAGGACTTGACAATTAGGGTTCCCAACAGTAGCTTGAATACTGGCCCTTGGACGTTGTCTTTTTTAATGATATAGGCCTTAAAATAAATTAATCATTTCATCAATTCTTCCATTATGGCTTTCTTTAAAAATGCAGTCACTTTTGAGTTATTGATTTTTTTCCGAAAATGCTAATTGACGGTTTATGAGTATATATCATTCAAAGGGCAAATATGAAGACTATACCTAAAACTACTTTTTCCCTGAATTTTAGACGTTATATCGAGTCGCCATTTTGTCTTACTCACTTCATAGACCAAACGAACGTAGAGCAGGCATGTAGCATCCATGTGATTTATGTACACAATAAAAAAAAACGTAGAGTATCACCCTAGATTGTTTTCATTCAAGTTCCATCAACGAGAAAACATCAGCTATGAATAGGTCTTAGAAAACGAATTGAGGAATGCAATTTCCTGTGGAGGTAGATGAATGTTGGTTCATTCGGTTTCAAAACAATGTATTAGTTGGTCTGAAAAATTCAACAGTTGAAATAATTTCAGGTTGAACTACTTCATTATTGAATCCAACACCACAGTTTTAGCACTAACACTAACGATAGGTGTTCAAAACCGCGACATGTGCCTCTGTAATCAATCCCAGTAACACAGGAGCATCCAAATTATCTCCTACGGACATCCGAAACATATGTCGAGGATAGAGATTTAACGTCCTTTGACGGAAGACGAATATTCCATGCCACTCCGCATCCATTTGTAGACCTTTGAAGGACATACTCTGGATGTATGGCAATAAAATATTTTATAAACATGAAGGCCTGACAAAAAAATATTCAGAAATGTGTGAAATCAGTAGATAGTGGATGCGTTGAGAACCCCTCTGACGTCCCCAAGGTCCACGCTCGGGGCACAGCGTCTAACGCTTCGTTAAATGCGTCTAACGCTACGTCAAATGCGTCTAACGCTACGTCGAATGCGTCTAACGCTACGTCAAATGCGTCTAACGCTGCGTCAAATGCGTCTAACGCTGCGTTAAACGCTGTGCCTCGAGCGTGGACCTTGGTGACGTCAGAGGGGGTCTCAACGAACCCACTATCTACTGAAATCCAATGGAAGAACAGAAAACATAGTAACACGATATAACATAAAATGGCAGTACTGCAATTACTCGGTAATAGGTCAATAAAATTTCATTTAATGAAAGATAGGAATACGACAATGGAAAGAGATCAGGTACGTAGCTGAAATGAACGGTTTCATTTCAGAGATAGTTAAAATATAATCAGAAAATGTGAATTAGGAAAAACACTTCGTAAATCTTCGACATTTCGAGAAGATGAGAGTTGCAAACGGTTTATGGTAATCTCATATGAACCACAATACACTAGAGGACTCAACAGATATTCGACAGAGTGATTATGGAAGTTTCATATAAAACTTCTCATAAATAACAACAGCTCCTTGGTAATCCTAAGATGTCTATATACTGGTGTTTCTAATGTTGCGATATTGTTTCAGACGAACCTGTGGACAAGGCGTGGTAGTTCATCAGTGGCCATGAGGGAGCGCTGGTTATCAAAAATTTCTATTAATTTTCGTGATCACTCGATCCATGGAACACGCTGTTGCCAATTCTGATGTTTTTGTAAAAGGATAGGGAATTTATCGGGACTGGATATGTGAGGTTATTGAAAACACCGAAACGCGCCAAATTTGTTTTTAACTTTATGCGTTTTTTATTCCATGTAGTTTGAAAATAATTTCTCAGTTGGAATGAATTTGCATTGTGTTTATACTGATCTGGACCATAATTCGCAGCGACATGGCCACTTGGCAACACAGGACTGTCATCTCCACTGCAAGAGTGCCGGTACCTGGCGGATTTTTTGCAGTACGCAGTATCAAGTTCGCCATATCGGTCGTCTGATTTGCTGACAACCTCTTATATGAAGTAAACACACCAGTATATAGCCACCTTAGGTAATCCAATAATAAATTAAACACAAAAAGTCGGGAATTTACGAAATCAGGTGTCAAGATTGCAAAATGAATACAATTGCCCGACAAGCTATCAAAACCCCTTTCGAGAGGAAATTTGCACACATGAGATACGGAAGTGTAGAAAAATCCAGTGTCGACCAACACGCTCTAGACAATGACCACAAAATTGGTGAGAGAGAGAGAGAAAGCAATCTGAAACTGATTCAGCTATACATGACACAACGCAGCTCGATTCCTGTTAGAGTCTAGCAATAGCAAGATGTAAAGAAACATCTTTAGTTCATTGTTGAAAATTTATTTAGAATAAATAGAAGTAACAGACGAAGTATATATCAGTCCTCAATACTTTGCAATTAGCTGCTGCACTACCTGAAAATTGTAAAGTATAAAATAGCTGACCCTTGTCTTTAGATTTAGTATCCATTTTCCTATCCTGAAAATGCTTACTTCATTAGCGAAACGTCGAGTGCAAATAATATCAGTTTGGTGTTAGGGTAATCGATATAAATAAAAGGTTTCAACAGGATGTCCACTTGATATCCATCGTATTATCGACCAAGGAAATTCGACTCAAGTCCTCTCTATGTCCATACAGTTAGTTCGGTGATGGACCTCCATATTCTTATTATTCAAACATTACCTCGATACCCTCTCAAGAAATAGTATCTTGAACTATTGAAACAATTTGACTCTCAATAGGTAGACATCATTCAGAATACGTTACGCTTTCTTGACGTAAGGACAATACAAATTCGACTTAATCGGACAAATATTTATATTTTTGGGATGAAGCAACTCGAAATGAAGTATTCATGCTCAGCAACAAGATCTCATCAAATATTACATTCACGAAATTGAATTTCTGAAAAAAAATCGATCGATTTGATAATATATTTATCTTAAAAATATTCTCTGGACATCCATTTCTCCGGTAGCTATACTTCTTATCCGCCAGGCTCATTCAGAGGATATCCTTTTAGTACTAGGATATTACAGGCATGAAATAGATATTTTTGGGTTAACATGGAGAAAATTGTATTTGTTTGTAAATATGATGAAAAACCTAACAATATATGAATTTGAAGTGAAGTCACAGGTCTATATTTATTAATGAAGAGGTTTGAGTTTGATATCTGAGTATAGTTTGTATTCACAAAGAATATCTTTGTTGAAATTTTCAATATCATGAAGGGTAGGTTACCCTTCGACACGATTTTTATTTTCTGACGTCCTTCGATCACGAAAATATGAATTATTATCGTTGCATTTTGGGTTAAGAACATTGCATTACTCTTCATGTATAATACATTTTTTTCAGGCACCGATAATGAAAGAGTTTTCCAAACAGTGCAGACTCTTTGAAGGACACTGCATACAAATTCCAGACCCATTCCAGAGCTTTTCATGCAAATTTCCATAGTGTACCTAAACATCCAGGAATCCTATTCTGTCGGTTACTGTATATCGAATGGTATTTCCATTCTCTTGTGGGAGTTACTCGTATAATGAGAATATGCATGAAGGGCAATTTAAAATACTTTCAAACTCATTTGACTTTGAAATTCTTGAAAAATAATGAATGAAGTTATAAGGCATGAATATAATCATGTGGGTCAGCACGCCTACGTTTCTGGCATCTGTTCTGAATTCATTATAAGTTCTCTTTCAAGATTTAAAAAAAACAACTCCGAAAGAATGATGACGAAGGATGAGTTCTGTTTCTGGAGTGGTTGATATTCCATATCCAACCAGGACAGTGGATTACAAAAAATTGAAATGTCATCTTAGAGAAGTATCAGTTGATCTTGAACATGTTTTTCGGTAGTTATGACAGAAGGTCAAACCATTAATAGTCCATAGTTGATATTACTTCATCACAGATCTTCAAATATTTTATATTCCAGTGGCAGAGTCATAACAAGGCTCTGGACCAGAAGTTCGAGTGACAATTCCCGTCTTTGCCAAATGTTTTTCTGGGTTCTATTGTTGTCTTTCTCGTTCAGTAAAGATTCATTAATTCATTGCTTTCAGTCAGCAAATAATGAAGGCGATGGAATGTAAGAAAAGAGACGAATATGCTAGTAATCGTTGAGATTAGAACCTTGGTGAAAAAATAATGTGATCGACAACAAACCTATTTCACTAACGATCGACGAACAATACAAGTTAGCTCCTTACCCAATTATCAATTTCCGATTTGGATTGCATTACATTATAGTGTGAATGATCTTTGTTGAAAGTTCTCGAGAGTGCCAATCACAATTTATGAAGTTTCTAATGGGCAGGAGATACTTTGCTAGGCAATGCGTTCCGAAACTTTTTCGAAAAGGACAAAAAGAAACTTCAGAGAGGAAACATATAAGAAAGAGTAAAATAATTTTATTCATGTGGTTGGTGTATATGAGAATCGAAAGGTTTGCTAATAGTTTTCAAGTTTCGAGTAAAATCAAAGACTGACAGATCACACACTTAATTGTGGTTCCCCACAGATGGAAACGAGATCGTGCAACTGTTCTTCGATTCGCAGATGAAACGAAAATGTAAAAATACGTAAAATCGACGTAACATCCCCGATGAAACGGCTAGTGAATCGAGACCCAGGTGCTTTCCACTAAACATTGTGATATAGCATTAATACAACAGTCACATTACAATATTATACGTGAGATTAACATAATATGTAACTTCAACATGTATGTTTTCAGGACGTTATCCTGGAAGGTCTGGGTAGGATACATGGCGATGTTACAGGATCAAAAAGGTTATGCTGATGTATATATTATACAGAGTGTAACTGAATAAGTGTAAAACATTTAAGGAGGTGATTCCTCATCGAAAAAAGGATCTTTCATATAAAAAAAAAACTTCATTGGAGCATCCCTGGTTAAGATACAGCCCCTTGAAGGGAGTGCATAAAATTTAAAGTAACAAATTAAGGACAGAACAACACACAATTAGTATTAATTTAATTTTGAAAATTCACAAACTGACAGCGTCATACCAATTTGATTGTCGCTATCGCTAATAGCGACCTACTAGATAAATTAGTGCCGTATTTTCACATTTATGTAGTTATTCGTACAATAATTTTTTGCTGCGAATTAGTTTATTTTTTGCAAAAACAACAAGAGACATTTGTTCAGAATGAAACAGGCTATCGGAAATAAATTTTCAAATGGTAAACAAATAATAAGAAAAAAGTTACATTGGAAATAAATTTTAGAGCATACTGTGCAACACTAGATTTTTCTGTCCTACGTATCTTATATGGGCATAACGTTCCTTGAAGCGAGTTTGTATACCTTGTTGACTTTGACCAATATGATATTTGCAGCAACGTTGACACCTGAACTCGTATATCCCCAAGTTTTCAGTATTCTCAATCTTTTTATATTTTCTAAGAGCTGTTGTGATTTGTGAGCAGTTTGAAATGTAACTGTCACCTACACCTTTTCAAAAATATATTCGCGTCCCTTGTGTGATGAGGTTCATATGGATTGACTATGAACTTTCTAGAACTCTCATATTTTGGAAATGTTGATAATTTACAAAGAGTGTCCCAAAGTGGATATTTCCTAACTAGCTTATCTATATGCCTGAATTGTAACCGTTCCCTTCAGTTACTTTTCCTTAATTCTTCCCCCTCCCCTTTTTTAAAAAATTAAATTGAAAGACGGGTTTTTTGATACATTGTTTTGAAGCTCCTGACTAATACTTTACAACCCTAGCATATGAAGTCAATATCTTTACCTACCTCAAAATGGCGGAACATTTGATAATTACCTGATTACGAACACATTGACCCTTTCTATACGAGGGTGTTTTTTTATGTAGTACTCCCTGTACGCAGGTTTTTTCATTTGACGTATACGTACGACAGTCGTACTCAGAACTAATGCCTCCTCCACGCTACTCGCGAAGTTGAGCGATCTCAGACAAATACCATAGTGTAGACATGCACTTCGGCTTTAGCAAAATTTATGCAGACACGAGTTTCAATGATAAATTGTGAATAAAATGAAATTTAGATCCACCACTGGAATATCATTGACCATTTTTAAGTTAAATTCTTTTCTATTCTCTAGAGTACTTCGCCGAGGAACTTCGCGAATAGTGTAGAAGAGGCATAATAAAAAAAATGGAAAATACTCATTTTATTCATAAGAAAATTCGATTTATTAATTCACAAAAAAAATAAAAATAATTCCACGCTTTGAAGAAAGAAAAGATAAAGACATACTTTCAAAATTCAGAAAGTATTTTTGGTGAGATACAGTTCTAAGCAAGGGGTCACACACAATCCGACGTTACAAATGTCGCATTGGTAAGTTGTTCCAGTTTTTTTTTTATTCGCAGAACATACTGCACACCTTCTAACGGGAGGTCTTACAGTAAGTTTGGATTTCGGTATCTTTTTTATGAAGTGTCTTGGAAAATGCGCACCCGCTGAGGTTTCAAATACAGAGTTATATTACACATGTCAAGCTCGCCGTATACGTAAGACACTCGTGAAGCTGAAACTTGTACGACACTCGTACTCACATGGACGTACGTATACATACGGCACTCGTATAGAAAGGGTTAATATCGATATTTCTGGAAATATTCGTTTCCCTCTGCAATATGGCAATCCCAACAACCCGATAAGGTTCGATAGAATATTTTTGTTCATAAAAAAAGATAAAAATGTCAGTACGACAAAGAACATCACTGTTCAGTTCAAATATTCTCATTCAGTTTCCGATTTTTCGAGTAGATAGGTATCACGTTAATTATCTCCAAAATGGTCAATTGAACGAAATTCAACAGGGGAATTGTATGTATGAATATGCTGGAAACTACTGTTGATCCTCTAATCACCGAAATCGTCGAAGTGCATCCTAATGCCACACAACTCCAGACAAGTGAGAAACTATTTGGATAATACTTTCCATGGCCTTTGGATTGGTTCTCGAGTTCCTACAAAATTGCCAGCCCGATTGCCAGATTCGACAATTTTAGAATTTTTTATGGGTCTATTTGAAGCAAAAGGAGTACGAAACTGAACCTGCCTCAATATTGAAAATACGGCCGAAAATAATAAATATTTTTAGAAATATCGACGTTACTGTGTTCGAAAATGTTTGACGTGTCAAGACGTTTGAGGCAACCATTTCGAGCATCTTCTGAACTGAACTCAGCTCATTTCCTCAAAGTATGAGTTAAACGTCGATGTATTCAGGCAATTATTGAATGTTCCGCCATTTTGTAGTAGGTAAAGATATTGACTTCATTTTCTAGGGTTATAAAGTATTCTCCAGGAGCTTCAAAATGATGTACCACAAGACCCCCATTTGCATTTGATTTTTTTTTCCGAGTGGCGCCCAGTCGCCAACTCGAAATTCTCATTTGCCAATTTCACTCCAAAATATAGTATTATTCATCCATCAATTTTATTATCCCGAGTTTCAATGTTTTGAGTTAACCCGTTCAAAAAATAAAAGCACTTTATAAGAATATAGGTAACCCAACATGCGACATATTAATCATTCAATGAACAAGATTTTGCAGTTTAGGATTTTTGCCTTGATGTGAACTCATCAAGATTAATTATTCTTTGTCAAGTACCGAGAGGAGAAACTTCTCTGAATTTATTAAGACATAAGCTTTCCGCTCAGTAAAAAAGTTAATTACTGGATTTTCTGGGAGGCGAGAGATATAATGAACATTTAATTTTTTATTTTCAGCTTCAAACGGAATGAAAATCACTGTGATGTTTATAGATCATCTTGTTAACCAAGTGGGAGAGTGTATGAATTTATATCAAGGAGTCAACTACAGAGGCGCGTCTAGAGTACACTGTGCCTGTGTTCAAATATGTTCTTGATGGCTCCTCCTTCTGCAGTGACTTGTTTTTTCAAGTTCTGCGGTATGGAAATGAATAATTGTTTTTGGGAATTATGTATTTGGGGAGTTCCAAATATAATGAGTAGATGGGTTTGTGTCCGATTCAATGAAGACATTTTTTCAGCTGGTTTTTGTAAAAAATAAAATTCTTAGTTGCTTAGGAATGAATCTCAGTAGGTGACAGGGGAGGCGTGTCCATTTGACAAAATGGTAGTAATAAATGTTTGCACTTTCACTGAGCAAGAATAGTAGTTTGTAAAACAATAGTGGATATGGCCAATATCAATTTGAGTTGTAGAGTTGATTTTTTCTTTGACCTGGTAAATATTTCAGAAGTGTCTTTCAAGAATCATACTGATAATCAATTTTAGTAATAAGTACTCTTCCGATATTTATGAAAAACTCAAAGGAAATGAACTTGATTGAATTCAATATTGAACGATATAAACTAAATTGATAATGTCAAATAAAAAAAGACAAAAAAAGTAAGTTCTGGTGAGACTCGAACCCACGTCTATCGTCTCCGAGGGCTAGCGCGCTAACCACATAACCACAGTTAAAATTATTGGTGTGCAGAGTAGATATAAGCCCTTCAATTCCACAAAAAAAAGGATCAATTATGAAATTCCAAACTGAACTCAATAAACTAGAAAATATTTCAGATATATGTATATTCATGTATGCTTGATTGAAACAACTTGGATTTCGTGTTTGTAGGAAGCCAGATCAAAATTGTTACTTTTCTACAAGGTTGTACTGGTAACCAAGTATTTTCTTCTCTGTGATTGGTGGAATTCATATCCTACCGTATGTGGATATGAAATCATATCCATTCAGTTGACTGGAATCGCCTACTTATCCTTTCAGTAAACTATAAAGAAATCAGCATATCTACGGATGGGAAAAGAAAAAAGCAGTTTGTACAATAAGAGTGGATATGGTGGCCATATCGAATGAGGATGAAGTTTGGGCAGGAGTACTCGAACGTTCGAGTATAGGTTTTCAGCTTGGGTTTTCTATTTCAAAATACTATTCTCGATGTTGGATACCCTGTAAGATAAAAGATATAACTTTTTCTGTAACTCATGCTTATGCATACTAGTGTATTTTTCCACTTCTGATCTCTTTCAACTATTTTCAAGTTAGTGAATAAATGCATATATTTACAGAGTAAGCAGTTTCACTGTCCTCAACGAGGGACTTTCCGATTTTCTAATCATCAGAAGTATCCTTTAGAAACTCCGTAAACGAGTGACCAGTCTGTTGTGTTTTCATTAATGTTATTTCAATTCTTGAGTCATATTATTGATTTGAGAGTTTTGATTCCGAACCTTTTTTATTATTTAACCCACTTTACTGCTTGCAGTTATTCAAATTATAGTTTTGGTGCTCCCTGTACACCTCTGATTGTAATTACCTTTGATTTTTTAAGATTCTCACATATAAATTCATGCCAATCGAATGAATTATGATTTTTCTATGGAAAATACCAAACAATGCATTTTGGTTTATTCAACTTTGTCGTCCTCTAGCGGCTCTCCTAATGATACGATCCTCTTATAACTTGCCAAATTTAGGTACAGTCTTGAAACAAATAATGTATCAAAATATTATCAAAATTTACTGAAAGCCATTTTCATATGGTTTTGTGCCCTTTCCTTTGCACAAAAACTCCCCAATTACTAAAATGCGTGGTTCTTTCAACAAGTACTGTAGTGTGGATGTTTGCTCTATTAAGCTGAATTCATCTGAAATAACTGTGAGAAGAATATTCAACACATACCAAAAATAAAAGAAAATTGGTTAGTACGTACGAAATTTATTAATTTTTATTTTTTAGTTGTATCTGCTGACACCGAGTATTACTGTTACCACTACTACTAGTGGATGCTTCTACCTGTTTGTATCCCAAATTTGGAATAAATAAATCAATGAATTAATTTTGGGGAATTCTCCTCATAGACACAATTGCTATAACCAGATATGCCTGCAAATGTGGAATATACTCATAATTTCCAAGTTGTTATTTTATCAGTTATCTATGCGATATAACGTGTTTGCTGGGTA